>JAJEOU010002580.1:0-107723 GCA_021534815.1 Acrocephalus arundinaceus
ACCGGAGGACGTTGGTGTTCAAGCTGGAGCGGGAATTCCTGGAATTCCCCATGGTTTTCCCACTGTTTTTCCCGGGAATCCCGGGATTTTTTCCCTGGAATCCCGGGATTTTTTCCCTGTTTTTCCCGCTCTAATTCCCATTTTTCCCCAGGACACGACGGGGGGATGTTGGTGTTCAAGCTGGAGCGGGAGCGCCCGGCTCTGGCTGTGCACGGGAATTCCCGGTGTTTATCCCTGGAATCCCGGGATTTTTTCCCAGTTTTTCCTGCCATAATTCCCAGATTTTCCCTGTTTTTCCCAGGACACAACGGAGGGATGCTGGTGCTCAAGCTGGAGCGGGAATTCCTGGAATTCCCCATGGTTTTATCAGTGTTTATGCCTGGAATTCCGGGATTTTTTCTCTGGAATCTCGGGATTTTTTCCCAGTTTTTCCTGGTGTAATTCCCAGATTTTCCCTGTTTTTCCCAGGACACGACAGGGCCATACTGGTGTTCAAGCTGGGGCAGGAATTCTTGGAATTCCCTGTGGTTTTCCCACTGTTTTTCCCTGGAATTCCAGGATTTTTTTCCTGGAATTCTGGGGTTTTTTCCCTGGAATCCCGGGTTTTTTCCCAGTTTTTCCCACTATAATTCCCAGTTTTTCCTGGTTTTTTCTCAGGCCATGACAGAGGGACGTTGGTGTTCAAGCTGGAGCGGGAATTCCTGGAATTCCCTGTGGTTTTCCCACTGTTTTTCCCTGGAATCCCGGGATTTTTTCCCTGGAATTCCGTGATTTTTTCCCAGTTTTTCCCACTATAATTCCCATTTTTCCCCCCTCAGGCCATGATGGAGGGATGTTGGTGTTCAAGCTGGAGCGGGAATTCTTGGAATTCCCCGTGGTTTTATCAGTGTTCATGCCTGGAATTCCAGGATTTTTTCCCTGGAATTCCAGGATTTTTCCCCTGAAATTCCGGGATTTTTTCCCAGTTTTTCCTGCTGTAAATTCCCATTTTTCCCCAGGCCACGACAGGGCCAGGCTGGTGTTCAAGCTGGAGCGGGAATTCCCGGAATTCCCCGTAGTTTTCCCACTGTTTTTCCCTGGAATTCCGGGATTTTTTTCTCTGGAATCCCGGGGATTTTTCCCAGTTTTTCCTGCTGTAATTCCCTCTATAATTCCCTGTTTTTCCCAGGACACGACGGAGGGATGTTGGTGTTCAAGCTGGAGCGGGAGCGCCTGGCTCTGGCCGTGCACGGGAATTCCCGGTGTTTATGCCTGGAATTCCGGGTTTTTTTCCCAGTTTTTCCTGCCATAATTCCCATTTTTTTCCCTGTTTTTCCCAGGCCATGATGGAGGGATGTTGGTGCTCAAGCTGGAGCAGGAATTCCTGGAATTCCCCATGGTTTTATCAGTGTTTATGCCTGGAATTCTGGGATTTTTTCTCTGGAATCTCGGGATTTTTTCCCAGTTTTTCCTGGTGTAATTCCCAGATTTTCCCTGTTTTTCCCAGGACACGACAGGGCCAGGCTGGTGTTCAAGCTGGAGCGGGAATTCCCGGAATTCCCCGTAGTTTTCCCACTGTTTATGCCTGGAATTCCGGGATTTTTTCTCTGGAATTTCAGGATTTTTTCCCAGTTTTTCCTGCTCTAATTCCCATTTTTCCCCCCTCAGGCCATGACGGGGGGATGCTGGTGCTCAAGCTGGAGCGGGAATTCTTGGAATTCCCCGTGGTTTTATCAGTGTTTATGCCTGGAATTCCGGGATTTTTTCTCTGGAATCTCGGGATTTTTTCCCAGTTTTTCCTGGTGTAATTCCCAGATTTTCCCTGTTTTTCCCAGGACACGACAGGGCCATACTGGTGTTCAAGCTGGGGCGGGAATTCCTGGAATTCCCCGTGGTTTTCCCACTGTTTATCCCTGGAATTCTGGGATTTTTTCCCTGGAATCTCGGGATTTTTTCCCAGTTTTTCCTGCCATAATTCCCATTTTTTTCCCTGTTTTTCCCAGGCCACGACGGGGGGATGTTGGTGTTCAAACTGGAGCGGGAGCGCCCGGCTCTGGCCGTGCACGGGAATTCCCACTGTTTTTCCCTGGAATCCCGGGATTTTTTCCCAGTTTTTCCCGCTCTAATTCCCATTTTTCCCCAGGCCACGACGGGGGGATGCTGGTGTTCAAGCTGGAGCGGGAGCGCCCGGCTCTGGCCGTGCACGGGAATTCTCTGTTTTATGTCAAGGATCGATTCCTGCGCCAGCTCGACTTCGGCAGCTCCCGCGACGTCGCCGTCATGCAGCTCCGCAGGTACGGGGGGTTCCCAAAGTTATCCCGGAAAAATCCAGCCAGGATCCCAAAAAAAACCCGGCTGGGATCCCAAAAAATCCGGGCACCGGGGTGGGAGCCAAAAAAATCCAGCTGGGATTCCAAAAAATCTGGCTGGGATCCCAAAAAAAACCCGGCTGGGATCCCAAAAAATCCGGGCACCGGGGTGGGAGCCTAAAAAATCCAGCTGGGATCCCAAAAAATCCAGCTGGGATCCCAAAAAATCCAGCTGGGATCCCAAAAAAATCCAGCTGGGATCCCAAAAAATCCGGGCACTGGGGTGGGATCCAAAAAAATCCAGCTGGGATCCCAAAAAATCTGGACACCGGGGTGGGAGCCAAAAAAATCCAGCCAGGATCCCAAAAAATCCAGCTGGGATCCCAAAAAAACCCCAGCTGGGATCCCAAAAAATCTGGGCACCGGGGTGGGAGCCTAAAAAATCCAGCTGGGATCCCAAAAAATCCAGCTGGGATCCCAAAAAATCCGGGCACCGGGGTGGGAGCCTAAAAAATCCAGCTGGGATCCCAAAAAATCCAGCTGGGATCCCAAAAAAAACCCGGCTGGGATCCCAAAAAATTCGGGCACCGGGCTGGGAGCCAAAAAAATCCAGCTGGGATTCCAAAAAATCCAGCTGGGATCCCAAAAAATCCAGCTGGGATTCCAAAAAATCCAGCTGGGATTCCAAAAAATCCAGCCAGGATCCCAAAAAATCTGGCTGGGATCCCAAAAAATCCAGCCAGGATCCCAAAAAAATCCAGCCAGGATCCCAAAAAATCCAGCTGGGATCCCAAAAAATCTGGACACCAGGGTGGGAGCCTAAAAAATCCAGCTGGGATCCCAAAAAAAACCCGGCTGGGATCCCAAAAAATCCGGGCACCAGGGTGAGAGCCTAAAAAATCCAGCTGGGATCCCAAAAAATCTGGCTGGGATCCCAAAAAAAACCCATCTGGGAGCCAAAAAAATCCGGGCACCGTGGCGGGATCCAAAAAAATCCAGCTGGGATCCCAAAAAATCCAGCTGGGATCCTGAAAAAATCCAGCCAGGATCCCAAAAAATCTGGCTGGGATCCCAAAAAAATCTGACCCATATCCCAAGAAAATCCATCCCATATCCGAAAAAAATCCATCCCATATCCCAAAAAATCTGGCCAATATCCCAAAAAAAATTCCAGTTTATATCTCCCAAAAATTCCAGTTTATATCCCAAAAAATCCAGTTTATATCCCAAAAACCTCCAAGCCATATCCCAAAAAAATCCATCCCATATCCTAAAAAATCCATCCCATATCCTAAAAAATCCAGTTTATATCCCAAAAAAATTCCAGTTTATTTCCCCAAAATTCCCGAGAATTTTTGTGCTGTTCCTGAGCAAATTTGAGCTCAGAAAACTTGGGAAAAGCAGCCAAAAAAAAAAGGGAATTTTGGGTTTGTAGAGGGAATATTTTGGGATTTTTTGGGGTTTAGAGGGAATATTTTGGGAATTTTTGGGGTTTAGAGGGAATATTTGGGATTTTTTGGGAATATTTTGGGAATATTTTGGGATTTTTTGGGAATATTTTGGGATTTTTTGGGAATATTTTGGGATTTTTTGGGAATATTTTGGGATTTTTGGGAATATTTTGGGATTTTTTGGGAATATTTTGGGAATTTTTGGGATTTTTTGGGAATATTTTGGGAATATTTTGGGATTTTTGGGGTTTAGAGGGAATATTTTGGGATTTTTTGGGAATATTTTGGGATTTTTAGGGAATATTTTGGGAATATTTTGGGGGTTTTTGGGATTTAGAGGGAATATTCTGGGATTTTTTGGGAATATTTTGGGATTTTTTGGGATTTTTGGGAATATTTTGGGATTTTTGGGGGTATAGAGGCAATATTTGGGATTTTTTGGGAATATTTTGGGAATATTTTGGGATTTTTTGGGAATATTTTGGGATTTTGGGGATTTTTTGGGAATATTTTGGATTTTTTGGGAATATTTTGGGATTTTTGGGGTTTAGAGGGAATCTTTCGGGATTTTTTGGGATTTAGAGGGAATATCTGGGATTTTTTGGGAATATTGGGAATTTTTGGGGTTTAGAGGGAATATTTTGGAATTTTTTGGGAATACTTTGGGATTTTTTGGGGATTTTTTGGGAATATTTTGGGATTTTTGGGATTTTTTGGGAATATTTTGGGATTTTTTGGGAATATTTTGGGATTTTTTGGGAATATTTTGGGATTTTTTGGGTTTGTAGAGGGAATATTTTGGGATTTTGGGGGATTTTTTGGGAATATTTTGGGTTTTTTCGGATTTTTTGGGAATATTTTGGGATTTTTGGGGGTTTAGAGGGAATATTTTGGGATTTTTTGGGAATATTTTGGGAATATTTTGGGATTTTTTGGGAATATTTTGGGATTTTTTGGGAATATTTTGGGATTTTTTTGGGATTTAGAGGGAATATTTTGGGAATATTTTGGGATTTTTTGGGAATATTTTGGGATTTTTTGGGGATTTTTTGGGAATATTTTGGGATTTTTTGGGATTTTTTGGGAATATTTTGGGATTTTTTGGGAATACTTTGGGATTTTTTTGGGATTTTTTGGGAATATTTTGGGATTTTTTGGGATTTAGAGGGAATATTTTGGGAATATTTTGGGATTTTTTGGGATTTTTTGGGAATATTTTGGGATTTTTTGGGATTTTTTGGGAATATTTTGGGATTTTTTGGGTTTGTAGAGGGAATATTTTGGGATCGAGCGGTTTCCTGGAATTCTGACATTCCCGAGGTTTTTCCATGAGGAAATCCTGGAATTTTTCCCACTTTTTCCCACTTTTTCCCACTTTTTCCCATTTTTTCCCATTTTTTCCCATATTTTTTCCCACTTTTTCCCACTTTTTCCCATTTTTTCCCATTTTTTCCCATTTTTCCCACTTTTTCCCATATTTTTTCCCATTTTTTCCCATTTTTTCCCATTTTTTCCCACTTTTTCCCATTTTTTCCCACTTTTTCCCACTTTTTCCCACTTTTTCCCATTTTTCCCCACTTTTTCCCATTTTTTCCCACTTTTTCCCACTTTTTCCCATTTTTCCCACTTTTTCCCACTTTTTCCCATTTTTTCCCATTTTTTCCCATTTTTTCCCATACTTTTTCCCATTTTTTCCCATTTTTTCTCATTTTTTCCCATATTTTTTCCCACTTTTTCCCGTTTTTTCCCATTTTCAGTGGATCCAAGTTCCCGGTGTTCAGCATGTCCTACAACCCTGCCGAGAACGCCGTCCTGCTCTGCACCGTGAGTGCCAAAATTCCAGGGATTCGGGGGGAAATCCGGGGAATTTCACAAGTTTGGGAAAAGTTCTTCGAGTTCCTGATTTTGGGAAAAAATTCCTGAAATTCCAGGGTTTTTTGGGGGGGAAAATCCCTTAAATTCCACTTTTTTTGGGGGGGAAAAATCTCTTAAATTCCATTTTTTGGGGGGGAAAAATCCCTTGAATTCCACATTTTTGGGAAAAGTTCTTCAAGTTCCTCATTTTGGGAAAAAATTCCTGAAATTCCAGGGTTTTTGGGGGGGAAAATTCCTTAAATTCCTTTTTTTTGGGGGGAAAAATCCCTTAAATTCCACTTTTTTGGGGGAAAAATCTCTTAAATACCACATTTTTTGGGGGGGAAAAATCCCTTAAATTCCATTTTTGGGAAAAATTCTTTGAGTTCCTGATTTTGGGGAAAAATTCCTGAAATTCCAGGGTTTTTTTGGGAGGGAAAATCCCTTAAATTCCATTTTTTGGGGGGGAAAAATCTCTTAAATTCCATTTATTTTTTGGGGGAAAATCCCTTAAATTGCTCTTTTTTTTGGGAAAAAAATCTCTTAAATTCCACTTTATTTGGGGAAAAAAATCCCTTAAATTCCATTTTTTTGGGGGGGAAAAAATCCCTTAAACTCCACATTTTTTAGGGGAAATAAATCCCTTAAATCCTTGGTTTTTAGGGGGGAAAAATCCCTTAAATTCCACTTTTTTTGGGAAAAAAATCTCTTAAATTCCACATTTTTTGGGGGGAAAATCCCTTAAATTCCATTTTTTGGGGGGAAAAAAAAACCCCTTAAATTCCTTTTTTGGGGGGGGAAAAATCTCTTAAATTTCACATTTTTGGGAAAAATTCTTCAAGTTCCTGATTTTGGGGAAAAATTCCTGAAATTCCAGGGTTTTTGGGGGGGAAAATCCCTTAAATTCCATTTTTTTGGGGGAAAAAATCTCTTAAATTCCATTTTTGGGGAGAAAAAAAATCCCTTGAATTCCATTTATTTTTTGGGGGAAAATCCCTTAAATTCCATTTTTTTGGGGGGAAAATCCCTTAAATTCCATTTTTTGGGGGAAAAAAATCTCTTAAATTCCGTTTTTTTGGGAAAAAAAAATCCCTTCAAATTTCTTTTTTTTTTGTGAAAAAAATCTCTTAAATACCACATTTTTTGGGGAAAAAAATCCCTTAAATTCCATTTTTGGGAAAAATTCTTCAAGTTCCTGATTTTGGGGAAAAATTCCCGAAATTCCAGGGTTTTTGGGAAAAAAAATCGCTTCAAATTCCACTTTTTTTTTGGGAAAAATCTCTCAATTTCCACATTTTTTAATAAAAGAAAGCCTCAAATTCCAATTTTTTTAAAAAAAATCCCTCAAATTCCACATTTTTGGGGAAAAAAATCACTCAAATTCCATTTTTTGGGAGGGAAAATCCCTTAAATTCCTCATTTTTCTGGGAAAAAAATCCCTCAAATTCCACATTTTTTTGAGAAAAAAAATCCCTTAAAATCAATTTTTTTTTTTGGAAAATCCCTTAAATTCCACATTTTTTGGGGGGGGGGAAATCCCTTAAATTCCACATTTTTGGTGGAAAAAAAATCCCTTAAATTCCACATTTTTCTGGGAAAAAAAATCCCTTAAATTCCACTTTTTTTTGGCAAAAAAAAATCCCTTAAATCCTTGATTTTTAGGGAGGGAAAATCCCTTAAATTCCACATTTTTTGGGGGGCTAAAAAACTCCTTTAATTTCTCGATTTTTGGGCTAAAAAAATCCCTTAAATTTCACTTTTTTTTCCGGGAAAATCCTTTAAATTCCACATTTTTTTGGGGAATAACCCCTGCAATCCCAATTTTTTTTTAGGGAAAATTTCTCCAATCTCAGATTTTAGTGGAAATTCCCTAAAATCCCAGATTTTTTTGGGAATAATCCCAGATTTTCTCTCCCCCAGCGTGCCACCAACCTGGAGAACAGCACCTACGACCTGTACAGCATCCCCAGGGACGGCGACGCCCAGAACCCCGACGGTGAGGGGGAAGAATTCCCAAAAACATTCCCAAACATCCCAAAATAATTCCCAAAAAATCCCCAAAATTCCCCCAAAAAACCCCCAAAAATTCCCCCAAAATTCCCAAAATTCAAAAAAAAAATTTCCCAAAAATTCCCCCCAAAATTGCCCAAAAAATTCCCCCCAAAAATTCCCCCAAAATCCCAAAATTCCCCCCCCCAAATTTTCCCCCAAATTCCCAAAAAATTCCCCAAATATTCCCAAAATTCCCCACAAAAATTCCACAAAAATTCCCAAAATTCCAGAAAAAAATTCCCCACAAAATTCCAAAAAAATTCCCAAAAAACTCTCCAAAAAAATTCCCCCCAAAAAATTCCCAAAAAAATTCCCCCCCAAATAATTCCCAAAATAACTCCCAAAATAATCCCCAAAAATTCCCCACAAAAATTCCACAAAATTTCCCCGAAAATTTCCCAAAATTCAAAAAAAAATTCCCCCAAAGTTCCCAAAATTCCCCCAAAAATTTCCCCAAAAATTCCAATTTAAAAAATCCAAAAAAAATCCCCCCAAATTCCCAAGACATTCCCAAAATTCCAATTAAAAAATTCCCAAAAAATTCCAATTAAAAAATCCAAAATAATTCCCAAAAAATTCCCCCCAAAAATTCCCCAAAAAATTCCCCTCAAAAAATTCCCCTCAAAAAATTCCCCTCAAAAAATTCCCCTCAAAAATTCCCCTCAAAAATTCCCCTCAAAAAATTCCCCCCAAAAAATTCCCCCCCAAAAATTCCCCCCCAAAAATTCCCCCCCAAAAATTCCCCTCAAAAAATCCCCCCAAAAAATCCCCCCAAAAAATTCCCCCCAAAAAATTCCCCCCAAAAATTCCCTTCAAAAAATTCCCCTCAAAAATTCCCCTCAAAAAATTCCCCCCAAAAATTCCCCTCAAAAATTCCCCCCAAAAAATTCCCCCCAAAAAATTCCCCTCAAAAAATTCCCCCCAAAAAATTCCCCTCAAAAAATTCCCCCAAAAATTCCCCTCAAAAAATTCCCCTCAAAAAATTCCCTTCAAAAAATTCCCCCAAAAAATTCCCCTCAAAAAATTCCCCCCAAAAAATTCCCCTCAAAAATTCCCCCCAAAAAATTTCCAAAAAAAATTCCCCCCAAAAATTTCCCCCCAAAAAATTCCCCAAAAAATTCCCCAAAAAATTCCCCCCAAAATAATTCCCAAAATAATTCCCAAAAATTCCCCACAAAATTCCCCACAAAATTCCCCCAAAATTTCCCAAAATTCCAAAAAAAATTCCCCCAAAGTTCCCGAAATTCCCCCCAAAAATTTCCCAAAAAATTCCAATAAAAAAATCCAAAAAAACCCCCCAAATTTCCCAAGACGTTCCCAAAATTCCAATTAAAAATTCCCAAAAAATTCCAATAAAAAAATCCAAAATAATTCCCAAAAATTCCCCCCAAAAATTCCCCCAAAATTTCCCAAAATTCCAAAAAAAATCCCAAAATTCAAAAAAAGACTTCCCAAAAAATTCCAATTAAAAAAATCCAAAAAAAATCCCCCCAAAATTCCCAAGACATTCCCAAAATTCAAAAAAAAAAATTCCCAAAAATTCCAATAATTCCCAAAAAATTCCCCCAAAAAATTCCCCCCCAAAAATTCCCCAAAAATTCCCAAAAAATTCCCCAAAAAATTCCCCAAAAATTCCCTAAAAAATTCCCCTCAAAAAATTCCCCAAATTCCCCAAAAAATTCCCCAAAAAATTCCCAAAATTCCCCCCAAAATTCCCATAATTCCCCCCAAAATTTCCACCCTGGGGCCCTTCATTTATCCCCAAAATTCCTGGTTAAAACCCTTTTATTTATCCCAAAAAATCCCTGTTTTAAGCTCTTTTATTATCCTTAAAAAATCCCTTTTTTAAAGTCCATTTTGCCCTTTGTGTATCCTTAAAAATCCTTTCTTAAAACCTCAATTTCCTTTTATTTTTATCCTGAAAAATTCTTTTTTTAACCCCAAAAATTCTCTTTATTCATCCCTAAAAATCCCTGTTAAAAACCCTTTATTTATCCTTTAAAATTCGCTTTTTAACCCAAATTTTTCCCTTTATTCATCCTTTAAAAATCGTTTTTTAACCCCAATTTTTCCCTTTATTCATCCTTTAAAAATCGTTTTTTAACCCCAATTTTTCCCTTTATTCATCCTTTAAAAATCGTTTTTTAACCCCAATTTTTCCCTTTATTCATCCTTTAAAAATCGTTTTTTAACCCCAATTTTTCCCTTTATTCATCCTTTAAAAATCGTTTTTTTAACCCAAATTTTTCCCCTTTATTCACCCTTTAAAAATCGTTTTTAACCCCAATTTTTCCCTTTATTCATCCTTTAAAAATCGCTTTTTAACCCCAAAATTCCCTTTATTTATCCTTTAAAAATCGCTTTTTAACCCCAAAATTCCCTTTATTCATCCTTTAAAAATCGCTTTTTTAACCCCAATTTTTCCCCTTTATTCATCCTTTAAAATTCACTTTTTAACCCAAATTTTTCCCTTTATTTATCCTTTAAAAATCGTTTTTAACCCCAATTTTTCCCCTTTATTCATCCTTTAAAAATCGTTTTTAACCCCAATTTTTCCCTTTATTTATCCTTTAAAAATCGCTTTTTAACCCCAATTTTTCCCTTTATTCATCCTTTAAAAATCGCTTTTTTAACCCCAATTTTTCCCTTTATTCATCCTTTAAAATTCGCTTTTTAACCCCAATTTTTCCCTTTATTCATCCTTTAAAAATCAGTTTTTTAACCCAAATTTTTCCCTTTATTTATCCTTTAAAAATCGTTTTTTAACCCCAATTTTTCCCTTTATTCATCCTTTAAAAATCGCTTTTTTAACCCCAATTTTTCCCTTTATTCATCCTTTAAAATTCGCTTTTTAACCCCAATTTTTCCCTTTATTCATCCTTTAAAAATCGCTTTTTTAACCCCAAAATTCTCTTTATTTATCCTTTAAAAATCGTTTTTTAACCCCAATTTTTCCCTTTATTCATCCTTTAAAAATCAGTTTTTTAACCCAAATTTTTCCCTTTATTTATCCTTTAAAAATCGTTTTTTAACCCCAATTTTTCCCTTTATTCATCCTTTAAAAATCGCTTTTTTAACCCCAATTTTTCCCTTTATTCACCCTTTAAAAATCGTTTTTTAACCCCAATTTTTCCCTTTATTCATCCTTTAAAATTCGCTTTTTAACCCCAATTTTTCCCTTTATTCATCCTTTAAAAATCGCTTTTTTAACCCCAAAATTCTCTTTATTTATCCTTTAAAATTCGCTTTTTAACCCCAATTTTTCCCTTTATTCATCCTTTAAAAATCGTTTTTAACCCCAATTTTTCCCTTTATTCATCCTTTAAAAATCGTTTTTTAACCCCAATTTTTCCCTTTATTCATCCTTTAAAAATCATTTTTTAACCCCAATTTTTCCCTTTATTCATCCTTTAAAAATCCCTTTTTTAACCCCAATTTTTCCCTTTATTCATCCTTTGAAAATCATTTTTTAACCCCAATTTTTCCCTTTATTCATCCTTTAAAAATCGCTTTTTAACCCCAATTTTTCCCTTTATTCATCCTTTAAAAATCGCTTTTTTAACCCCAATTTTTCCCTTTATTCATCCTTTAAAATTCGTTTTTTAACCCCAATTTTTCCCTTTATTCATCCTTTAAAAATCGTTTTTTAACCCCAATTTTTCCCTTTATTCATCCTTTAAAAATCGTTTTTTAACCCCAAAATTCCCTTTATTCATCCTTTAAAAATCGTTTTTTAACCCCAATTTTTCCCTTTATTCATCCTTTAAAAATCGTTTTTTTAACCCCAATTTTTCCCTTTATTCACCCTTTAAAAATCGTTTTTTAACCCCAATTTTTCCCTTTATTCATCCTTTAAAAATCGTTTTTTAACCCCAATTTTTCCCTTTATTTATCCTTTAAAAATCGTTTTTTAACCCCAATTTTTCCCTTTATTTATCCTTTAAAAATCGTTTTTTAACCCCAATTTTTCCCTTTATTCATCCTTTAAAAATCGTTTTTTAACCCCAATTTTTCCCTTTATTCATCCTTTAAAAATCGCTTTTTTAACCCAAATTTTTCCCTTTATTCATCCTTTAAAAATCCCTTTTTTAACCCCAATTTTTCCCTTTATTCACCCTTTAAAAATCGTTTTTTTAACCCAAATTTTTCCCTTTATTCATCCTTTAAAAATCGTTTTTTAACCCCAATTTTTTCCTTTATTCATCCTTTAAAAATCGCTTTTTAACCCCAATTTTTCTCTTTATTCATCCTTTAAAAATCGATTTTTAACCCCAAAATTCTCTTTATTCATCCTTTAAAAATCGCTTTTTAACCCCAAAATTCTCTTTATTCATCCTTTAAAAATCGCTTTTTAACCCCAATTTTTCCCTTTATTCATCCTTTAAAAATCGTTTTTAACCCCAATTTTTCCCTTTATTCATCCTTTAAAAATCGTTTTTTAACCCCAATTTTTCCCTTTATTCACCCTTTAAAAATCGATTTTTAACCCAAATTTTTCCCTTTATTCATCCTTTAAAAATCATTTTTTTAACCCCAATTTTTCCCTTTATTCATCCTTTAAAAATCGTTTTTTAACCCCAATTTTTCCCTTTATTTATCCTTTAAAAATCGCTTTTTAACCCAAATTTTTCCCTTTATTCATCCTTTAAAAATCGCTTTTTAACCCCAATTTTTCCCTTTATTCATCCTTTAAAAATCCCTTTTTTAAAACCCTTTTTTCCCTTTATTTAACCTTAAAAATCTCTTTTTGTAACCCTCAAATCCTTTTATTCATTCTCAAAACCCCATTTTTAAAGCCCTTCAATTATCCTTAAAAATCCCTTTTTTAATTTCCATTTTTCCCTTAAAAATCTCGTTTTTTCTACTCCATTTCCCCTTTATTTTCTCTTAAAAATCCCATTTTTTACCCAAAAAAATCCCTTTTTTTACCCAAAAAATCCCATTTTTTACCCCCAAATCCCCTTTATTTCCCCTTTAAAAATCCCATTTTTTTACCCCCAAAGTCCCCTTTTTTCCCCTTAAAAAATTTTTTTTCCCCTTAAAAAAATCCTAATTTTTTCACCCAAAAATCCTTTTTACTTCCCCTTAAAAATCCCTTTTTTAAACCTCATTTTTCCCTTTATTTCCCCTTAAAATCCCCTTTTTTACCCCCCAAAATCCCCTTTTTTAACACCAAAAATTCTCTTTATTTCTCCATAAATGCCATCCCAATCCCACTGATCCCATAAATCCCATCCCAAATCCTGAACCCCGTCCCAGCAATCCCATAAATGTCACTGATCCCATAAATCCCATCCCAATCTCATAAATGTCACTGATCCCATAAATCCCATCCCAATCCCATAAATGTCACTGATCCCAAAATCCCATCCCAATCCCATAAATGTCACTGATCCCATAAATCCCATCCCAATCCCATAAATGTCACTGATCCCATAAATCCCATCCCAATCCCATAAATGTCACTGATCCCATAAATCCCATCCCAATCCCATAAATGTCACTGATCCCATAAATCCCATCCGAAATCCTGAACCCCGTCCCAGCAATCCCATAAATGTCACTGATCCCATAAATTCCATCCCAATCCCATAAATCCCATTGATCCCATAAATCCCATAGATCCTATCCCAAATCCTGAACCCCATCCCAGCAATCCCATAAATGTCACTGATCCCAAAATCCCATCCCAATCCCATAAATCCCATTGATCCCATAAATCCCATAGATCCTATCCCAAATCCTGAACCCCGTCCCAGCAATCCCATAAATGTCACTGATCCCATAAATTCCATCCCAATCCCATAAATCCCATTGATCCCATAAATCCCATAAATCCCATCCCAAATCCTGAACCCCATCCCAGCAATCCCATAAATGTCACTGATCCCAAAATCCCATCCCAATCCCATAAATGTCACTGATCCCATAAATCCCATCCCAATCCCATAAATCCCATTGTTCCCATAAATCCCATAGATCCTATCCAAAATCCTAAACCCCGTCCCAGCAATCCCATAAATGTCACTGATCCCATAAATCCCATAAATCCCTGTTTAATCCCATAAATCCCATAAATCCCATTTTTTGGGTTTTTTTTGGGATCACAGCTCCGGAAGGGAAGCGCTCTCGGGGCTCACGGCCGTGTGGGTGGGACAGAACCCATAAATCCCATAAATCCCAGAAATCCCAGTTTAATCCCATAAATCCCAATTTAATCCCATAAACCCCATAAATCCCATAAATCCCAGTTTAATCCCATAAATCCCAGTTTAATCCCATAAATCCCAATTTAATCCCATAAACCCCATAAATCCCATAAATCCCAGTTTAATCCCATAAATCCCATAAACCCCATAAACCCCCTAAATCCTATAAACCCCATAAACCACATAAACCCCATAAACCCCATAAATCCCAGTTTAATCCCATAAATCCCATTCTGATTTGGGGTTTTTTTGGGGTTTTTTTTGGGATCACAGCTCCGGAAGGGAAGCGCTCCTCGGGGCTCACGGCCGTGTGGGTGGGACAGAACCCATAAACCCCATAAATCCCATAAATCCCATAAATCCCATAAACCCCATAAATCCCAGTTTAATCCCATAAACCCCATAAATCCCATAAATCCCATAAATCCCATTTTTTGGGGTTTTTTTTGGGATCACAGCTCCGGAAGGGAAGCGCTCCTCGGGGCTCACGGCCGTGTGGGTGGGACAGAACCCATAAATCCCATAAACCCCATAAATCCCATAAACCCCATAAATCCCATAAATCCCAATTTAATTCCATAAACCCCATAAATCCCATAAATCCCATTTTTTGGGGTTTTTTTGGGATCACAGCTCCGGAAGGGAAGCGCTCCTCGGGGCTCACGGCCGTGTGGGTGGCCCGGAATCGTTTCGCTGTCCTGGACCGGATGCACTCGGTGAGGAACCCGGGAAATCCTGGAAAAATCCCGGAAAATCCTGGAAATTTGGGAAATCGGGATCCAGGGGGGGTCTGATCCCAAAAAAAAGGGTCGGGAATTGGGATAAAGGGATGGGATCCAGGGGGACTGATCCCAAAAAAAGGGTTGGGGTTGGGATTGATGGGATTGGGATAATGGGGACTGGATCCAGGGGGAACTGATCCCAAAAAAAAGGTTGGGATTGGGATAACCAGGATGGGATCCAGGGATGGGATCCGGGGGATCTGATCCCAAAAAAAGATTTGGGATTTGGTTTGGGGGGGATCAGATCCAGGGGGGCTGATCCCATAAAAATATTTGGGATTGGGATTGATGGGATTGGGATCACGGGGATGGGATCCAGGGGGCTGATCCCAAAAAAGGATTTGGGATTGGGATAAAAATCCCCTAAAAACCCCCAAATCCTGGGAATTCCCTTTGGAAAACCCCTAAAAACCCCAAATTTCCGGGAATTCCCTTTGGAAAACACCAAAATTTCTGGAAATTCCCTTTGGAAAACCCCCAAATTTCCGGGAATTCCCTTTGGAAAATACCAAAATTTCTGGGAATTCCCTCTGGAAAACCCCAAAATTTCCGGGAATTCCCTTTGGAAAACCCCAAATTTCCGGGAATTCCCTTTGGAAAACCCCAAAATTCCGGGAATTCCCTTTGGAAAACACCAAAATTCTGGGAATTCCCTCCGGAAAACCCCAAAATTTCCAGGAATTCCCTCCGGAAAACCCCAAAATTTCCAGGAATTCCCTCTGGAAAACCCCAAAATTCCGGGAATTCTCTTTGGAAAACCCCAAATTTCCGGGAATTCCCTTTGGAAAACCCCAAATTTCCGGGAATTCCCTTTGGAAAACCCCAAATTTCTGGGAATTCCCTTTGGAAAACACCAAAATTTCCGGGAATTCCCTCTGGAAAACCCCAAATTTCCGGGAATTCCCTTTGGAAAACCCCAAAATTTCTGGGAATTCCCTTTGGAAAACCCCCAAATTTCTGGGAATTCCCTTTGGAAAATCCCCTAAAAACCCCAAATTTCTGGGAATTCCCTTTGGAAAAGCCCAAAATTTCTGGGAATTCCCTTTGGAAAACCCCAAAATTCCGGGAATTCCCTTTGGAAAACCCCAAATTTCCGGGAATTCCCTTTGGAAAACCCCAAAATTCCGGGAATTCCCTTTGGAAAACACCAAAATTCTGGGAATTCCCTCCGGAAAACCCCAAAATTTCCAGGAATTCCCTCCGGAAAACCCCAAAATTTCCAGGAATTCCCTCTGGAAAACCCCAAAATTCCGGGAATTCTCTTTGGAAAACCCCAAATTTCCGGGAATTCCCTTTGGAAAACCCCAAATTTCCGGGAATTCCCTTTGGAAAACCCCAAATTTCTGGGAATTCCCTTTGGAAAACACCAAAATTTCCGGGAATTCCCTCTGGAAAACCCCAAATTTCCGGGAATTCCCTTTGGAAAACCCCAAAATTTCTGGGAATTCCCTTTGGAAAACCCCCAAATTTCTGGGAATTCCCTTTGGAAAACCCCCAAATTTCCGGGAATTCCCTTTGGAAAACCCCGAATTTCTGGGAATTCCCTTTGGAAAACCCCAAAATTTCCGGGAATTCCCTTTGGAAAACCCCGAATTTCTGGGAATTCCCTTTGGAAAACCCCAAAATTTCCGGGAATTCCCTTTGGAAAACCCCAAATTTCCAGGAATTCCCTTTGGAAAACCCCAAATTTCCGGGAATTCCCTTTGGAAAACCCCAAATTTCCGGGAATTCCCTTTGGAAAACCCCAAATTTCTGGGAATTCCCTCTGGAAAACCCCCTAAAACCCCAAAATTTCTGGGAATTCCCTTTGGAAAACACCAAAATTTCTGGAAATTCCCTTTGGAAAACCCCCAAATTTCCAGGAATTCCCTTTGGAAAACCCCAAATTTCCGGGAATTCCCTTTGGAAAATACCAAAATTTCTGGGAATTCCCTCTGGAAAACCCCAAAATTTCCGGGAATTCCCTTTGGAAAACCCCAAATTTCCGGGAATTCCCTTTGGAAAACACCAAAATTTCCGGGAATTCCCTCTGGAAAACCCCAAAATTCCGGGAATTCCCTTTGGAAAACCCCAAATTTCCGGGAATTCCCTTTGGAAAACCCCAAATTTCCGGGAATTCCCTTTGGAAAACCCCAAAATTTCTGGGAATTCCCTTTGGAAAACCCCAAATTTCTGGGAATTCTCTTGGAAAACCCCCAAATTTCTGGGAATTCCCTCCGGAAAACCCCAAAATTCCAGGAATTCCCTCTGGAAAACCCCAAAATTCCGGGAATTCCCTTTGGAAAACCCCCAAATTTCTGGGAATTCCCTTTGGAAAACCCCGTAAAAACCCCAAAATTCCGGGAATTCCCTTTGGAAAACCCCAAATTTCTGGGAATTCCCTTTGGAAAACCCCCAAATTTCTGGGAATTCCCTTTGGAAAACCCCGTAAAAACCCCAAAATTCCGGGAATTCCCTTTGGAAAACCCCAAATTTCTGGGAATTCCCTTTGGAAAACCCCTAAAAACCCCAAATTTCCGGGAATTCCCTTTGGAAAACCCCAAATTTCTGGGAATTCCATTTGGAAAATCCCCTAAAAACCCCAAATTTCTGGGAATTCCCTTTGGAAAACCCCCAAATTTCTGGGAATTCCCTCCGGAAAACCCCAAAATTCTGGGAATTCCCTCCGGAAAACCCCAAATTTCCAGGAATTCCTTCCGGAAAACACCAAAATTTCTGGGAATTCCCTTTGGAAAATACCAAAATTTCCGGGAATTCCCTTTGGAAAACCCCAAAATTCCAGGAATTCCCTCTGGAAAACCCCAAAATTTCCAGGAATTCCCTTTGGAAAACCCCAAATTTCCGGGAATTCCCTTTGGAAAACACCAAAATTTCCGGGAATTCCCTTTGGAAAACCCCAAATTTCCGGGAATTCCCTCCGGAAAACCCCAAAATTCCAGGAATTCCTTCCGGAAAACCCCAAAACTCCGGGAATTCCCTTTGGAAAATCCCAAAATTTCCAGGAATTCCTTCCGGAAAACCCCAAAATTCTGGGAATTCCCTCCGGAAAACCCCAAAATTTCCAGGAATTCCCTTTGGAAAACCCCAAATTTCTGGGAATTCCCTTTGGAAAACACCAAAATTTCCGGGAATTCCCTTTGGAAAACCCCAAATTTCCGGGAATTCCCTTTGGAAAACACCAAAATTTTCGGGAATTCCCTCTGGAAAACCCCCTAAAAACCCCAAATTTCCGGGAATTCCCTTTGGAAAACCCCAAAATTCCGGGAATTCCCTCCGGAAACCCCCAAATTTCTGGGAATTCCCTCCGGAAACCCCCAAAATTCCAGGAATTCCCTCCGGAAAACCCCAAAATTCCGGGAATTCCCTTTGGAAAACCCCAAAATTTCCAGGAATTCCCTTTGGAAAACCCCAAAATTTCCAGGAATTCCCTTTGGAAAACCCCCTAAAAACCCCAAATTTCCGGGAATTCCCTCCGGAAAACCCCAAAACTCCGGGAATTCCCTCTGGCAGATCCTGATCAAGAACCTGAAGAACGAAATCACCAAGAAGGTCCCGGTGCCCAACTGTGACGAGATTTTCTACGCCGGCACCGGGAACCTCCTGCTGAGGGACCCCGACGGCGTCACCCTGTTCGATGTGCAGCAGAAACGGTGAGGGGTTTATGGGATTTGTGGGATTTTATTGGGATTTATGGGATTTTAGGGGATTTGTGGGGTTTTATTGGGATTTATTGGGAATTTATGGGGGTTTTATGGGGATTATATGGGAATTTATTGGGGATTGAATGGGGATTTTATGGGGATTCAGCATCACCCTGTTCGACGTGCAGCAGAAACGGTGTGGGGTTTATGGGATTTGTGGGATTTTATGGGATTTGTGGGGTTTTATGGGGTTTTGTGGGGTTTTGTAGGGTTTTAGGGGGATTTTATGGGGATTTTATGGTAATTTAATGGGAATTTATTGGGGATTGAATGGGGATTTTATGGGGATTTGGCATCACCCTGTTCGATGTGCAGCAGAAACGGTGAGGGATTTATGGGATTTGTGGGATTTTATGGGATTTGTGGGGTTTTATTGGGATTTATTGGGGATTGAATGGGGATTTTATGGGGATTTATTGGGGATTGAATGGGGATTTTATGGGAATTTATTGGGGATTGAATGGGGATTTTATGGGGATTCAGCATCACCCTGTTCGATGTGCAGCAGAAACGGTGCGGGATTTATGGGATTTTGGAAATTTTATTGGGATTTGTGGGATTTTATTGGGGGTTTATGAGGATTTTATTGGAAATTTGTGGGGATTTTATGGGGATTTTTTGAGGATTTTATAGGGACTTTATGAGGACCTTATGGGAAATTTATGGGGATTTATTGGGGATTTTTTGGGGGTTTTATGGGTTTGTGGGGGGATTTTATGGGGATTTAATGGGAATTTATTGGGGATTGAATGGGGATTTTATGGGGATTCAGCATCACCCTGTTCGATGTGCAGCAGAAACGGTGCGGGATTTATGGGATTTGTGGGATTTTATGGGATTTGTGGGGTTTTATTGGGATTTATTGGGATTTATTGGGATTTATTGGGAATTTATGGGATTTTATGGCAATTTAATAGGAATTTAGTGGGGATTGAATGGGGATTTTATGGGGATTTTATGGGAAATTTATGGGCATTTTAGGGGAATTTTTGGGGATTTTATGGGGATTTTATGGGCATTTTTTGAGGATTTTATAGGGACTTTATGGGGATTTTATGGGGAATTTTTAGTGTTTTATGGGATTTTATGGGGATTTATTGGGAATTCATTGGGGATTTTAGGGGATTTTATGGGGATTTTATGCGAAATTTATGGGGATTTGATGGGGACTTTATGGGGATTTTGTGGGGTTTTTATGGGAATTTTATGAGAATTTTTTGGGGATTTTATATGAATTTTATGGGGATTTTAGGGGAATTTTTTGGGAATTTTTGGGGATTTTATGAAGATTTTATTGGAAATTTATGGGGATTTTATGAGAATTTTATGGGGGTTTTATTGGGATTTTATGGCAATTTAATAGGAATTTATTGAGGATTGAATGGGGATTTTATGGGGATTCAGCATCACCCTGTTCGATGTGCAGCAGAAACGGTGCGAGATTTATGGGATTTATGGGATTTTATGGGATTTATTGGGATTTGTGGGATTTTATGGGATTTTATGGGATTTTATTGGGGGTTTATGAGGATTTTATTGAGGATTTTTTGGGATCCTCTGGAGGTTGTTTTGATCCGTTGGGGTTTTTTGGGATCCACCAGGTTTTTTTTGTAATCCGTTGGGATTTTTTGGGATCCTCTGGGGTTTTTTGGGATCCTCTGGGGTTTTTTGGGATCCTCTGGGGTTTTTTTGACCTGCTGGGATTTTTTTGGGACCCATTGGGGTTTTTTGGGATCCATTGGGGGTTTTTGGGACCTGCTGGGATTTTTGGGATCCATTGGGGTTTTTTGGGATCCATTGGGGGTTTTTGGGACCTGCTGGGATTTTTGGGATCCACCAGGGTTTTTTTTGGATCCATTGGGGGTTTTTTGGTATCTGCTCAGGTATTTTGGGATCCACCAGGGTTTTTTGGGATCCTCTGGGGCTTTTTGGGATCCACTGGGGGTTTTGGTGGCTCTTCTGGGGGTTTTTTTGGGATCTTCTGGGGATTTGGGGGATTCTCTGGGGTTTTTTGGGATCCATGGGATTTTGTGGGATCCACTGGGGGTTTTTGGGATCCTTTGGGATTTTTTGGGATCCATTGATGGTTTTTTGGGATCTTCTGGGGTTTTTTGAGATTCACTGGGGGTTTGGGATCCACCAGGGTTTCTTTGTAATCCCTTGGGATTTTTTGGGATCCCCTGGGTTTTTTTGGGATCCTCTGGGGGTTTTTTGGGACCTGCTGGGATTTTTTTTGATCCATTGGGTGTTTTGGGACCTGCTGGGATTTTTTGGGATCCCTTGGGGTTTTTTGGGATCCTCTGGGGTTTTTTTGGGATCCTCTGGGGTTTTTTGGGATCCTCTGGGGTTTTTTTTGACCTGCTGGGATTTTTTGGGACCCATTGGGGTTTTTTGGGATCCTCTGGGGTTTTTTTGGGACCTGCTGGGATTTTTTTGATCCATTGGGTGTTTTGGGACCTGCTGGGATTTTTTGGGATCCCTTGGGGTTTTTTGGGACCTGCTGGGATTTTTGGGGATCTGTTGGTGGTTTTTGGGATCCATTGGGGGTTTTTGGGACCTGCTGGGATTTTTTGGGACCCACTGGGATTTTTTGGGATCCCTTGGGGATTTTTGGGACCCACTGGGATTTTCGGGATCCCCTGGAATTTTTGGGATCCCGGGGCTGGATTTGGGGTCTCTCCCTGACGCGGCTCCGGGATTTTTCCAGGACTTTGGCCTCGGTGAAGATCTCCAAGGTGAAATACGTGATCTGGTCGGCCGACATGTCCCACGTGGCGCTGCTGGCCAAGCACGGTGAGGGCCGGGCAAAATCCCAAGTTTTTATGGAATTTCCCAGGGTTTTATGGAATTTCCCAATTTTATATGGAATTCCCCAATTTTTTAATGGAATTCCCCAGGTTTTATATAGAATTTCCCTGGTTTTTTTATGGAATTTCATATTTTAATGGAATTTTTGCATTTTATATGGAATTTCCTTGGTTTTTCATGGAATTTCATATTTTTAATAGAAATTTTGCATTTTATATGGAATTTCCCAGGTTTTATATGGAATTTCCCTGGTTTTTAATGGAATTTCATATTTTTAATGGAATTTTTGCATTTTTTATGGAATTTTCCAGGGTTTTATGGAATTTCCCAATTTTATATGGAATTTCCCAGGTTTTTAATGGAATTCCCCAGGTTTTATATGGAATTTCCCTGGTTTTTAATAGAATTTCACATTTTTAATGGAATTTTTGCATTTTATATGGAATTTCCCTGGTTTTTTTATGGAATTTCATATTTTTAATGGAATTTTTGCATTTTATGTGGAATTTCCCAGGTGTTATATGGAATTCCCCAATTTTATATGGAATTTCCCAATTTTATATGGAATTTCCCTGGTTTTTAATAGAATTTCACATTTTTAATGGAATTTTTCAGTTTTATATGGAATTTCCCAGGTGTTATATGGAATTCCCCAGTTTTTTATGGAATTTCCTAGGTGTTATATGGAATTTTCTAGTTTTTAATATGGAATTTCCCAGGTTTTTATGGAATTTCCCAGGTTTTTAATGGAATTTCCCAGGTCTTGAATGGAATTTCCCAATTTTTAATATGAAATTTCCCAGTTTTTAAATGGGATTTACCAGTTTTATATGGAATTTCCCAGTTTTTAAATGGAATTTCCCAGGGTTTTTATATGGAATTTCCCAATATTTTTATTTGGAATTTCCCAGGTTTTTAATACGGAATTTCCCAGATTTTTTATGGAATATCCCAGTTTTTTAATGTTGTTCCCATTGCCATTCCCGTTGTTAATTCCCGTCGTCAATTCCCAATGTTCATTCCCATTATTAATTCCCATTAATTCCCATTAATTCCCATTAATTCCCATTGTCCATTCCCATTGTTAATTCCCATTAATTCCCATTAATTCCCATTGTCCATTCCCATTGTTAATTCCCATTAATTCCCATTGTTAATTCCTATTATTAATTCCCATTGTCCATTCCCATTGTCCATTCCCATTGTCCATTCCCATTATTAATTCCCATTGTTAATTTCCATTATTAATTCCCATTAATTCCTGTTGCCATTCCCATCGTTAATTAATTCCGGTTGTTGATTCCCATTCATTCCCATTATTAATTCCCATTATTCCCATTATTCCTGTTGTCGTTAATTAATTCCCATCATTAATTAATTCCCATTGTTAATTCTCATTCTTAATTCCCATTAATTCCCATTGCCATTCCCATTGTTAATTAATTCCCGTTGTTGATTCTCATTGTTAATTCCCATTGTCAATTCCCATTGTTAATTCCCATTATTAATTCCCATTGTTAATTCCCATTATTAATTCCCATTGTTAATTCCCATTATTAATTCCCATTATTAATTCCCATTGTTAATTCCCATTAATTCCCATTGTTCATTCCCATTGTCCATTCCCATTGTCCATTCCCATTATTAATTCCCATTATTAATTCCCATTGTTAATTCCCATTAATTCCCATTGTCAATTCCCATTGTCCATTCCCGTTGTCCATTCCCATTATTAATTCCCATTGTTAATTCCCATTATTAATTCCCATTGTTAATTCCCATTACCATTCCCATTGTCCATTCCCATTATTAATTCCCATTGTTAATTCCCATTATTAATTCCCATTAATTCCCGTTGCCATTCCCATTGTTAATTAATTCCCATTGTCAATTCCCATTGTTAATTCCCATTGTCCATTCCCATTATTAATTCCCATTGTTAATTCCCGTTATTTCCTATTGCCATTCCCATTATTCCCGTTGCCAATTCCCGTTGCCAATTCCTGTTGCCATTCCCATCGTTAATTAATTCCTGCCATTAATTAATTCCCGTCACCATTAATTAATTCCCGTTGCCGTTAATTAATTCCCATGGTTGATTCCCATGGTTGATTCCCATTATTAATTCTTGTTATTCCCATTATTCCCGTCATTAATTAATTCCCACTGCCGTTAATGAATTCCCATTGTTGATTCCCATTGTTAATTCCCATTATTCATTCTTGTTATTCCCATTATTCCCGTCATTAATTAATTCCCACTGCCGTTAATGAATTGCCATTGTTGATTCCCATTGTTAATTCCCATTATTAATTCTTGTTATTCCCATTATTCCCGTCATTAATTAATTCCCGTTGCCGTTAATGAATTCCCATTGTTGATTCCCATTGTTAATTCCCATTATTAATTCTTGTTATTCCCATTATTCCCGTCATTAATTAATTCCCGTTGCCGTTAATGAATTCCCATTGTTGATTCCCATTGTTAATTCCCATTATTAATTCTTGTTATTCCCATTATTCCCGTCATTAATTAATTCCCACTGCCGTTAATTAATTCCCATGGTTGATTCCCATGGTTGATTCCCATTATTGATTCTTGTTATTCCCATTATTCCTGTCATTAATTAATTCCCACTGCCGTTAATTAATTCCCATTGTTGATTCCCATGGTTGATTCCCATTATTAATTCTTGTTACTCCCATTATTCCCGTCATTAATTAATTCCCGTTGCCGTTAATGAATTCCCATTGTTGATTCCCATTGTTAATTCCCATTATTAATTCTTGTTACTCCCATTATTCCCGTCATTAATTAATTCCCGTTGCCGTTAATGAATTCCCATGGTTGATTCCCATTGTTAATTCCCATTATTAATTCTTGTTATTCCCATTATTCCCGTCATTAATTAATTCCCACTGCCGTTAATGAATTCCCATTGTTGATTCCCATTGTTAATTCCCATTATTAATTCTTGTTATTCCCATTATTCCCGTCATTAATTAATTCCCGTTGCCGTTAATGAATTCCCATTGTTGATTCCCATTGTTAATTCCCATTATTAATTCTTGTTATTCCCATTATTCCCGTCATTAATTAATTCCCACTGCCGTTAATGAATTCCCATTGTTGATTCCCATTGTTAATTCCCATTATTAATTCTTGTTATTCCCATTATTCCCGTCATTAATTAATTCCCACTGCCGTTAATTAATTCCCATTGTTGATTCCCATGGTTGATTCCCATTATTAATTCTTGTTATTCCCATTATTCCCATCATTAATTAATTCCCGTTGCCGTTAATGAATTCCCATTGTTGATTCCCATTGTTAATTCCCATTATTAATTCTTGTTATTCCCATTATTCCCGTCATTAATTAATTCCCACTGCCGTTAATTAATTCCCGTGGTTGATTCCCATTGTTAATTCCCATTATTAATTCTTGTTATTCCCATTATTCCCGTCATTAATTAATTCCCACTGCCGTTAATTAATTCCCATGGTTGATTCCCATTGTTAATTCCCATTATTAATTCTTGTTATTCCCATTATTCCCATCATTAATTAATTCCCACTGCCGTTAATGAATTCCCATGGTTGATTCCCATTGTTAATTCCCATTATTAATTCTTGTTACTCCCATTATTCCCATCATTAATTAATTCCCGTTGCCGTTAATTAATTCCCGTGGTTGATTCCCATTGTTAATTCCCATTATTAATTCTTGTTATTCCCATTATTCCCGTCATTAATTAATTCCCGTTGCCGTTAATGAATTCCCATTGTTGATTCCCATTGTTAATTCCCATTATTAATTCTTGTTATTCCCATTATTCCCATCATTAATTAATTCCCACTGCCGTTAATGAATTCCCATTGTTGATTCCCATGGTTGATTCCCATTATTAATTCTTGTTACTCCCATTATTCCCGTCATTAATTAATTCCCGTTGCCGTTAATGAATTCCCATTGTTGATTCCCATTGTTAATTCCCATTATTAATTCTTGTTATTCCCATTATTCCCGTCATTAATTAATTCCCGCTGCCGTTAATTAATTCCCATGGTTGATTCCCATTGTTAATTCCCATTATTAATTCTTGTTATTCCCATTATTCCCGTCATTAATTAATTCCCACTGCCGTTAATGAATTCCCATTGTTGATTCCCATTGTTAATTCCCATTATTAATTCTTGTTACTCCCATTATTCCCATCATTAATTAATTCCCGTTGCCGTTAATGAATTCCCATTGTTGATTCCCATTGTTAATTCCCATTATTAATTCTTGTTATTCCCATTATTCCCGTCATTAATTAATTCCCGTTGCCGTTAATTAATTCCCATGGTTGATTCCCATTGTTAATTCCCATTATTAATTCTTGTTATTCCCATTATTCCCATCATTAATTAATTCCCGCTGCCGTTAATGAATTCCCATTGTTGATTCCCATTGTTAATTCCCATTATTAATTCTTGTTATTCCCATTATTCCCATCATTAATTAATTCCCGCTGCCGTTAATGAATTCCCATTGTTGATTCCCATGGTTAATTCCCATTATTAATTCTTGTTATTCCCATTATTCCCGTCATTAATTAATTCCCGTTGCCGTTAATGAATTCCCATTGTTGATTCCCATTGTTAATTCCCATTATTAATTCTTGTTATTCCCATTATTCCCGTCATTAATTAATTCCCGCTGCCGTTAATTAATTCCCGTGGTTGATTCCCATTGTTAATTCCCATTATTAATTCTTGTTATTCCCATTATTCCCGTCATTAATTAATTCCCACTGCTGTTAATTAATTCCCATTGTTGATTCCCATTGTTAATTCCCATTATTAATTCTTGTTATTCCCATTATTCCCGTCATTAATTAATTCCTGTTGCCGTTAATGAATTCCCATGGTTGATTCCCATTGTTAATTCCCATTATTAATTCTTGTTACTCCCATTATTCCCGTCATTAATTAATTCCCACTGCTGTTAATTAATTCCCATTGTTGATTCCCATTGTTAATTCCCATTATTAATTCTTGTTATTCCCATTATTCCCATCATTAATTAATTCCCACTGCCGTTAATGAATTCCCATGGTTGATTCCCATGGTTGATTCCCATTATTAATTCTTGTTATTCCCATTATTCCCGTCATTAATTAATTCCCGTTGCCATTAATTAATTCCCATGGTTGATTCCCATTATTAATTCTTGTTATTCCCATTATTCCCGTCATTAATTAATTCCCGTTGCCGTTAATGAATTCCCATTGTTGATTCCCATTGTTAATTCCCATTATTAATTCTTGTTATTCCCATTATTCCCATCATTAATTAATTCCCGCTGCCGTTAATGAATTCCCATTGTTGATTCCTATTGTTAATTCCCATTATTAATTCTTGTTATTCCCATTATTCCCGTCATTAATTAATTCCCACTGCCGTTAATTAATTCCCATGGTTGATTCCCATTGTTAATTCCCATTATTAATTCTTGTTATTCCCATTATTCCCGTCATTAATTAATTCCCGTCGCCATTAATTAATTCCCGCTGCTGTTAATTAATTCCCATGGTTGATTCCCATGGTTGATTCCCATTATTAATTCTTGTTATTCCCATTATTCCTGTCATTAATTAATTCCCGCTGCCGTTAATTAATTCCCGTCGCCGTTAATTAGTTCCCATCATTAATGAATTCCCGTTTTCCCAGCCATCCTGATCTGTAACCGGAAGCTGGAGTCGCTGTGCCAGATCCATGAGAACATCCGGGTCAAGAGCGGCGCCTGGGACGAGAGCGGCGTCTTCATCTACACCACGAGCAACCACATCAAATACGCCGTCACCTCGGGGTCAGCGCCGGGAATGATCCCGCCGGGAATGATCCAACCGGGAATGATCTCGCTGGGAATTCAGAGCCAGCTGGGAATGATCCCGCTGGGAATTCAGAGCCAGCCGGGAATGATCCAACCGGGAATGATCCCGCTGGGAATGATCCAACTGGGAATTCAGAGCCAGCTGGGAATTCAGAGCCAGCTGGGAATGAGCCCGCTGGGAATGATCCTGCTGGGAATGAGCCGGGATCAAACTGGGAATGAGCCGGGATCAAACTGGGAATGAGCCGGGATCAAACTGGGAATGAGCTGGGAATGAGCTGGGAATTCACTGGGAATGAGCTGGGATCAAACTGGGAATGAACCGGGATCAAACTGGGAATGAGCCGGGATCAAACTGGGAATGAGCCGGGATCAAACTGGGAATGAGCCGGGATCAAACTGGGAATGAGCCGGGATCAAACTGGGAATGAGCCGGGAATTCAGAGCCAGCTGGGAATGATCCCGCTGGGAATGATCCCGCTGGGAATGATCCCACTGGGAATGATCCCGCCGGGAATGATCCAACCGGGAATGATCCAACCGGGAATGATCAAACTGGGAATGAGCCGGGATCAAACTGGGAATGAGCCGGGATCAAACTGGGAATGAGCCGGGATCAAACTGGGAATGAGCCGGGATCAAACTGGGAATGAGCCGGGATCAAACTGGGAATGAGCTGGGAATGAGCTGGGAATGAGCTGGGAATGAGCCGGGAATTCACTGGGAATGAGCCGGGAATTCACTGGGAATGAGCCGGGATCAAACTGGGAATGAGCCGGGATCAAACTGGGAATGAGCCGGGATCAAACTGGGAATGAGCCGGGAATTCAGAGCCAGCTGGGAATGATCCCGCTGGGAATTCAGAGCCAGCTGGGAATGATCCCGCTGGGAATGATCCAACTGGGAATGAGCCGGGATCAAACTGGGAATGAACCGGGATCAAACTGGGAATGAGCTCGGATCAAACTGGGAATGAACCGGGATCAAACTGGGAATGAGCCGGGATCAAACTGGGAATGAGCCGGGATCAAACTGGGAATGAGCCGGGATCAAACTGGGAATGAGCTGGGATCAAACTGGGAATGAGCCAGGAATTCAGAGCCAGCTGGGAATGATCCCACTGGGAATGATCCCACTGGGAATGATCCCGCCGGGAATGATCCAACCGGGAATGAGCCGGGATCAAACTGGGAATGAGCCGGGATCAAACTGGGAATGAGCCGGGATCAAACTGGGAATGAGCTGGGATCAAACTGGGAATGAGCTGGGATCAAACTGGGAATGAGCCGGGAATTCAGAGCCAGCTGGGAATGATCCCGCTGGGAATTCAGAGCCAGCTGGGAATGATCCCGCTGGGAATGATCCCACTGGGAATGATCCCGCCGGGAATGATCCAACCGGGAATGATCCAACAGGGAATGATCCAACTGGGAATGAGCCGGGATCAAACTGGAAATGAGCCGGGATCAAACTGGGAATGAGCCGGGATCAAACTGGGAATGAGCCGGGATCAAACTGGGAATGAGCCGGGATCAAACTGGGAATGAGCCGGGAATGAGCTGGGAATTCACTGGGAATGAGCCGGGAATGATCCAGCCGGGAATGATCCAACAGGGAATGATCCCGCTGGGAATTCAGAGCCAGCTGGGAATTCAGAGCCAGGAATTCACTGGGAATGAGCTGGGAATTCAGAGCCGGGATGGGCGGGAATTCAGAGCCAGGATCAAACTGGGATTGAACCAGGAATGAGCTGGGAATGAGCCAGGATCAAACTGGGAATGAGCTGGGAATGAGTCGGGAATTCACTGGGAATGAGCCGGGATCAAACTGGGATTGAACCGGGAATGATCTGGGATCGAATTGGGATAGCTGGGAATGCCAGGATCGAAGCAGGATCGAACTGGGATGGGAGGGATCGAACCGGCATCGATCCAGGATCAAACCGGGAATGAGCCGGGAATTCACTGGGATCGAACCAGGATAGCCAGGAATGAGCCAGGATAGAACCGGGATCAAACCGGGATGGGCGGGAATTCACTGGGATTGAACTGGGATGGGAGGGATCAAACCGGGATGTCCAGGAATTCCCCAGTATGGCTGGGATCTCCCTGGGATGCCCATGAATTCCGGGAATTCCCCGGGATCCGACCAGGAATGTCCCTCCCTGGCTCAGGGACCACGGGATCATCCGCACCCTGGACCTGCCGATCTACGTCACGCGCGTCAAGGGGAACAACGTTTATTGCCTGGACCGGGAGTGCCGGCCCCGCGTGCTGACCATCGACCCCACCGAGTTCAGATTCAAACTCGCCCTCATCAACAGGAAATACGATGAGGTGGGGAAATTTGGGAATATGGGGGAAGTTGGGAATGGGAATGGTGCAGAAATGGGGTTGGGATTGGTGGAGAAATGGGGTTGGGAATGGTGGATCAAAGTTGGGAGTGCCGGCCCCGCGTGCTCAGCATCGACCCCACCGAGTTCAGATTCAAACTCGCCCTCATCAACAGGAAATACGATGAGGTGGGGAAATTTGGGAATATGGGGGAAGTTGGGAATGGGAATGGTGCAGAAACGGGGTTGGGATTGGTGGAGAAATGGGGCTGGGAATGGTGGATCAAAGTTGGCAGTGCCGGCCCCACGTGCTCAGCATCGACCCCACCGAGTTCAGGTTCAAACTCACCCTCATCAACAGGAAATATGATGAGGTCTGGGAAATCTGGGATTATGGGGAAGTTTGGGAATGGGAATGAGGAAGAAATGGGGTTGGGAATGGTGGATGGAGATGGGGAGTGCCGACCATCGACCCCACCGAGTTCCACTTCAAACTCGCCCTCATCAACAGGAAATACGACGCGGTGGGGAAAATTTGGAATATGGGGGAATTTGGGAATGGGAATGGTGCAGAAATGGGGGAAAATGGGGTTGGGATTGGTGGATCAAAGTTGGGAGTGCCGGCCCCGCGTGCTGACCATCGACCCCACCGAGTTCAGATTCAAACTCGCCCTCATCAACAGGAAATATGACGAGGTCGGGAAAATTGGGAATTGGGGAACTGGGGGGCAAATTTGGGAATGAGGGAAAAATGGGAGTGAGGGGAAATAGGGTTGGGAATGGTGGATCAAAGTTGGGAGTGCCGGCCCCGCGTGCTCGGCATCGACCCCACCGAGTTCTGATTCAAACTCGCCCTCAGCAACAGGAAATACGATGAGGTGGGGAAATTTGGGAATATGGGGGAATTTGGGAATGGGAATGGTGCAGAAATGGGGTTGGGAGTGATGGAGAAATGGGGTTGGGAATGGTGGATCAAAGTTGGGAGTGCCGGCCCCACGTGCTCGGCATCGACCCCACCGAGTTCAGATTCAAACTCGCCCTCATCAACAGGAAATACGATGAGGTGGGGAAAATTGGGAATGAGGGGGAAAAACAGGAATGAGGGGGAAATCTGGGAATGGGAATGGTGCAGAAATGGGGGAAAATGGGGTTGGGATTGGTGGATGGAGGTTGGGAGTGCCGGCCCCGCGTGCTCAGCATCGACCCCACTGAGTTCAGATTCAAACTCACCCTCATCAACAGGAAATACGATGAGGTCTGGAAAATTGGGAATATGGGGGAATTTGGGAATGGGAATGGTGCAGAAATGGGGGAAAAATGGGGTTGGGAGTGATGGAGAAATGGGGGGAAAATGGGGCTGGGAATGGTGGATGGAGGTCGGGAGTGCCGGCCCCGAGTGCTCGGCATCGACCCCACCGAGTTCAGATTCAAACTCACCCTCATCAACAGGAAATACGATGAGGTCGGGAAAATTTGGAATATGGGGGAATTTGGGAATGGGAATGGTGCAGAAATGGGGGAAAATGGGGTTGGGATTGGTGGATCAAAGTTGGGAGTGCCGGCCCCGCGTGCTCGGCATCGACCCCACCGAGTTCCGCTTCAAACTCGCCCTCATCAACAGGAAATACGATGAGGTGGGGAAATTTGGGAATATGGGGGAATTTGGGAATGGGAATGGTGCAGAAATGGGGGAAAAATGGGGTTGGGAGTGATGGAGAAATGGGGGAAAATGGGGCTGGGAATGGTGGAGAAATGGGTGGGTGAGCCCCACGTGCTTGGCATGGATCCCACCGAGTTCCGATTCAAACTCACCCTCATCAACAGGAAATACGATGAGGTGGGGAAAATTGGGAATGAGGCAGAAAAACGGGAATGAGGGGGAAATCTGGGAATGGGAGTGAGGGAGAAATGGGGGAAAATGGGGTTGGGAATGGTGGATCAAAGTTGGCAGTGCCGGCCCCGCGTGCTCAGCATCGACCCCACCGAGTTCAGATTCAAACTCGCCCTCATCAACAGGAAATATGATGAGGTCAGGAAATTTGGGATTATGGGGAAAAATCGGATTGGGAATGAGGGAGAAATCGGGGGAAAAATGGGGTTGGGAGTGATGGAGAAATGGGGGAAAATGGGGGAAAATGGGGCTGGGGATGGTGGATCAAAGTTGGGAGTGCCGGCCCCACGTGCTGACCATCGACCCCACCGAGTTCAGATTCAAACTCACCCTCATCAACAGGAAATACGATGAGGTCAGGAAATCCGGGATTATGGGGAAATTTGGGAATGGGAATGAGGGAGAAATGGGCTTCGGAATGGTGGAGAAATGGGTGGGTGAGCTCCGCGTGCTCAGCATTGACCCCACCGAGTTCAGGTTCAAACTGGCCCTCAGCAACAGGAAATACGATGAGGTCGGGAAAATTGGGATTATTGGGGAAATCTGGGAATGGGAATGGTGCAGAAATGGGGCTGGGAATGGTGGAGAAGTGGGGGAAAAATGGGGTTTGGGATGACGGAGAAATGGGGGGAAAATGGGGCTGGGAATGGTGGATGAAAGTTGGCAGTGCCGGCCCCGCGTGCTCAGCATTGACCCCACCGAGTTCAGGTTCAAACTCACCCTCATCAGCAGGAAATACGATGAGGTCTGGAAAATTTGGAATATGGGGGAATTTGGGAATGGGAATGGTGCAGAAATGGGGGAAAAATGGGGTTTGTAATGATGGAAAAATGGGGGGAAAATGGGGCTGGGAATGGTGGATGGAGGTTGGGAGTGCCGGCCCCGCGTGCTCAGCATCGACCCCACCGAGTTCAGATTCAAACTCGCCCTCATCAACAGGAAATACGATGAGGTGGGGAAAATTGGGAATTGGGGAACTGGGGGGCAAATTTGGGAATGAGGGAAAAATGGGAGTGAGGGGAAATAGGGTTGGGAATGGTGGATCAAAGTTGGGAGTGCCGGCCCCATGTGCTCAGCATCGACCCCACCGAGTTCAGATTCAAACTCGCCCTCAGCAACAGGAAATACGATGAGGTCTGGAAAATTTGGGATTATGGGGAAATTTGGGAATGGGAATGAGGAAGAAATGGGGTTGGGAATGGTGGATCAAAGTTGGGAGTGCCGGCCCCGTGTGCTCGGCATCGACCCCACCGAGTTCAGATTCAAACTCGCCCTCAGCAACAGGAAATACGATGAGGTTGGGAAAATTTGGAATATGGGAGAATTTGGGAATGGGAGTGGTGCAGAAATGGGGGGAAAATGGGGTTGGGAATGGTGGATCAAAGTTGGGAGTGCTGGCCCCACGTGCTCAGCATCGACCCCACCGAGTTCAGATTCAAACTCGCCCTCATCAACAGGAAATATGATGAGGTCGGGAAAATTGGGAATTGGGGAACTGGGGGGCAAATTTGGGAATGAGGGAAAAATGGGAGTGAGGGGAAATAGGGTTGGGAATGGTGGATCAAAGTTGGCAGTGCCGGCCCCGCGTGCTCGGCATCGACCCCACCGAGTTCAGGTTCAAACTCGCCCTCATCAACAGGAAATACGATGAGGTGGGGAAAATTGGGAATGAGGGGGAAAAACAGGAATGAGGGGGAAATCTGGGAATGGGAGTGAGGGAGAAATGGGGGGAAAATGGGGTTGGGAATGGTGGATGGAGGTCGGGAGTGCCGGCCCCGCGTGCTCAGCATCGACCCCACCGAGTTCAGATTCAAACTCGCCCTCATCAACAGGAAATACGATGAGGTGGGGAAATTTGGGAATATGGGGGAAGTTGGGAATGGGAATGGTGCAGAAATGGGGGAAAATGGGGTTGGGAGTGATGGAGAAATGGGGTTGGGAATGGTGGATCAAAGTTGGGAGTGCCGGCCCCGCGTGCTCAGCATCGACCCCACCGAGTTCTGATTCAAACTCGCCCTCATCAGCAGGAAATACGATGAGGTGGGGAAAATTGGGAATATGGGGAAAAATGGGAATGGGAGTGAGGGGAAATGAGTGGGTGAGCCCCACGTGTTCAGCATTGACCCCACCGAGTTCAGATTCAAACTCGCCCTCATCAACAGGAAATACGATGAGGTGGGGAAATTTGGGAATTGGGGGAATTTGGGAATGGGAATGGTGCAGAAATGGGGGAAAAATGGGGTTGGGAGTGATGGAGAAATGGGGTTGGGATTGGTGGATGAAAATATGACGAGGTTGGGAAATCTGGGAATGAGGGAAAAGGAGAAAAGCTGTTCCCGAGGATTTTGGGAATTGGGGCTGGAGGATTTTGGGAACAGGGAGTGGTAAAACCTTTCCCAAGGATGGAAGAACCTTTCCCAAGGATTTGGGATTTGGGGACTGGGGCCAGCAGAGCCTTTCCTGAGGATTTGGGATTTGGGGGATTTGGGATTTGGGGGTTGGGGCCAGCAGAGCCTTTCCTGAGGATTTGGGATTTGGGGGATTTGGGATTTGGGGACTGGGGCCAGCAGAGCCTTTCCCGAGGATTTGGGATTTTTGGGATTGGGACTGGCAGAGCCTTTCCCGATGATTTGGGATTTTTGGGATTGGGACTGGCAGAGCCTTTCCCCAGGATTTGGGATTTTTGGGATTGAGGCTGGCAAAGCCTTTCCCGAGGATTTTTGGGATTGAGGCTGGCAGAGCCTTTCCCAAGGATTTGGGAAGAGCCCTTCCCAAGGATTTGGGATTTGGGGATTGGGGCTGGCAAAACCTTTCCCGAGGATTTTCGGAATTGGGGTTGGAAGATTTTGGGAATTGGGGCTGGCAAAATCTTTTCCATGGATGGAAGAGCCTTTCCCAAAGATTTGGGATTTGGGGATCGGGGCTGCCAGAGCCTTTCCCAAGGATTTGGGAAGAGCCTTTCCCAAGGAATTTGGGGACTGGGACTGGTAGAGCCTTTCCCCAGGATTTGGGATTTGGGGATTGGGGTTGGCAGAGCCTTTCCCAAGGATTTGGGATTTTGGGATTGGGGCTGGCAGAGCCTTTCCCGAGGATTTGGGGAGTTCGGAAGAGCCTTTCCCGAGGATTTGGGATTTTGAGGATTTGGGATTTTGGGGATTTGGGAAGAGCCTTTCCCGAGGATTTGGGATTTTGGGGATTTGGGATTTTGGGGATTTGGGGAGAGCCTTTCCCCAGGATTTGGGATTTTGGGGATTTGGGATTTGGGGATTTGGGAAGAGCCTTTCCCCAGGATTTGGGATCTGGGGATTGGGGCTGGGAAGAGCCTTTCCCGAGGATTTGGGATTTTTGGGATTGGGACTGGCGGAGCCTTTCCTGAGCATTTGGGAAGAGCCTTTCCCGAGGATTTGGGGGGTTTGGGATTTGGGGGGTTTGGGATTTGGGGATTGGGGCTGGCAGAGCCCTTCTCGAGGATTTGGGAAGAGCCTTTCCCCAGGATTTAGGATATTTTTTGGGATCCCAGGTGCTGCACATGGTGAGGAACGCCAAGCTGGTGGGACAATCCATCATCGCCTACCTGCAGAGGAAGGGATACCCCGAGGTGGCGCTGCACTTCGTCAAGGACGAGAAAACGCGCTTCAGCCTGGCCCTGGAGTGTGGGAATATCGAGGTGAGAGGGGAAAACGGGGAAAATTGGGGAAAATTGGGGTGTTTGGGGACAGAAATGTGATCCAGCCTGGCCCTGGAGTGTGGGAACATCGAGGTGAGAGGGGAAAATGGGGAAAATTGGGGAAAATTGGGGTGGTTTGGGGAGTTTTGGGGTGTTTTGGGATGTTTTGGGATGTTTGGGGACACAAATGCGCTTCAGCCTGGCCCTGGAGTGCGGGAACATCGAGGTGAGAGGGGAAAACGGGGAAAATTGGGGTGTTCTGGGGAAAATTGGGGAGTTTTGGGGAGTTTTGGGGTGTTTTGGGATGTTTGGGGACACAAACGCGGTTCAGCCTGGCCCTGGAGTGTGGGAACATCGAGGTGAGAGGGGAAAATGGGGAAATTCCGGGGGAAATTGGGGTGTTTGAGGATGTTTTGGGGTGTTTTGGGAGATTTTGGGGTGCTCTGGGGTATTTTGGGGCACAAATGCGCTTCAGCCTGGCCATGGAGTGTGGAAATATTGAGGTGAGAGGGGAAAATGGGGAAAATAGGGGTTTTCTGGGGTGTTTGGGATGTTTTGGGGTGTTTGGGGACACAAACGTGATCCAGCCTGGCCCTGGAGTGTGGGAACATCGAGGTGAGAGGGGAAAATGGGGAAATTCTGGGGGAAATTGGGGTGTTCTGGGGAAAATTGGGGAGTTTTGGGGAGTTTTGGGATGTTTGGGGACACAAATGCGCTTCAGCCTGGCCCTGGAGTGTGGGAATATTGAGGTGAGATGGGAAAATGGGGAAAATTGGGGTGGTTTGGGGAGTTTTGGGGTGTTTGGGATGTTTGCAGACACAAACGTGATCCAGCCTGGCCCTGGAGTGTGGGAACATCGAGGTGAGAGGGGAAAATGGGGAAAATTGGGGAAAATTGGGGTGTTTGGGGACAGAAATGCGATCCAGCCTGGCCCTGGAGTGCGGGAACATCGAGGTGAGAGGGGAAAAATGGGGAAATTCTGGGGGAAATTGGGGTGTTCTGGGGAAAATTGGGGAGTTTTGGGGTGTTTTGGGATGTTTGGGGACACAAATGTGTCTCAGCCTGGCCCTGGAGTGTGGAAATATCGAGGTGAGAGGGGAAAATGGGGAAATTCTGGGGGAAATTGGGATGTTCTGGGGGATTTTTGGGATTTTTTGGGGACTTTCTGGGGTGTTTGGGACACAAACGCCCTTCAGCCTGGCCCTGGAGTGTGGGAACATCGAGGTGAGAGGGGAAAATGGGGAAATTCCAGGGGATTTTGGGGGGTTTTGGGACATAAATGTGCCTCAGCCTGGCCCTGGAGTGTGGGAACATCGAGGTGAGAGGGGAAAACGGGGAAAATTGGGGAAAATTGGGGTGTTCTGGGATGTTTTGGGGTGTTTTGGGATGTTCTGGGGGATTTTTGGGATTTTTGGGGGACTTTCTGGGGTGTTTGGGACACAAACGTGGTTCAGCCTGGCCATGGAGTGTGGGAACATCGAGGTGAGATGGGAAAATGGGGAAAATTGGGGAAAATTGGGGAGTTTTGGGGTGTTTTGGGATGTTTGGGGGCACAAACGCGGTTCAGCCTGGCCCTGGAGTGCGGGAACATCGAGGTGAGAGGGGAAAACGGGGAAAATTGAGGAAAATTGGGGTGTTCTGGGGTAAATTGGGGTGTTTGGGGATGTTCTGGGGGATTTTTGGGATTTTTGGGGGACTTTCTGGGGTGTTTGGGACACAAATGCGCTTCAGCCTGGCCATGGAGTGTGGGAACATCGAGGTGAGATGGGAAAATGGGGAAAATTGGGGTGTTCTGGGGAAAATTGGGGTGTTTTGGGGAGTTTTGGGATGTTTTGGGATGTTTGGGGACACAAACGCGGTTCAGCCTGGCCCTGGAGTGTGGGAACATCGAGGTGAGAGGGGAAAATGGGGAAATTCTGGGGGAAATTGGGATGTTTGAGGATGTTTTGGGGTGTTTTGGGAGATTTTGGGGAGCTCTGGGGTATTTTGGGGCACAAATGCGGTTCAGCCTGGCCATGGAGTGTGGAAATATTGAGGTGAGAGGGGAAAATGGGGAAAATAGGGATTTTCTGGGGTGTTTGGGGTTGTTTTGGGGTGTTTGGGGACACAAACGTGGTTCAGCCTGGCCCTGGAGTGTGGGAACATCGAGGTGAGAGGGAAAAATGGGGAAATTCTGGGGGAAATTGGGGTGTTCTGGGGAAAATTGGGGTGTTCTGGGATGTTTTGGGGTGTTTGGGATGTTCTGGGGGATTTTTGGGATTTTTGGGGGACTTTCTGGGGTGTTTGGGACACAGACGCGGTTCAGTCTGGCCCTGGAGTGTGGGAACATCGAGGTGAGAGGGGAAAATGGGGAAATTCTGGGGGAAATTGGGGTGTTCTGGGGAAAATTGGGGAGTTTTGGGGTGTTTTGGGGTGTTTTGGGATGTTTGGGGACACAAACACGGTTCAGCCTGGCCCTGGAGTGTGGAAATACCGAGGTGAGAGGGGAAAATGGGGAAAATTGGGGAAAATTGGGGTGTTTGGGGTTGGTTTGGGGTGTTTGGGATGTTTGGGGACACAAATGCACTTCAGCCTGGCCCTGGAGTGTGGGAACATTGAGGTGAGATGGGAACGGGAACATTCCGGGGCATTTTTGGGATTTTTTGGGATGTTTTGAGATGTTTTGGGGCATTGTCTGGCACAGATTCCCTGGCTCCACTGCAATCCCCCCAAATCCCAGAATCCCAGAATCCCTGCTCCTATTCCTCATTCCCAATGTCCCTAATTCCCAAAATTCCTTGGAATTCTTTGGATTAGATCGCCCTGGAGGCAGCCAAGGCCCTGGACCACAAGGGCTGCTGGGAGAAGCTGGGGGAGGCGACCCCACTGCAATCCCTGCTCCCATTACCCCCAAATCCCAAAATTCCAAAATCTCCAATCCCAAACCCCATTCCCGATCCCTCAAACTCCATTCCCGATCCCTCTGGCCCATTCCCAGTCTCTGGAATCCCTGGAATTCTTTGGGAACAGATGATCAGGGCTGCTGGGAGAAGCTGAGGGCAGCAGCTCCACTGCAGTCCCTGCTCCCATTACCCCCAAATCCCAAAATTCCAGAATCCCCACTCCCAAACCCCATTCCCAACATCTGTAATTCCCAAAATTCCCAAAAATTCCTTGGATTAGATCGCCCTGGAGGCTGCCAAGGCCCTGGACCACAAGGGCTGCTGGGAGAAGCTGGGGACAGCAGTCCCTGCTCCAAATCTCCATTCCCAATCCCTCAGACCTCATTCCCAACGTCTCTAAATCCCAAAATTCCTTGGAATTCTTTGGAATAGATCGCCCTGGAGGCCGCCAAGGCCCTGGACCACAAGGGCTGCTGGGAGAAGCTGGGGGAGGCAGCCTTGCTCCCATTCCCCTCTAACCCCAAAATTCCAAAATTCCCACTCCCAATCCTCATTCCCAATCCCTCTAATTCCCAAAATTCCCAAAATTCCTTGGATTAGATCGCCCTGGAGGCAGCCAAGGCCCTGGACCACAAGGGCTGCTGGGAGAAGCTGGGGGAGGCGACCCCACTGCAATCCCTGCTCCCATTACCCCCAAATCCCAAAATTCCAAAATCTCCAATCCCAATCCCTCAAATTCCATTCTCGATCCCTCTGACCCCATTCCCAGTCTCTGGAATCCCTGGAATTCTTTGGGAACAGATGATCAGGGCTGTTGGGAGAAGCTGGGGACAGCAGTACCAGTGCAGTCCCCGCTCCCATTACCCCCAAATCCCAAAGTTCCAGAATCCCCACTCCCAAACCCCATTCCCAACATCTCTAATTCCCAAAATTCCTTGGAATTCTTTGGATTAGATCGCCCTGGAGGCCAACAAGGGCTGCTGGGAGAAGCTTGGGCGAGGCGACTCTGCTGCCATTCCCCTCTAACCCCAAAGTTCCTGAATCCTTGTTCCAAATCCCCATTCCCAACATCTGTAATTCCCAAAATTCCCGAAATTCCTTTGGATTAGATCGCCCTGGAGGCAGCCAAGGCCCTGGACCACAAGGGCTGCTGGGAGAAGCTGGGGGAGGCGACCCCACTGCAATCCCTGCTCCCATTACCCCCAAATCCCAAAATTCCAAAATCTCCAATCCCAATCCCCATTCCCAACCCCTCAAACTCCATTCCTGATCCCTCTGACCCCATTCCCAGTCTCTGGAATCCCTGGAATTCCTTGGGAACAGATGATCAGGGCTGCTGGGAGAAGCTGGGGGCAGCACCACTGCAATCCCCGCTCCCATTACCCCCAAATCCCAAAATTCCAAAATCTCCAATCCCAAACCCCATTCCCAACGTCTCTAATTCCCAAAATTCCCAAAAATTCCTTGGATTAGATCGCCCTGGAGGCTGCCAAGGCCCTGGACCACAAGGGCTGCTGGGAGAAGCTCAGGGCAGCAGCTCTGCTGCAATCCCTGCTCCTGTCACCCATTCCTGATTCCCCTAATCTCATTCCCAATCCCTCTAATTCCCAAAATTCCCAAAAATTTCTTGGATTAGATCGCCCTGGAGGCTGCCAAGGCCCTGGACGACAAGGGCTGCTGGGAGAAGCTGGGGGAGGCAGCCTTGCTCCCATTCCCCTCTAACCCCAAAATTCCAAAATTCCCACTCCCAAACCTCATTCCCAACGTCTCTAATTCCCAAAATTCCTTGGAATTCTTTGGATTAGATCGCCCTGGAGGCCGCCAAGGCCCTGGACGACAAGGGCTGCTGGGAGAAGCTGGGGGAGGTTACCCCACTGCAATCCCTGCTCCCATTACCCCCAAATCCCAAAATTCAAAAATCTCCAATCCCAATCCTCATTCCCAATCCCTCTAATTCCCAAAATCCCGAAATTCCTTTGGATTAGATCGCCCTGGAGGCCGCCAAGGCCCTGGACCACAAGGGCTGCTGGGAGAAGCTGGGGACAGCAACCTCACTCCCCTTCCCCTCTAACCCCAAAATTCCAAAATTCCCACTCCCAAACCCCATTCCCAACATCTGTAATTCCCAAAATTCCCGAAATTCCTTTGGATTAGATCGCCCTGGAGGCCGCCAAGGCCCTGGACGACAAGGGCTGCTGGGAGAAGCTGGGGGAGGTTACCCCACTGCAATCCCTGCTCCCATTACCCCCAAATCCCAAAGTTCCAGAATCCCCACTCCCAAACCCCATTCCCAACATCTCTAATTCCCAAAATTCCTTGGAATTCTTTGGATTAGATCGCCCTGGAGGCCAACAAGGGCTGCTGGGAGAAGCTTGGGCGAGGCGACTCTGCTGCCATTCCCCTCTAACCCCAAAGTTCCTGAATCCTTGTTCCAAATCCCCATTCCCAACATCTGTAATTCCCAAAATTCCCGAAATTCCTTTGGATTAGATCGCCCTGGAGGCAGCCAAGGCCCTGGACCACAAGGGCTGCTGGGAGAAGCTCAGGGCAGCAGCTCTGCTGCAATCCCTGCTCCTGTCACCCATTCCTGATTCCTCTAATCTCATTCCCAATGTCTCTAATTCGCAAAATTCCCAAAAATTTCTTGGATTAGATCGCCCTGGAGGCTGCCAAGGCCCTGGACCACAAGGGCTGCTGGGAGAAGCTGGGGGCAGCAACCTCACTCCCCTTCCCCTCTAACCCCAAAATTCCAAAATCCCCACTCCCAAACCCCGTTCCCAATCCCTCTAATTCCCAAAATTCCCAAAAATTCCTTGGATTAGATCGCCCTGGAGGCCGCCAAGGCCCTGGACCACAAGGGCTGCTGGGAGAAGCTCAGGGCAGCAGCTCCACTGCAATCCCTGCTCCCATTACCCCCAAATCCCAAAATTCCAAAATCTCCAATCCCAATCCCTCAAATTCCATTCTCGATCCCTCTGACCCCATTCCCAGTCTCTGGAATCCCTGGAATTCTTTGGGAACAGATGATCAGGGCTGTTGGGAGAAGCTGGGGACAGCAGTACCACTGCAATCCCTGCTCCCATTACCCCCAAATCCCAAAGTTCCAGAATCCCCACTCCCAAACCCCATTCCCAACGTCTCTAATTCCCAAAATTCCTTGGAATTCTTTGGATTAGATCGCCCTGGAGGCCAACAAGGGCTGCTGGGAGAAGCTTGGGCGAGGCGACTCTGCTGCCATTCCCCTCTAACCCCAAAGTTCCTGAATCCTTGTTCCAAATCCCCATTCCCAACGTCTCTAATTCCCAAAATTCCCAAAAATTCCTTGGATTAGATCGCCCTGGAGGCAGCCAAGGCCCTGGACCACAAGGGCTGCTGGGAGAAGCTGGGGACAGCAACCTCACTCCCCTTCCCCTCTAACCCCAAAATTCCAAAATTCCCACTCCCAAACCTCATTGCCAACATCTCTAATTCCCAAAATTCCCAAAAATTCCTTGGATTAGATCGCCCTGGAGGCTGCCAAGGCCCTGGACCACAAGGGCTGCTGGGAGAAGCTGGGGGAGGCAGCCTTGCCCCCATTCCCCTCTAACCCCAAAATTCCAAAATTCCCACTCCCAAACCTCATTCCCAACGTCTCTAATTCCCAAAATTCCTTGGAATTCTTTGGATTAGATCGCCCTGGAGGCCGCCAAGGCCCTGGACCACAAGGGCTGCTGGGAGAAGCTGGGGACAGCAGTCCCTGCTCCAAATCTCCATTCCCAATCCCTCAAACCTCATTCCCAATCCCTCTAATTCCCAAAATTCCCGAAATTCCTTTGGATTAGATCGCCCTGGAGGCTGCCAAGGCCCTGGACGACAAGGGCTGCTGGGAGAAGCTGGGGGAGGTGGCGCTGCTGCAGGGGAACCACCAGGTGGTGGAGATGTGCTACCAACGCACCAAGAACTTCGACCGCCTCTCCTTCCTCTACCTCATCACCGGGAACCTGGAGAAGCTGCGCAAGATGATGAAAATCGGTGGGGAAAGAAAAATCCCGGGAATTCTGGGGGTTTGGGGAAAAAATCCCGGGAATTCTGGGGGTTTGGGGAAAAAATCCTGGGAATAATGGGGGTTTGGGGATGGGGGAAAAAATCCTGGGAATTCTGGGGGTTTGGGGATGGGGGAAAAAATCTCAGGAATTCTGGATTTGGGAAAGGAGGGACGGATGGGGGAGGCTGGAAAACTCCTGGAGTTTGGGAAGGAGGGATGGGATGGAGCTCCTGGAAAACTGGGAATTTGGGAAGGAAAGAGTGGGATCCAGCGGGGATGGGGCATCTGGAAAATTTTGGGTATTTGGGAAGGAGGGAGCATTGGGATCCAGTGGGGATGGAGCTCCTGGAAAACTCCTGGAATTTGGGAAGGGAACACTGGGATCCAATGGGGAGAAATCCTGGAAAACTGAAATTTGGGCAGGAGGGGGCAGTGGGATCCAGTGGGAATGGAGCTCCTGGAAAACTCCTGGAATTTGGGAAGGAGGGAAGAGTGGGATCCAGAGGGGAGAACTTCTGGAAAGCTCCTGGAAAACTCCTGGAATTTGGGAAGGAGGGAAGAGTGGGATCCAGAGGGGAGAACTTCTGGAAAGCTCCTGGAAAACTTCTGGAATTTGGGAAGGAGGGAAGAGTGGGATCCAGCAGGGAGAACTTCTGGAAAGCTCCTGGAAAACTTCTGGAATTCATGAAGGGAACATTGGGATCCAGTGGGGATGCAGCTCCTGGAACACCCCTGGAATTTGGGAAGGAAGGGCTGGGAGGATCCCCGGAGCGCCAGAACTCCGGGATCGGGCTGGGTGTGATTCCCAAATTTTGTGTGATCCCGAATTTTTTGTGATTCCCGGATTTCCCCGGCACAGCCGAGATCCGCAAGGACATGAGTGGGCACTACCAGAACGCTCTGTACCTGGGGGACGTGGCCGAGAGGGTGCGGATCCTGCGCAACTGCGGCCAGAGTGAGTGTCCCTATGGAATTCCGGGAATTCCGGGAATTCCGGGCATGGGGAGTCGTTCCTGATGGGAATTCCGGGAATTCTGGGCACGGGGAGTCGTTCCTGATGGGAATTCTGGGCACGGGGAGTCGTTCCTGATGGGAATTCCAGGAATTCTGGGCACGGGGAGTCGTTCCTGATGGGAATTCCAGGAATTCTGGGCACGGGGAGTCGTTCCTGATGGGAATTCCGGGAATTCTGGGCACGGGGAGTCGTTCCTGATGGGAATTCTGGGAATTCTGGGCACGGGGAGTCGTTCCTGATGGGAATTCTGGGAATTCTGGGCACGGGGAGTCGTTCCTGATGGGAATTCTGGGAATTCTGGGCACGGGGAGTCGTTCCTGATGGGAATTCCGGGCACGGGGAGTCGTTCCTGATGGGAATTCCGGGCACGGGGAGTCGTTTCTCATGGGGGTTCTGGGAGTTCCGGGCACTGCGAGTCATTCCCAACAGGAATGCTGGAATTCCAGGCACTGGGAGCCATTCCCAAAGGGAATTCTGGGAATTCCAGACACGGGGACTCATTCCCAAAGAGGATTTTGGGAGTTTTGGGTACAGGGAGTCATTTCCAACAGGAATTCTGGGAGTTCTGAGCACGGGGAGTCACTCCCGGTGAGAATTCTGGCATGGGGAGTCATTCCCGACAAGAATTCTGGAATTCCGGACGTTCCCAAAGAGAATTTTGGGAGTTCTGGGCATTGAGAGTCATTCCCAAAAGGAATTCCAAGCCCAGGGAGCCATTCCTGACAGGAATTCCGGGCTCGGGGAGCCATTCCTGATGGGAATTCTGGGAGTTCTGGGCATGGGGAGCCATTCATGACTGGAATTCCAGAATTCTGGGCATTGGGACTCATTCCCAATGGGAATTCTGGAATTCCAGGCACTCGGAGCCATTCCCAAAGAGAATTTTGGGAGTTCTGGGCACAGGGAGTCATTTCTGATGGGAATTCTAAAAATTCTGGGCATTGGGAGTCATTCCCAACAGGAATTCCGGGCACAGGGAGCCATTCCTGACGGGAATTCTGGGAGACAAAGTCATTCCCACTGGGAATTCTGGGCACAGGGAGCCATTCCTGACGGGAATTCTGGGGAGACAAAGTCATTCCCACTGGGAATTCTGGGCACGGGGAGTCATTCCTGACGGGAATTCTGGGGAGACAGTCATTCCCACTGGGAATTCTGCCCCGGAAGCTTGGGAAAGGCTCTTGGGTCCCCAAGAACCTCCATAATTCCAGTGGTTATTCCCAGTATTTCCCATCATTCCCATGATCATTCCCAGTATTTCCCATTATTCCTGAGATCATTCCCATTATTCTGGAGGCCATTCCCAATATTTCCCATTATTCCAGTGGTCATTCCCATTATTCCAATGGCCATTCCCAACATTTCTCATTTTTCCAGTGATTAATTCCATTATTCCCGAGGCCATTCCCATATTTCCCATTATTCCAGTGGTCATTCCCAGTATTTCCCATTATTCCAGTGATTAATTCCCAGTATTTCCCGTTATTCCCAGGACCATTCCCATTATTTCTGGGGACATTCCCAGTATTTCCCACTTATTCCTGAGGCCATTCCCAGTATTTCCCATTATTCCAGTGATTAATTCCCATTATTCCAGTGGCCATTCCCATTATTCCAATGGCTGTTCCCAGTAATTCCTGTTATTCCAGTGGTCATTCCCATTATTCCAGTGGCTATTCCCAACATTTCTCATTTTCCCAGTGATTAATTCCATTATTCCCGAGGCCATTCCCAGTATTTCCCGTTATTCCCAGGACCATTCCCATTATTCCCAGGGACATTCCCAGTATTTCCCACTTATTCCTGAGGTCGTTCCCAGTATTTCCCATTATTCCAGTGGCTATTCCCATTATTCCTGTGGCCATTCCCAATATTTCCCATTATTCCAGTGGTCATTCCCATTATTCCAGTGGCTATTCCCAACATTTCTCATTTTTCCAGTGATTAATTCCATTATTCCCGAGGCCATTCCCATATTTCCCGTTATTCCCAGGACCATTCCCATTATTCCCGGGGACATTCCCAGTATTTCCCACTTATTCCTGAGGTCGTTCCCAATATTTCCCATTATTCCAGTGGCTATTCCCATTATTCCTGAGGCCATTCCCAGTATTTCCCACTATTCCAGTGGCCATTCCCGTTATTCCTGAGGTCATTCCCAGTATTTCCCATCATTCCCATGATCATTCCCAGTATTTCCCATTATTCCAGTGGTCATTCCCATTATTCCTGTGGCCATTCCCAGTACTTCCCATCGTTCCAGTGATTATTCCCATTATTCCAACAGCTATTCCCATTATTTCCCATTATTCCCATGGTCATGGGAATAATGTCCTTCCCATTATTCCAGTGGTCATTCCCATTATTCCAGTGGTCATTCCCAGTATTTCCCATTATTCCAGTGATTAATTCCCATTATTCCAGTGGTCATTCCCATTATTCCAATGGCTGTTCCCAGTATTTCCCGTTTATTCCAGTGATTAGTTCCATTATTCCCAAGGTCATTCCCGTTATTCCTGTGGCCATTCCCATTATTTCCCATTATTCTGGAGGCCATTCCCATATTTCCCATTATTCCCATGGTCCTTCCCATTATTCCAGTGGCTGTTCCCGTGATTCCCGTGGTCATTCCCAGTACTTCCCACTTATTCCCGTGATTATTCCCAGTATTTTCCCGTTATTCCCGAGGCCATTCCCGATTTTTCCAGAGTCCCTGGCATTCCTGACGGCCGCCACGCACGGGCTGGACGAGGAGGCCGAGAGCCTGCGGGAATCCTTCGATCCCGAGAAGGAAACGGTGGGAAAACAACGCCGGGAAAACACTGGGAAAACACTGGGAAAATGCCGGGAATGAGGGAGGGAGGGGATGGGAGAAATCCTGGAGAACTCCTGGAATTTGGGAAGGAGGGGACAGTGAGATCCAATGGGGAAAACTCCTGGAAAACTCCTGGAATTTGGGAAGGAGGGGACAGTGAGATCCAATGGGGAAAACTCCTGGAAAACTCCTGGAATTTGGGAAGGGAACACTGGGATCCAGCAAGGAAAACTCCTGGAATTTGGGAAGGAGGGGATGGGAACTCCTGGAAAATTTCAGGAATTTGGGAACAGTGAGATCCAGTGGGGATGGAGCTCCTGGAAAACTCCTGGAATTTGGGTGGGGGAACAGTGGGATCCAGCAAGGAAAACTCCGGGAATTTGGGAAGGAGGGGATAGGGGGAAATGCTGGAAAGTTTCTGGAATTTGGGAAGGAGGGGACAGTGGGATCCAATGGGGATGGAGCTCCTGGAAAACTCTGGGAATTTGGGAGGGAGGGGATGGGGAAAATCCTGGGAAACTCCAGGAATCTGGGAAGGAACACTGGGATCCAGTGGGGGGAGAACTCCTGGAAAACCCCTGGAATTCAGGAAGGGAGTTTGGGAACACTGGGATCCAGCAAGGAAAACTCCTGGAATTCGGGAAGGAGGGGATGGGAACTCCTGGAAAATTTCAGGAATTTGGGAAGGGAACAGTGAGATCCAGTGGGGATGGAGCTCCTGGAAAACTGGAATTTGGGTGGGGGAACAGTGGGATCCAGCAAGGAAAACACCTGGAATTTGGGAGGGGAAGAGTGGGATCCAGTGGGGAGAACTCCTGGAAAACCCCTGGAATTTGGGAGGGAGGGGATGGGGAGAAATCCTGGAAAACTGCTGGAATTTGGGAAGGAGGGAAGAGTGGGATCCAGTGGGGAGAACTCCTGGAAAACCCCTGGAATTTGGGAGGGAGGGGATGGGGAGAAATCCTGGAAAACTGCTGGAATTTGGGAAGGAGGGAAGAGTGGGATCCAGTGGTGGGGAGAACTGGAAAACTCCTGGAATTTTAGAGGGACGGGATGGGGGGAAATCCTGGAAAACTGGAATTTGGGAAGGAGGGAAGAGTGGCATCCAGTGGGGATGAAGCTCCTGGAAAACTCTGGGAATTTGGGTGGGGGAACAGTGGGATCCAGCAAGGAAAACTCCGGGAATTTGGGAAGGAGGGGATGGGAACTCCTGGAAAATTTCAGGAATTTGGGAAGGGAACAGTGAGATCCAGTGGGTATGGAGCTCCTGGAAAACTGGAATTTGGGTGGGGGAACAGTGGGATCCAGCAAGGAAAACTCCGGGAATTTGGGAGGGGAAGAGTGGGATCCAGTGGGGAGAACTCCTGGAAAACCCCTGGAATTTGGGAGGGAGGGGATGGGGAGAAATCCTGGAAAACTGCTGGAATTTGGGAAGGAGGGAAGAGTGGGATCCAGTGGGGGGAGAACTGGAAAACTCCTGGAATTTTAGAGGGATGGGATGGGGGGAAATCCTGGAAAACTGGAATTTGGGAAGGAGGGAAGAGTGGGATCCAGTGGGGATGAAGCTCCTGGAAAACTCTGGGAATTTGGGTGGGGGAACAGTGGGATCCAGCAAGGAAAACTCAGGGAATTTGGGAAGGAGGGGATAGGGGGAAATGCTGGAAAGTTTCTGGAATTTGGGAAGGAGGGGACAGTGAGATCCAATGGGGATGGAGCTCCTGGAAGACTCCTGGAATTCAGGAAGGAGGGGATGGGAGAAATCCTGGAGAACTCCTGGAATTTGGGAAGGAGGGAACAGTGAGATCCAATGGGGAAAACTCCTGGAAAACTCCTGGAATTTGGGAAGGAGGGAACAGTGAGATCCAATGGGGAAAACTCCTGGAAAACTCCTGGAATTTGGGAAGGGAACACTGGGATCCAGCAAGGAAAACTCCTGGAATTTGGGAAGGAGGGGATGGGAACTCCTGGAAAATTTCAGGAATTTGGGAACAGTGAGATCCAGTGGGGATGGAGCTCCTGGAAAACTCCTGGAATTTGGGTGGGGGAACAGTGGGATCCAGCAAGGAAAACTCCGGGAATTTGGGAAGGAGGGGATAGGGGGAAATGCTGGAAAGTTTCTGGAATTTGGGAAGGAGGGGACAGTGGGATCCAATGGGGATGGAGCTCCTGGAAGACTCCTGGAATTCAGGAAGGAGGGGATGGGAGAATTCCTGGAAAACTCCAGGAAGTCAGGAAGTGAACATTGGGATCCAGTGGAGGCAGAATTCCTGGAAAACCCCTGGAATTTGGGAAGGAGACGAGGATGAGGAGGAAGCTCCTTCCCGCAGCTCCCCCAGCTCAGGGCAGGGCTGGGATCCCAAGGAACCATGAGCTTTTCCTGAACTTTTCCTGAGGTTTTCCCGAGGTTTTCCCAGCTCATCCCGAGTTTTTCCGGCCCTTCCCAGATCCCGGCCGTGGATCCCGAGGCGCGGCTGCTGCAGCCGCCGGCGCCGGTGCTGCCCCTGGACACCAACTGGCCCCTCCTGACCGTGTCCAAAGGATTCTTCGAGGGCTCCATCGCCGGGAAAGGTCGGAATTCCCAACATTCCAAACATTCCCAACATTCCCGGGATGTTTGGGATCAGCACGGGGAGGTTTCCCCACCTGAAAATCCCAGGGAATGTTCTGGGAAAAGGGGATGGGAAAATGGGGTGGGAATGGGGTCAGGTTTGGGATGGAGCCCTGGAAATGGCCGGGATCCCGAGGATTTGGGAATTGGGATTTGGGGCTGGAGGATTTTGGGAATTGGACCTGGAGATTTTAGGAATTGGACCTGGAGATTTTAGGAATAGGGGCTGGAGGATTTTGGGAATTGGGGCTGGAGGATTTTGGGAATCGGGGCTGGAGGATTTTGGGAATTGGACCTGGAGATTTTAGGAATTGGACCTGGAGATTTTAGGAATTGGGGCTGGAGGATTTTGGGAATTGGACCTGGAGATTTTAGGAATTGGACCTGGAGATTTTAGGAATTGGGGCTGGAGGATTTTGGGAATTGGGGCTGGCAAAGCCTTTCCCAAGGATGGAAATCCCTTCCCATGTGGGAAGTTATGGAATAAGGGGCTGGAAAATGAAATGGAAAATCCTGAGGGAACTGGGAATGTTCATCCCAGAGAAAAGGGGGGATCCAGGGGGGATTTGGGATCTGCCTGGGGGGATTTGGGATCTGATCCCAGGGAACGGGGCCAGGACAGGAGGGGATGGCCTCGAGCTGGGCCAGGGTGGGAAATTTGGGATGATTTTTCCATGGAAAAAGGGTTGGGAAGCACCTGGAGGGGCTCAGGGAGGGTTGGATCCCCATCCCTGGAGATGTCCCAGGAATCCCTGGAATTCTGAGTGTCCGGCTGGGGATCGTTCCCACCATCCTGGAGCTCTCCCTGCCCTCATAAATCCCAAAATTCCGCAAAATTCCAGCCCAAGATGCAACAGCACAAGGTCAGGGTGGGGTTTTCCCCTCATGGAATTCTTTCCTGAGGGATTTTCCATGATTTTTTTTTTAGGGAAAGGAGGAGCCCTGGCTGCCGACATCGACATGGACGCCGTGGGCACCGAGGGCTGGGGCGAGGACGCCGAGCTGCAGCTGGACGAAGGTGGGAAAATCCTGGAATTTTCCCAATTTTCCATGGAAAAACTCCTTTCCCTGCACCCCTGGGATCCCTGTGGCATTCCCTGCAATTCCCTGCAGACGGATTCGTGGATGCCGGGGAAGGATTCGGAGAGGAAGGAGCGGGAAAAGGTCAGGAGGAAGGAGGAGGATGGGAAGTGGAAGAGGATTTGGATCTTCCCCCCGAGCTGGTAGGAGGAACATGGAATTCCTGAGGGGGAAATGTGGGAATTCCTGAGGGGGGAAATGTGGGAATTCCTGAGGGGGGAAATGTGGTATTTTTGAGGGGGGAAATCTGGGATTTCTGAGGGGGGAAATGTGGGAATTTCTGAGGGGGAAACATGGAATTCCTGGGGGGGAAATGTGGGAATTCCTGAGGGAAAAATGTGGGAATTCCTGAGGGGGGAAATGTGGGAATTCCTGAGGGGGGAAATGGGGGAATTCCTGAGGGGAAAAATGTGGGATTTTTGAGGGGGGAAATCTGGGGTTTCTGAGGGGGGAAATGTGAAATTCCTGATGGAAAATGTGGGAATTTCTGAGGGGGAAAACACAGAATTCCTGAGAGAGACATATGGGATTTCTGAGGGGGAAAATGTGGGATTTCTGAGGGGGTAAAATGTGGAATTCCTGAAGGGAAAATGTGGGAATTCCTGAGGGAAAAATGTGGGATTTTTGAGGGGGGAAATCTGGGGTTTCTGAGGGGGGAAATGTGAAATTCCTGAGGGAAAATGTGGGAATTCTTAAGAAGGGAAATGTGGGATCCCTGAGGGGAGAAATACAAGATTACCGAGGGGGGAAATGTGGCCCATCCCAGCACTGATTCCTTGGGAATTCGGGAACAGGGAATGTTCTCTGTGATCATCCAGCTCGGTTTTAGCTGGAATTCCGGGATTTTCCCCTCAGGATGTTCCTGCTGGCCCCGCTGGAGCGGCTGAGGACGGATTCTTTGTGCCCCCCACCAAAGGCACCAGCCCAGCCCAGGTAAAATCCTCAGAAAACCAGGAATTTCCTCCTTTTCCCCTTCTTTTTTGGGATTTGTGATCCCAGCATGGGAATTCCATTGTGGGAATTCTGTCCATCCCAATCCCACCTGGATTCTCTTCCCTTCCCTCTTTTCCAGGCGTGGTGCAACAACTCCCAGCTCCCCGTGGATCACATCCTGGCAGGATCCTTTGAGACAGCCATGAGGGTGAGTCTCCAGTGGAATTTTTCATGGAAAAACGCCGCCTTTCCCCCCTTATTTTTTATTTTTTTATTTTATACCTCAAATCTTCCATTCGGGAACATTCCATCCCTGTTTTCCTTTGGATCCGACCCAAAGCGAGGCCTCAGCGCTGCCTGATCCAGGTTTTCCTGACCCAATCCATGATTTTTTTTTTTTTTAATTTTTATTTTCCCCTCAGCTGCTCCATGACCAGGTGGGAGTGACCAACTTCGGGCCCTACAAGCAGCTTTTCATGCAAACCTTTTCCCGAGGCCGGACAACATTCCAGGCACTTCCCAGCCTCCCTGCCATGTATGGATTCCCACACCGCAACTGGTGAGCACCTTCCCCTCATTCCAGGGGTTTTCCAGGCTCCTGGGAATGCTCTTCCCAGAGAGAAATCCAGGATTTGTGAGGGTGGGGATGAGTCTGAGATGTGGGTGATTTCTGTCTGGAATTCCTTGGGATAGGGAGGAGCTGGAATTCCCAGTTTGTGGAAAGAGCTGGGAATTGTGGAGAGGGGCAGAGATGGGTTTGGGGCTGAGCTCGAGGCAAAATCCAGGGAATGTTCAGGGCTGGATCTTCATGGAATGAGGGGCTGGAAAATGGGAAATGTCCAGGGAATGGAGCTGGAGCAGCTGGAAAAGGGAATGGAAAATCCTGAGGGAGCTGGGGGGGCTCAGCCTGGAGAAAAGAGGGATCAAGGGAGGATTTGGGATCTGCCAGGGCGAATTTGGGATCTGATCCCAGGGAATGGAACCAGGGGGAATTTGGGATCTGATCCCAGGGAATGGAACCAGGACAAGAGGGAACTTCAAGCTGGGCCAGGGTGGGATATTTGGGATGATTTTTCCATGGAAAAAAGGGTTGGGAAGCACCGGGAGGGACTCAGGGAGGGTTGGATCTGCATCTCTGGAGGCATCCCAGGAGTTCCCTGGCTACTGTGGCCTGACCGCTCCTGGAATTCCACTCCTGGAATTTCATCGCACCTACTCAAACCCATTTCCCCCAATCCCTAAATCCCAAAATTCTCGGGATCCCAGGAAAGAAGCCGGGCTGAAGAACGCGCTGCCGGCCGTGGGGCTGAAGCTGAACGATCTGATCCAGCGGCTGCAGATCTGCTACCAGCTGACCACGGCCGGCAAGTTCGAGGAGGCCGTGGAGAAATTCCGGCTGATCCTGCTCAGTGTGCCCCTGCTGGTGGTGGACAACAAGCAGGAGATCGCTGAGGTGAGGGGGTGCAATGGCGGTGGGATTCCTGAGGGGGGAGATGTGGGAATTCCTGAGGGGGAAATGTAGGAGTTGTGAGGGGAAAAACACAGATTCGTGATGGGGAAAATGTGGGAATTTCTGAGGGGGGAGATGTGAGAAACCTGAGGGGGCAGATGTGAAAATCCTGAGGGGGCAGATGTGAAAATCCTGAGGGGGGAAATGTGGGATTTCTGAGGGGGGAAATGTGGGATTCCTGAGGGGGGAAATGTGAGAATCCTGAGGGGGGAAATGTGGGATTTCCTGAGGGGGAAATGTAGGAGTTGTGAGGGGAAAAACACGGAATTCCTGATGGGGGAAATGTGGGGATCCTACCCTGGAAAGGATGGAATTCCTGAGGAGGAAATGTGGGAATTACTGAGGGGAAAAGGTGGGAATTTCTGAGGGGGAAATGTGAGACTCCTGAGGGGGGAAATATGGGAATCCTGCCCTGGAAAACATGGAATTCCTGAGGGGGGAAATGTGGGAATTCCTGAGGAGGGAAATGTGGGAATCCTGAGGGGAGAAATGTGGCATTCCTGAGGGGTAAATGTGGGATTCTTAAGGGGACAAATATGGCATTCCCAAGGGGGGAAATGTGGGGATTTCTGAGAAGAAAACGTGGAATTTCTGAGGAGAAAATGTGGGATTTCTGAGGGGGAAGATGTGGCATTCCTGAGGGGAGAAACGTGCGAATCCTGAGGGGGGAAATGTGGGAGTCCCAGTCCCAATCCCGGGGTGTCCCTGGGAAGGATTTGATCCCTGGTTTTGTCCCAAAGGCGCAGCAGCTGATCACCATTTGCCGGGAATACATCGTGGGATTGTCCATGGAGATCGAGAGGAAGAAGCTGCCCAAGGAGACGCTGGAGCAGCAGAAGAGGATCTGTGAGGTGAGGGAGGCCTGAGGGGGAAATGTGGGATTCCTGAGGGGAAAATGTGGGAATTCCTGAGGGGAGAAATGTGGGATTTCTGAGGGGGGAAATGTGGGGTTTCTGAGGGGGGAAATGTGAAATTCCTGAGGGAAAATGTGGGAATTCCTGAGGAGGGAAATGTGCAATTCTTGAGGAGAGAAATACAGGATTACTGAGGGGGGAAATGTGGGATTCCTGAAGGGGGAAATCCGGGAATTCCTGAGGTAGGAAAAAACTCATTGCAAATTCAGAATTCCACCTTCAACACAAACACAGCAGGGGCTGCCTGGAAAAGAGGGATTCCCTGTCACAATTCCCGTTATCCCCAAGGATTTTAACCGGGTTTTCCGTGCTTTCCCTGGCAGATGGCCGCCTACTTCACACACTCCAACCTGCAGCCTGTGCACATGATCCTGGTGCTCCGCACTGCCCTCAACCTCTTCTTCAAACTCAAGAACTTCAAAACCGCCGCCACCTTCGCCCGGCGCCTGCTCGAGCTCGGCCCCAAGCCTGAGGTGGCCCAGCAGGTGAGACCCCAAATGTCCCTGTCCCCAAAAGTCTCTGTCCCCAAATCCAGCAGGTGAGGGCCACAATATCCCTGTCCCCAGTGGCCCTGTCCCCAAATCCAACAGGTGCGACCCCCAAATGGCCCTGTCCCCAAATGTCTCTGTCCCCAAATCCAGCAGGTGAGGGCCACAATGTCCCTGTCCCCAAATGTCCCTGTCCCCAGTGGCCCTGTCCCCAAATCCAACAGGTGAGACCCCAAATGTCTCTGTCCCCAAACCCAGCAGGTGAGGGCCACAATGTCCCTGTCGCCAAATGGCCCTGTTCCCCAAACCCAAGGTGAGGTCCTCAGATGAGGCCCTCAAGTTGGGGCAACACCATTTTGGGGGTGCCCCTGTTCCCAAACCTTCATGTTCAAACCCCCTCTCTGACCCCATTTTGGGGTGTCCTTGTCCCCAAACACTCATGTTCAAAACCCCTCTCTGACCTCATTTTGGGGTGTCCCCATTCCCCTCTCTCCAGACTCGGAAGATCCTGGCGGCGTGTGAGAAGAACCCCACTGACAGCCACCAGCTCAACTACGACCAACACAACCCCTTCGACATCTGCGCCGCCTCCTACCGCCCCATCTACCGCGGCAAAGCTGTGGAGAAATGTCCCCTCAGCGGGGCCTGCTACAGCCCCGAGTTCCGGGGCCAGATCTGCCGCGTCACCACGGTGAGGGCTGTGGAATTCCCCTGGGAATTCCATCCTGCTGTGCTCTGTGGGGTGGGGAAATTTGGGGTTTGGGGGTGTTTTAAGGGGTCAGTGTTGGCCTTAGGGTGGACATTTTGTGTTGTCAGAGGGGATTTGGGGTGTTTCCCACAAGGGAGGCCTGTGGGTCTGGAGGAGGCTGAGGGGGAATCTTGTCCATCCGTGGAAATATTTCCAATATCCATGGAAATACCTTCAATATCTCTGGAGATACCTCAAATATCCATGGAAATAGCTCAAATATCCATGGAAATAACTCAAATATCCCCAGAAGTTTCTCCTCTAAGAGGGGATTTGGGGTCTTTCCCACAAGGGAGGCCTGTGGGTCTGGATGAGGCTGAGGGGAAATCTCATCCCTCTGTGGAAATATCTTCAATATCCATGGAAATATCTTCAATATCCATGGGAATTTCTCAAATATCTGTGGAAATAGCTCAAATATCCCCAGAAATTTCTCCTTTAAGAGGGGATTTGGGATCTTTCCCACAAGGGAGACCTGTGGGAGTTGGACCTGCTTGGTCTGGAGGAGGCTGAGGGGGAATCTTGTCCATCCATGGAAATATCTCAAATATCCATGGAAATATTTTCAATATCCATGGGGATTTCTCAAATATCCATGGAAATAGCTCAAATATCCCTCAAAATCTCTCCTATGAGAGGGGATTTGGGGTCTTTCCCACAAGGGAGGCCTGTGGGTCTGGATGAGGCTGAGGGGAAATCTCATCCCTCTGTGGAAATATCTTCAATATCCATGGAAATATCTTCAATATCCATGGGAATTTCTCAAATATCTGTGGAAATAGCTCAAATATCCCCAGAAATTTCTCTTCTAAGAGGGGATTTGGGATCTTTCCTACAAGGGAGACCTGTGGGAGTTGGGCCTGCTTGGTCTGGAGGAGGCTGAGGGGGAATCTTGTCCATCCATGGAAATATCTCAAATATCCATGGAAATATTTTTAATATCCATGGGGATTTCTCAAATATCCATGGAAATAGCTCAAATATCCCTCAAAATCTCTCCTATGAGAGGGGATTTGGGATCTTTCCCACAAGGGAGGCCTGTGGGAGTTGGACCTGCTTGGTCTGGAGGAGGCTGAGGGGGAATCTTGTCCATCCATGGAAATATTTTCAATATCCATGGAAATATCTTAAATATCCCCTCAAATCTCTCAAATTTCCACCCAAATCCCTCAGATTTCCACAAAAAATCCCTCAAATTCACTCCCAAATCCCCCCAGGGGATCTCACGATGCTCCCAGCACAGGCCCAGGAGCAAACCCAACCCCTAAATCCCAACTTTTCACCCCTAAATCCTGAACTTTCATCCCTAAATCCCAAATTTTCACCCCCTAAATCCCAGATTTTCACCCCTAAATCCCAGATTTTCACCCCTAAACCCTCTCTTTGTCCCTGCAGGTGACAGAGATCGGGAAGGACGTGCTGGGGCTGCGGATCAGCCCCCTCCAGTTCCGCTAGGAATTCTCCTGGAAAAGGAAATTCCCGTTCCCTCATCCCAGCTTTCACCCCAATCCCTCCCCTTGGCTGTTCCCATCTTCTCTTCCAGGTTTTTCCTCACCCTGGAATTCCACATGGAAGTTTTTTTCCCCCACATTTAGCAGGAATTTTTGTCCTCTCATTCCCAGACCGGTTTTCCTGCGCTTTTATCCCAATTTTTTTCCAGAGGGGGAAGGGCTGCTCTTCCCAAACCGCCTCTGCTCCCCTTAAAATTCCCAAAAATTGCTTGGAAATCCCAGGATTTGCTCCATAAATCCTAAATCCAGGGAAATCCTGCTCCCTCTGGAAGTGGCTCAGTGTTTGTTGACTCCTTGTGTTGTTGTCATGGCAACTTAATGAGCTGTCCTCATTAATAAAACGCGTTAATCAACTGGAATTTCCTGGTTTGCAGCTCAGGAGAGACAAAAAAAAGATCTGGAATTGAATCCCTTTTCCCACCTCTGCTTGGAGAGCTGGGAATTTTCCAGAGGATGGGCTGGGCACTCCTGGGATGATTTGGAGCTGGGTGTGTTAATTAGTGGGGTGTAATTAACGTCCCAATTAACCCCGAGGGCTTGTCCTGCATCTCCTGGTGGAGTTTTGTCCTTCGGAATTCCCGGGTTTGGCCTCAGGGCAGGGAAAAGGCTCCAGGATTCCTAAATTTGGGTGGATTCTGATCCCTGGAGGGGATAAAAACGGGGGGAGAATCCAGGGATGCAATTCCAGGGATTGTCCTGCTGGGAATGTGCAGGGCATGGAATGAGGGGCTGGAAATGTGCAGGGAATGAGGCTGGAGCAGCTGGAAAAGGGAATGGAAAATCCTGAGGGAGCTGGGGGGGCTCAGCCTGGAGCAAAGGGAGATCCAGGGGGGATTTGGGATCTGATCCCAGGGAATGGGGCCAGGACAGGAGGGAACGGCCTCGAGCTGGGCCAGGGTGGGAAATTTGGGATGAATTTTCCATGGAAAAAGGGTTGGGAAGCATCAGGAGAGGCTCAGGGCAGGTCGGATTCCCATCCCTGGAGGTGTCCAAGGAATTCCTGGAATTTTGGGTGACCAAGTGGGAATCGGGCACAGCTCGGACTCGATGAGTTTGGAATTCTTTCCCAGCCCCAGGAATTTTGGGATTCTGAGGATCCTGGAGGTGGGAAGGAGCTGGGGCTGGAAAATCCAGAGATGGGAACGGGGCTGGAAAAGGGAATGGAGAATCCTGGGGGAGCTGGGGGGGCTCAGCCTGGAGCAAAGGGGGATCCAGGGGGGATTTGGGATCTGCCAGGGGGGATTTGGGATCTGATCCCAGGGAACGGGACCAGGACAAGAGGGAACGGCCTCGAGCTGGGCCAGGGTGAGAAATTTGGGATGATTTTTCCATGGAAAAAAGGTTTAGGAACTCAGGAAGAGCTGGATCCCATCCCTGGAGGGAATCCCTGGAATTTGGTGCAGTGACCAGGTGAGGATCACTTTGGAATTCTTTCCCTCCCTCACTGATCCCGGAATCCCTCAGGAATTTCCCAGCAAACCTCGAGGTTTTAAACCTTTTATTTATCCATAAAAAGCAGGGGAGAAAAAAAAAGGGGGATGGGACCATTCCATCCCTTCCAGCATTCCATGGGATGATCCAGGTGGGATCTGGGATGGATCCCGAACCTCTGGATTCAGGGATTGGGGGATTTGAGGACCAGGGAGTCGTGGCAGGCCACGGCGATGCCCCCGATGAGGTTGAGGAATTCCTGGAAATCCAACTGCCCGTCGCTGTTCATGTCCAACTTCTTCATCATCCTGTCCACCACGCCCGGATCCTTCTGGTTCTGGGGGGAAAAATCCCAAAAAAAAATTGGGAATTTGTGCCTGGAATGAGGGATGGGAGCTCAGGGAATCCTGGAATGGTTGGGGATGGAAAATCCTGGAATATCCCGATCCCATTCCTGCTGTGCCAGGTGGATCCAGGTTGGAATTGGGCACTTGCAGGGATGGGGAATTGATGGAATAATTTGGGTTGGGGAAGGATTTATCCCTGAAATCCCATCTGGGAATCCTGGAATGGTTTGGGATGGAAAATCCTGGAATATCCCGATCCCGTTCCTGCTGTGCCAGGTGGATCCAGGTTGGAATTGGGCACTTGCAGGGATGGGAAATCCATGGAATAATTTGGGTTAGGGGAGGATTTATCCCTGAAATCCCATCTGGGAATCCTGGAATGGTTTAGGATGGAAAATCCTGGAATATCCCGATCCCATTCCTGCTGTGCCAGGTGGATCCAGGTTGGAATTGGGCACTTGCAGGGATGGGAAATCCAGGGAATAATTTGGGTTGGGGAAGGATTTATCCCTGAAATCCCATCTGGGAATCCTGGAATGGTTTGGGATGGGAAATCCTGGAATATCCCGATCCCGTTCCTGCTGTGCCAGATAATTTTGGTTAGGGGAGGATTTATCCCTAAAAATCCCATCTGGGAATCCTGGAATGGTTTGGGATGGGAAATCCTGGAATATCCCGATCCTGTTCCTGCTGTGCCAGGTGGATCCAGGTTGGAATTGGGCACTTGCAGGGATGGGAAATCCATGGAATAATTTGGGTTAGGGAAGGATTTATCCCTAAAATCCCATCTGGGAATCCTGGAATGGTTTGGGATGGGAAATCCTGGAATATCCCGATCCCATTCCTGCTGTGCCAGGTGGATCCAGGTTGGAATTGGGCACTTGCAGGGATGGGGAATTGATGGAATAATTTGGGTTAGGGGAGGATTTATCCCTGAAATCCCATCTGGGAATCCTGGAATGGTTTGGGATGGAAAATCCTGGAATATCCCGATCCCGTTCCTGCTGTGCCAGGTGGATCCAGGTTGGAATTGGGCACTTGCAGGGATGGGAAATCCATGGAATAATTTGGGTTAGGGGAGGATTTATCCCTGAAATCCCATCTGGGAATCCTGGAATGGTTTGGGATGGGAAATCCTGGAATATCCCGATCCTATTCCTGCTGTGCCAGGTGGATCCAGGTTGGAATTGGGCACTTGCAGGGATGGGAAATCCATGGAATAATTTGGGTTAGGGAAGGATTTATCCCTAAAATCCCATCTGGGAATCCTGGAATGGTTTGGGATGGGAAATCCTGGAATATCCCGATCCCATTCCCGCTGTGCCAGGTGGATCCAGGTTGGAATTGGGCACTTGCAGGGATGGGGAATTGATGGAATAATTTGGGTTAGGGAAGGATTTATCCCTAAAATCCCATCTGGGAATCCTGGAATGGTTTGGGATGGAAAATCCTGGAATATCCCAATCCGTGGGTGGGGAGGTTCCCGCTGTGCCAGGTGGATCCAGGTTGGAATTGGGCACTTGCAGGGATGGGAAATCCATGGAATAATTTCGGTTAGGGGAGGATTTATCCCTAAAATCCCATCTGGGAATCCTGGAATGGTTTAGGATGGAAAATCCTGGGAATATCCAGGTTCAGGGATGTTCCCACAATCCCAGCCTGCTCCAAACTCCATCCTGGCATATCCCCAGGGCCGGGACCCCCTGGATCATCCCAGGGATCCCATGGATCTCATCCCCATTGTTCCCACTGATCAATCGCATCCCAACCCACTGATCCCATCCCAATCCTATTGATCCCATGGCTCCCATGAATCTCTTTAATCCCATCCCATTGATCCTGTTTCATTGATCCCATGGATCCTATGGATCCCATTGCTCCCGTGGATCCTATCCCATGGGTCCCCTGGATCCCATCCCATTGTTCCCATGGATCCCATTCCATAGATCCCATCCCATGGCTCCCACAGATCCCATGGTTCCTGTGGATCCCATCACATTTATCCCATTGTTCCCATTGATCCCATTCCATGGATCCCAGCCCATGGATCCCATTTATCCCATGGATCCTGTGGATCCCATCCCACTGTTCCCATTGCTCCCATGGATCCCATTGATCCCATCCCGTTTATCCCATGGCTCCCACGGATCCTATGGCTCCCATGGATCCCACAGATCCTGCAGATCCCATTGCTCCCATGGATCCCATGGATCCCATTGATCCCATTCCATAAATCCCATCCCATGGATCCGTTGCTCCCATGGATCCCACTGTTCCCATTGATCCCATCCCACAGATCCTATCCCATTTATCCCATTGCTCCCATGGATCCTGCAGATCCCATGGATCTCATCCCATTTATCCCATTGCTCCCATGGATCCTGCAGATCCCATGGATCTCATCCCATTTATCCCATTGCTCCCATGGATCCTGCAGATCCCATGGATCTCATCCCATTTATCCCATTGCTCCTATGGCTCCCATTGCTCCCATTGCTCCCATTTATCCCATTGTTCCCGTTGATCCCATCCCATTTATCCCATGGATCCCTTTGCTCTCATGGATCCCACAGATCCCATGGATCCCATTTGTCCCATTGCTCCCACTGCTCCCATTGTTCCCACTGATCCCATCCCATGGATCCCATTGCTCCCACAGATCCCACAGATCCCATCCCATGGATCCCATTGCTTCCACAGATCCCACAGATCCCATCCCATGGATCCCATTGCTCCCACAGCTCCCACCCCACAGATCCCACAGATCCCATTGCTCCCATTGTTCCCATTAATCCCATCCCATTTATCCCATTTATCCCATTGCTCCCATGGCTCCCACAGATCCCGCAGCTCCCACAGATCCCGTGGCTCCCACCTCACAGATCCCGCGGCTCCCATGGATCCCACAGCTCCCACCCCACAGATCCCATGGATCCCATCCCATTTATCCCATTGTTCCCATGGATCCCATCCCATTTATCCCATTACTCCCGCTGTTCCCATTGCTCCCACGACTCCCACCTCACAGATCCCATGGCTCCCACCCCACAGATCCCACAGATCCCATTGCTCCCATTAATCCCATCCCATTTATCCCATTGCTCCCATGGCTCCCACAGATCCTGCAGCTCTCACAGATCCCACGGCTCCCACCCCACAGATCCCGCGGCTCCCATGGATCCCACAGCTCCCACCCCACAGATCCCATGGATCCCATCCCATTTATCCCATTACTCCCACTGTTCCCATTGCTCCCACGACTCCCACCCCACAGATCCCATGGCTCCCACCCCACAGATCCCATTGCTCCCATTGTTCCCATTAATCCCATCCCATTTATCCCATTGCTCCCACGGCTCCCACAGATCCTGCAGCTCTCACAGATCCCACGGCTCCCACCCCACAGATCCCGCAGCTCCCATGGATCCCACAGCTCCCACCCCACAGATCCCATGGATCCCATCCCATTTATCCCATTACTCCCACTGTTCCCATTGCTCCCACGACTCCCACCTCACAGATCCCATGGCTCCCACCCCACAGATCCCACAGATCCCATTGCTCCCATTGTTCCCATTAATCCCATCCCATTTATCCCACTGCTCCCACGGCTCCCACAGATCCCACGGCTCCCACCCCACAGATCCCGTGGCTCCCATGGATCCCACAGCTCCCACCCCACAGATCCCATGGATCCCATCCCATTTATCCCATTGCTCCCACTGTTCCCATTGCTCCCACGACTCCCACCTCACAGATCCCATGGCTCCCACCCCACAGATCCCACAGATCCCATTGCTCCCATTGTTCCTATTAATCCCATCCCATTTATCCCATTGCTCCCATGGCTCCCACAGATCCCGCAGCTCCCACAGATCCCGTGGCTCCCACCCCACAGATCCCACAGATCCCGTGGCTCCCACCCCACAGATCCCGCGGCTCCCATGGATCCCACAGCTCCCACCCCACAGATCCCATGGATCCCATCCCATTTATCCCATTACTCCCACTGTTCCCATTGCTCCCACGACTCCCACCTCACAGATCCCATGGCTCCCACCCCACAGATCCCACAGATCCCATTGCTCCCATTGTTCCCATTAATCCCATCCCATTTATCCCATTGCTCCCATGGCTCCCACAGATCCCGTGGCTCCCACCCCACAGATCCCGCTGCCCCCACGTCTCCCATCCCGCTCCGTGCCTTGGTGAAGGCGGCCAGCTCGGTGTCCATGAAGGCTCGGAATTCCCGCTTGGACAGGGTGCAGGCGCTGCCCTCGCGCCCGGCGTAGCGCTGGAACACGGCCAGCAGAGACTCGATGCAGCGCTCCGTCTCCGTGGGCTGGGAAAGGATGGGATTTGGGGTCAGCGGGGCTGGGGGAGCCCCCTGGACCCATTCCAGGAGGGATTTTTGGGGTTTGGGGTCAGGGGAGCCTCCTCTGCCCCTTCCATCTCCGTGGGCTGGGGATGGATGGGATATCGGGGTCAGGGGGGAAAAAGGAGCCCCCTGGGCCCCTTTGGGGAGGGATTTTTGGGGTTTGGGGTCAGGGGAGCTCCCACTGCCCATTCCGTCTCCGTGGGCTGGGAATGGATGGGATTTGGGGTCAGTGGGGCTGGGGGAGCCCCCTGGGCCCCTTTGGGGAGGGATTTTTGGGGTTTGGGGTCAGGGGAGGCCCTTCTGTCTCCGTGGGCTGGGAACGACAGGATATCGGGGTCAGGGGGGAAAAGGAGCCCCTTGGACCCATTCCGGGAGCAATTTTTGGGGTTTGGGATCAAAGGAGCTCCCACTGCCCATTCTGGGAGGGATTTCATGGGTTTGGGGTCAGGGGGGGAAAAGGAGCTCCCACTGCCCCTTCCAGGAGGGATTTTAGGGATTTGGGGTCAGGGGAGCCCCTTCTGCCCCTTCCGTCTCCGTGGGCTGGGAAAGGATGGGATTTGGGGTCAGTGGGGCTGGGGGAGCCCCCTGGGCCCCTTTGGGGAGGGATTTTTGGGGTTTGGGGTCAGGGGAGGCCCTTCTGTCTCCGTGGGCTGGGAACGACAGGATATCGGGGTCAGGGGGGAAAAGGAGCCCCTTGGACCCGTTCCGGGAGCAATTTTTGGGGTTTGGGATCAAAGGAGCTCCCACTGCCCATTCCGGGAGGGATTTTAGGGATTTGGGATCGGGGGGGGCAAAAGGAGCTCCCACTGCCCCTTCCGGGAGGGATTTTAGGGATTTGGGGTCAGGGGAGCCCCTTCTGCCCCTTCCGTCTCTGGGCTGGGAAAGGATGGGATTTGGGGTCAGCGGGGCTGGGGGAGCCCCCTGGACCCATTCCAGGAGGGATTTTTGGGGTTTGGGGTCAGGGGAGCCTCCTCTGCCCCTTCCTTCTCCGTGGGCTGGGGATGGATGGGATATCGGGGTCAGGGGGGAAAAAGGAGCCCCCTGGGCCCCTTTGGGGAGGGATTTTTGGGGTTTGGGGTCAGGGGAGCTCCCACTGCCCATTCCGTCTCCGTGGGCTGGGAAAGGATGGGATTTGGGGTCAGCGGGGGAAAAGGAGCTTCCCTGGGCCCCTTTGGGGAGGGATTTTTGGGGTTTGGGATCAGGGGAGCTCCCACTGCCCATTCTGGGAGCCATTCCAGGGGTTTTGGGGTCGGGAGGGACAAAAGGAGGCCCCACTGCCCATTCCAGGGGTTTGGGATCAGGGGAGCCCCCTGTGCCCATCCCACAAGTGATTCCAGGGGTTTGGGGTCGGGGGGTAAAAGGAGCACCCACTGCCCCTTCCGGGAGGGATTTTAGGGATTTGGGATCGGGGGGACAAAAGGAGCTCCCACTGCCCCTTCCGGGAGGGATTTTAGGGATTTGGGGTCAGGGGAGCTCCCACTGCCCATTCCGTCTCTGTGGGCTGGGAACAGACGGGATATCGGGGTCAGGGGGGGAAAAGGAGCTCCCTGGGCCCCTTTGGGGAGGGATTTTTGGGGTTTGGGATCAGGGGAGCTCCCACTGCCCATTCCGTCTCCGTGGGCTGGGAAAGGATGGGATTTGGGGTCAGCGGGGGAAAAGGAGCTTCCCTGGGCCCCTTTGGGGAGGGATTTTTGGGGTTTGGGGTCAGGGGAGCTCCCACTGCCCATTCCGGGAGCCATTCCAGGGGTTTTGGGATCGGGAGGGACAAAAGGAGGCCCCACTGCCCATTCCAGGGGTTTGGGATCAGGGGAGCCCCCTGTGCCCATCCCACAAGTGATTCCAGGGGTTTGGGGTCGGGGGGGTAAAAGGAGCCCCCACTGCCCCTTACAGGAGGGATTTTAGGGATTTGGGATCGGGGGGGGCAAAAGGAGCTCCCACTGCCCCTTCCGGGAGGGATTTTAGGGATTTGGGGTCAGGGGAGCCCCTTCTGCCCCTTCCGTCTCCGTGGGCTGGGAAAGGATGGGATTTGGGGTCAGCGGGGCTGGGGGAGCCCCCTGGACCCCTTCCAGGAGGGATTTGGGGGGTTTGGGGTCAGGGGAGGCCCTTCTGTCTCCGTGGGCTGGGGACGGACGGGATATCGGGGTCAGGGGGGAAAAGGAACCCCCACTGCCCCTTCCAGGAGGGATTTTAGGGATTTGGGGTCAGGGGAGCTCCCACTGCCCATTCCAGGAGTGATTCCAGGGGTTTGGGGTCAGGGGGGGAAAAGGAGCCCCCTGGGCCCCTTCCAGGAGGGATTTTAGGGGTTTGGGATCAGAGGAGCCTCCTCTGCCCATTCCAGGAGTGATTCCAGGTTTTTTGGGATCAGGGGAGGCTGGGGGAGTCCCCACTGCCCATTCCAGGAGCGATTCCAGGGTTTTGGGGTCAGGGGGGCAAAAGGAGCTCCCTCCACCCATTCCAGGAGGGATTTTGGGGGTTTTGGGATCAGGGGAGGACGTCCTGTGCCCCTTGTGGGAGCGATTTCAGGGGTTTGGGGTCAGGGGGGGAAAAGGAGCCCCCTGGACCCGTTCTGGGAGGGATTTGGGGGGTTTGGGATCAGGAGAGCCTCCTGTGCCCATTCCGGGAGGGATTTTTGGGGTTTGGGGTCAGGGGAGCCTGGGGGAGGCCCCACTGCCCCTTCTTAGAGGGATTTCAGGGGTTTTGGGATCAGGGGAGGTTGGGGAGCCCCTGGTGCCCATTCCAGGAAGGATTCCAGGTTTTTTGGGATCAGGGGAGCCCCTTGTGCCCCTTCTGGGAGTAATTCCAGGGGTTTGGGGTCGGGGGAGCCTGGGGGAGCCTCCTGTGCCCATTCCAGGTGTGCCAGAGGCAATCCCAGTTTTTTTGGGAATGAGGAAGGAGCCTCCTGCCCCCCTTCCAGCTGTTCCAGGAGCAATCCCGAATTTTTTGGGAGCAGGGAAGGGCAGGAGGAATATCCCGATTTTTTTCGGGATAAGGGAAATCTCGAGGATTATCCCGATTTTTCCAGGATGAGGGAAAGCCTGGATGATTATCCCAATTTATTTTCGGGATAAGGGAAACCTGGAGGAATATCCCGATTTTTTCAGGATGGGGGAAGGGCTCGGCCGGACCCGTTCCGCCGCATTTTTTCCTGGATTTCGTTCCAGAGCGGGAGCGGCTCCCGGAAAATCCCCGGGGGAGGAGGCGGAGCCGGCGGGGGAGCGGAGCCGGGATCCGCCCTTTACATTTTTGGTCCATTTTCCCTTTTTTCCCCCCGTTTTTCCCCATTTTTCCCAGTTTTTCATCCCTTTTTTCTCCGTTTCCCCCCGTTTTCCCCCCGTTCCCCCTTTTGTTCCATTTCCCCCCGTTTTTTTCCCATTTTCCCCCTCATTTTTCCCCCCGATTTTTCCCTTTTTTCCTCCTCATTTTCCCCCCGATTTTTCCCTTTTTTCCTCCTGGTTTTTCCCCCTTTTTCCCCTCAGTTTTCCAAATTTTTTCCCTCTTTTTTCCCATTTTGCTCCCTATTTTTGCCCCGGTTTTCCCCCGTTTTCTCCCCCATTTTTCACCCGTTTTTCCCTGGTTTCCTCCCCAATTTTCCCCCAGTTTTTACCCTGATTTTCCAGACCTTTTCCCCATTTTTTCCCATTTTCCTCCCGATTTTTGCCTTTTTTTTCCCCGTTCCCCCTCCCTATTATCCCCCCGTTTCCCCCTTTTTTCCCCCCATTTCCCCCTGGTTTTTTTCCCCGTTTTTTTCTTTTTTCCCCCATTTCCCCCCGGGTTTTTTCCCCGTTTTCCCCTTTTTTCCTCCATTTCCCCCTGTTTTATTCCCCCGTTTTTCCCTTTTTTCCCCCCCTCATTTCCCCCTGTTCTTTTCCCTCTTTTTCCCCTTTTCCCCCAATTTTTTTTCCTATTTTTCTCCATTCTCCCCCTGTTTTTTCCTTGTTTTTCCCCTGCTTTTTTCCCCTTTTTTTCCCCATTTCCCCCTGTTCTTTTCCCTCTTTTTCCCCTCTTTTCCCCCAATTTTTTCCCTATTTTTCCCCATTCCCCTCCTGTTTTTCCCCCTGTTTTTCCCTCCCTCGAGCCCATCCCCTCTCCCCTCCCAGCCCAAATTTGACCCTTTTTTTTTGGAAAATCCCATTTTCCTTCCCCTTCCCTTCTCCCACACCCTCAAAACCTTTTTTTTAAAATTTTTTCCCCTTTTCCTTGGAAAATTCCTTCCCTTGGCACCATCCCCGCTCCCATTTTGGGGTGCAAAAATCTCCTTTTCCTTCCTTTTTTCCCCTTTATTCCCCAAAATTCCCTCATTCCCCAAAATCCCGGCTCCCTCACCATGGCTGGGCACAGGCGGCGGCTCCGCTCGGGGTTGGAATTGTCGGATGAGGAATAAAAAAAAAAGGAAATAAAAGAAAAGTTCGTTCGTGGAGCCCCGCCCGGGCTGAGTCAGCGGCGTTGGGCAATTCCCGGCCCCGGCGGCGACCGCGGCCCCGCCCGGAGCCTCCGGAACCGGCCCCGGAGCCGCCCGGAGCCGCTTTGGGATCGCCCCGAGGCGGAGGAAGAATCCCCGAAAAATTCTGGGAGAATCCCCCAAAAATTCTGGGAGAATCCCCTAAAAATTCTTGGAGAATTCCCTAAAAATTCTGGGAGAATCCCCCAAAAATTCTGGGAGAATCCCCTAAAAAATTCTTGGAGAATCCCCTAAAAATTCTGGGAGAATCCCCTAAAAATTCTGGGAGAATTCCCTAAAAATTCTGGGAGAATTCCCTAAAAACTTCTGGGAGAATCCCCTAAAAATTCTTGGAGAATGCCTTAAAAATTCTGGGAGAATCCCCTAAAAATTCTGGGAGAATCCCCCCAAAAATTCATTTGTGGGGTGGAGGGAGAATCCCCTAAAATATTCTTGGAGAATCCCCTAGAAAATTTTTGGAGAATCCCCTGAAAAATTCTTGGACAATCTCCTAAAAAATTCTTGGAGAATCCCCTAAAAATTCTGGGAGAATCCCCTAAAAATTCTGGGAGAATTCCCTAAAAATTCTGGGAGAATTCCCTAAAAAATTCTTGGAGAATCCCCTAAAAATTCTTGGAGAATCCCCCCAAAAATTCATTTGTGGGGTGGAGTGAGAATCCCCTAAAATATTCTTGGAGAATCCCCTAAAAATTCTTGGAGAATCCCCTAAAAATTCTTGGAGAATCCCCCAAAAATTCTTGGAGAATCTCCTAAAAAATTCTTGGAGAATCCCCTAAAAATTCTTGGAGAATCTCCTAAAAATTCTTGGAGAATCCCCTAAAAATTCTTGGAGAATCTCCTAAAAATTCTTGGAGAATCCCCTAAAAATTCTTGGAGAATCCCCCCAAAAATTCATTTGTGGGGTGGAGGGAGAATCCCCTAAAATATTCTTGGAGAATCCCCTAGAAAATTTTTGGAGAATCCCCCAAAAATTCTGGGAGAATCCCCTGAAAAATTCTTGGAGAATCCCCTAAAAAATTCTTGGAGAATTCCCTAAAAATTCTGGGAGAATCCCCTAAAAATTCTTGGAGAATCCCCTGAAAAATTCTTGGAGAATCCCCTAAAAATTCTTGGAGAATCCCCCCAAAAATTCATTTGTGGGGTGGAGGGAGAATCCCCTAAAATATTCTTGGAGAATCCCCTAGAAAATTTTTGGAGAATCCCCTAAAATATTCTTGGAGAATCCCCTAGAAAATTTTTGGAGAATCCCCTAAAATATTCTTGGAGAATTCCCTAAAAATTCTGGGAGAATCCCCCCTAAAAAATTCTTGGAGAATCCCCCCAAATTCTCTAGGGAGATGGAGGGAGAATCTCCTAAAATTTCTTGGAGAATCTCCCAAAAAAGCTTTTGGAGAATCCCCTAAAAATTCTTGGAGAATTCCCTAAAAATTCTTGGAGAATCCCCCCAAAACTTCATTTGTGGGGTGGAGGGAGAATCCCCTAAAATATTCTTGGAGAATCCCCTAAAAATTCTTGGAGAATCCCCTGAAAAATTCTTGGACAATCTCCTAAAAAATTCTTGGAGAATCCCCTAAAAAATTCTTGGAGAATCCCCTAAAAATTCTTGGAGAATCCCCTAAAAATTCTGGGAGAATCTCCTAAAAAATTCTTGGAGAATCCCCTAAAAATTCTGGGAGAATTCCCTAAAAAATTCTTGGAGAATCCCCTAAAAATTATTGGAGAATCTCCCAAAAAATTCATTTGTGGGGTGGAGGGAGAATCCCCTAAAATATTCTTGGAGAATCCCCTAGAAAATTTTTGGAGAATCCCCTAAAAATTCTTGGAGAATCCCCTAAAAAATTTTTGGAGAATCCCCTAAAAATTCTGGGAGAATCCCCTAAAAATTCTGGGAGAATCTCCTAAAAAATTCTTGGAGAATCCCCTAAAAATTCTGGGAGAATCCCCCCTAAAAAATTCTTGGAGAATCCCCCCAAATTCTCTAGGGAGATGGAGGGAGAATCTCCTAAAATTTCTTGGAGAATCTCCCAAAAAAGCTTTTGGAGAATCCCCTAAAAATTCTTGGAGAATTCCCTAAAAAATTCTTGGAGAATCCCCCCAAAACTTCATTTGTGGGGTGGAGGGAGAATCCCCTAAAAATTCTGGGAGAATCCCCTAAAAATTCTTGGAGAATCCCCTGAAAAATTCTTGGAGAATCTCCTAAAAATTCTTGGAGAATCCCCCCAAAATTCTGGGAGAATTCCCTAAAAAATTCTTGGAGAATCCCCTAAAAATTCTTGGAGAATCTCCCAAAAAATTCATTTGTGGGGTGGAGGGAGAATCCCCTAAAAATTCTTGGAGAATCCCCTAAAAATTCTTGGAGAATCCCCTGAAAAATTCTTGGACAATCTCCTAAAAAATTCTTGGAGAATCCCCTAAAACTTCTGGGAGAATCCCCTAAAAAATTCTTGGACAATCTCTCCCAAAAATTCTTGGAGAATCCCCCAAAAATTCTTGGAGAATCCCCTAAAAAATTCTTGGACAATCTCTCCCAAAAATTCTTGGAGAATCCCCTAAAAATTCTTGGAGAATCCCCTAAAAAATTCTTGGACAATCCCCTAAAAAATTCTTGGAGAATCCCCTAGAAAATTTTTGGAGAATCCCCTCAAAATTCTGGGAGAATCCTCCCTAAAAAATTCTTGGAGAATCCCCCCAAATTCTCTAGGGAGATGGAGGGAGAATCTCCTAAAATTTCTTGGAGAATCTCCCAAAAAAGCTTTTGGAGAATCCCCTAAAAATTCTTGGAGAATTCCCTAAAAAATTCTTGGAGAATCCCCCCAAAACTTCATTTGTGGGGTGGAGGGAGAATCCCCTAAAATATTCTTGGAGAATCCCCTAGAAAATTTTTGGAGAATCCCCCAAAAATTCTTGGAGAATCCCCCAAAAATTCTGGGAGAATCCCCTAAAAATTCTGGGAGAATCCCCTAAAAAATTCTTGGACAATCTCTCCCAGAAATTCTTGGAGAATCCCCTAAAAATTCTTGGAGAATCCCCCCAAAAATTCATTTGTGGGGTGGAGTGAGAATCCCCTAAAATATTCTTGGAGAATCCCCTAAAAATTCTTGGAGAATCCCCTGAAAAATTCTTGGAGAATCTCCTAAAAAATTCTTGAAAAATCCCCTAAAAATTCTTGGAGAATCCCCTAAAAATTCTTGGAGAATCCCCTAAAAATTCTTGGAGAATTCCCTAAAAATTCTTGGAGAATCCCCCCAAAAATTCATTTGTGGGGTGGAGGGAGAATCCCCTAAAATATTCTTGGAGAATCCCCTCAAAAATTCTTGGAGAATCCCCTAAAAATTCTTGGAGAATCCCCTAAAAATTCTGGGAGAATCCCCTAAAAATTCTGGGAGAATCCCCCCTAAAAAATTCTTGGAGAATCCCCCCAAATTCTCTAGGGAGATGGAGGGAGAATCTCCTAAAATTTCTTGGAGAATCTCCCAAAAAAGCTTTTGGAGAATCCCCTAAAAATTCTTGGAGAATTCCCTAAAAAATTCTTGGAGAATCCCCCCAAAACTTCATTTGTGGGGTGGAGGGAGAATCCCCTAAAAATTCTGGGAGAATCCCCTAAAAAATTCTTGGAGAATGCCCTGAAATATTCTTGGAGAATCCCCTAAAAATTCTTGGAGAATCCCCTAAAAATTCTTGGAGAATCCCCCAAAAATTCTTGGAGAAGCTCCTAAAAAATTCTTGCAGAATCCCCTAAAAATTCTGGGAGAATCCCCTAAAAATTCTTGGAGAATCCCCCCAAATTCTCTAGGGAGATGGAGGGAGAATCTCCTAAAAATTTCTTGGAGAATCTCCCAAAAAAGCTTTTGGAGAATCCCCTAAAAATTCTTGGAGAATTCCCTAAAAAATTCTTGGAGAATCCCCCCAAAACTTCATTTGTGGGGTGGAGGGAGAATCCCCTAAAAATTCTGGGAGAATCCCCTAAAAAATTCTTGGAGAATGCCCTGAAATATTCTTGGAGAATCCCCTAAAAATTCTTGGAGAATCTCCTAAAAAATTCTTCAAGGGGAAGAATTGGGGGGAAAAAATTAGTTTGGGGGATTTTCCTCCCCAAAAAATCTTCAGGGAGAGGATGGGGCTGTGGTCCTGTTCGTGTCACTGTCCCCAAGCCCTGTCAGTGTCACCGAGCTGTGTCCCTGTCCCTGGCCTTGTCACCGTCCTGTTCCTGGCCCTGTCCCTGTCCCTGTCCCTGTCCCTGTCCCTGTCCCTGTCCGTGTCACCAAGCCCTGTCAGTGTCACTGAGTCCTGTCCCTGTCCCTGGTTCTGTTCCTGGTCTTGTCACTGTCACTGTCCTGTTCCTGTCAGTGTCACCGAGCCGTGTCCCTGTCCCTGGCCTTGTCACTGTCCTGTTCCTGTCCCTGTCCCTGTCCCTGTCCCTGTCCCTGTCCCTGTCCCTGTCCCTGTCCCTGTCCCTGTCCCTGTCCGTGTCACCAACCCCTGTCAGTGTCACTGAGTCCTGTCCCTGTCCCTGGTTCTGTTCCTGGTCTTGTCACTGTCACTGTCCTGTTCCTGTCAGTGTTACCGAGCCGTGTCCCTGTCCCTGGTTCTGTCCCTGTCCTGTCCCTGTCCCTGTTCCTGTCAGTGTCACCGAGCCGTGTCCCTGTCCCTGGTTCTGTCCCTGTCCTGTCCCTGTCCCTGTTCCTGTCAGTGTCACCGAGCCGTGTCCCTGTCCCTGGTTCTGTCCCTGTCCCTGTCCCTGAGCCTGTCAGTGTCACCGAGCCGTGTCCCTGTCCCTGGTTCTGTCCCTGTCCTGTCCCTGTCCCTGAGCCTGTCAGTGTCACCGAGCCGTGTCCCTGTCCCTGGCCTTGTCCCTGTCCTGTTCCTGGCCCTGTCCCTGTCCCCGTCCCTGTCCCCATTCTTGCTCCATCCCTGTCCTGTCCGTGTCACCGAGCCCTGTCAGTGTCACTGAGCCTTGTCCCTGTCCCTGGTTCTGTCCCTTGTTGCTGGCCCTGTTCCTATCCCTGTCCGTGTCACCGAGCTCTACCAGTGTCACCGAGCTGTGTCCCTGTCCCTGTCCCTGTGTCTGTCCTGTCCCTGTCCATGTCACCGAGCCCTGTCAGTGTCACCGAGCTCTACCAGTGTCACCGAGCTGTGTCCCTGTCCCTGTGTCTGTCCTGTCCCTGTCCGTGTCACCGAGCCCTGTCAGTGTCACCGAGCCCTGTCAGTGTCACCGAGCCATGTCCCTGTCCCTGGTTCTGTCCCTGTTCCTGGCCCTGGCCTTGTCCCTGTTCCTGTTCCTGTCCCTGTCAGTGTCACCAAGCCGTGTCCCTGTCCCTGGTTCTGTTCCTGGCCTTGTCCCTGTCCCTGTTCCTGTCCCTGTTCCTGTCCCCATCCCTGTCCCTGTCCCTGTTCCTGTCCCTGTCAGTGTCACCGAGCCCTGTCCCTGTCCCTGGTTCTGTTCCTGGCCTTGTCACTGTCACTGTTTCTGTCCTTGTTGCTGTTCCTGGCCCTGGTCTTGTCACTGTCCTGTCTTATTCCTGTTCCTGTCAGTGTCACCAAGCCCTGTCCCTGTCCCATCCCTGTCCCTGTCACTGAGCTGTGTCCCTCGTCCTGTTTCTGTTCCGGGCCTTGTCCTTGTCCATGTGTCTGTCCTGTCCCTGTCCCTGTCACCGAGCCATGTCCCTGTCCCTGGTTCTGTTCCTGGCCTTGTCACTGTCACTGTTCCTGTCCTGTTCCTGTCCCTGTCCCTGTCTATCCTGTCCCTGTCAGTGTCACCGAGCCTTGTCCCTGTTTCTGGCCTTGGTCTTGTCACTGACCCTGTCACTGGCCCTGTCCCTGTTCCTGTCCCTGTCAGTGTCACCGAGCCGTGTTCCTGTCCCTGTTCTTGTCACTGTCCTGTCCCTGTTCCTGTCCCTGTCAGTGTCACCGAGCCATGTTCCTGTCCCTGTTCTTGTCACTGTCCTGTCCCTGTTCCTGTCCCTGTTACCCAGTCCTGTCAGTGTCACTGAGCTGTGTCCCTGTCCCTGGCCTTGTCCCTGTCCCCATTCTTGCTCCATCCCTGTCCCTGTCCCTGTCCTGTCAGTGTCACTGAGCTGTGTCCCTGTCCCTGGCCTTGTCCCTGTCCTGTTCCTGGCCCTGGTCTTGTCACTGACCCTGTCCTGGCCCTGTTCATGTCCCTGTCCCTGTCACAGAGCCCTGTCAGTGTCACCGAGGTGTGTCCCTGTTCCTGGCCTTGTCACTGTCCTGTTCCTGTCCCTGTCCCATCCCTGTTCCTGTCCTGGCCCTGTCAGTGTCACCGAGCCCTGTCCCTGTCCCTGTCCTTGTCCCTGTCCCTGTCCCTGTCCCTCTCCTGTCCTTGTCCCATCCCTGTCCCTGAGCCCTGTCAGTGTCACCGAGCCCTGTCCCTGTTCCTGTCCCTGTCCCCTGATCATGTGTGACCCAAACTGGGAATGCCTGACCCGAACTGGGAATGCCTGACCCGAACTGGGAATGCCTGACCCGAACTGGGAATGCCTGACCCAAACTGGGAATGTCTGACCCAAACTGGGAATGTCTGACCCGAACTGGGAATGCCTGACCCAAACTGGGAATGTCTGACCCAAACTGGGAATGTCTGACCCAAACTGGGAATGCCTGACCCAAACTGGGAATGCCTGACCCGAACTGGGAATGCCTGACCCGAACTGGGAATGCCTGACCCAAACTGGGAATGTCTGACCCAAACTGGGAATGTCTGACCCGAACTGGGAATGCCTGACCCAAACTGGGAATGTCTGACCCAAACTGGGAATGCCTGACCCAAACTGGGAATGTCTGACCCAAACTGGGAATGTCTGACCCAAACTGGGAATGTGTGACCCAAACTGGGAATGTCTGACCCGAACTGGGAATGTCTGACCCAAACTGGGAATGTCTGACCCAAACTGGGAATGCCTGACCCGAACTGGGAATGTCTGACCCAAACTGGGAATGTCTGACCCAAACTGGGAATGTCTGACCCAAACTGGAATGCCTGACCCGAACTGGGAATGCCTGACCCGAACTGGGAATGTCTGACCCAAACTGGGAATGCCTGACCTGAACTGGGAATGCCTGACCCAAACTGGGAGTGTCTGATCCAAACTGGGAATGCCTGACCCAAACTGGGAATGTCTGACCCAAACTGGGAATGTCTGACCCGAACTGGGAATGCCTGACCCAAACTGGGAATGCCTGACCCAAACTGGGAATGCCTGACCCAAACTGGGAATGTGTGACCCAAACTGGGAATGCCTGATCTGAACTGGGAATGCCTGACCCAAACTGGGAATGTCTGACCCGAACTGGGAATGTCTGACCCAAACTGGGAATGTGTGACCCAAACTGGGAATGCCTGACCTGAACTGGGAATGCCTGACCCAAACTGGGAATGCCTGACCTGAACTGGGAATGCCTGACCTGAACTGGGAATGTCTGACCCAAACTGGGAATGTCTGACCCAAACTGGGAATGTGTGACCCAAACTGGGAATGTGTGACCCGAACTGGGAATGTCTGACCCAAACTGGGAATGCCTGACCCGAACTGGGAATGTCTGACCCAAACTGGGAATGCCTGACCCGAACTGGGAATGCCTGACCCAAACTGGGAATGTCTGACCCAAACTGGGAATGTCTGACCCAAACTGGGAATGCCTGACCCAAACTGGGAGTGTCTGACCCAAACTGGGAATGTCTGACCCGAACTGGGAATGTCTGACCCGAACTGGGAATGTCTGACCCGAACTGGGAATGCCTGATCTGAACTGGGAATGCCTGACCTGAACTGGGAATGCCTGACCCAAACTGGGAATGCCTGATCCAAACTGGGAATGCCTGATCTGAACTGGGAATGTCTGACCCGAACTGGGAATGCCTGACCCGAACTGGGAATGTCTGACCCAAACTGGGAATGCCTGACCCAAACTGGGAATGCCTGACCCAAACTGGGAATGTCTGACCCGAACTGGGAATGCCTGACCCAAACTGGGAATGCCTGACCCAAACTGGGAATGTGTGACCCAAACTGGGAATGTGTGACCCAAACTGGGAATGCCTGATCCGAACTGGGAATGTGTGACCCAAACTGGGAATGCCTGACCCAAACTGGGAATGTCTGACCCGAACTGGGAATGTGTGACCCAAACTGGGAATGCCTGACCCAAACTGGGAATGTCTGACCCAAACTGGGAATGTCTGACCCAAACTGGGAATGTCTGACCCAAACTGGGAATGTCTGACCCGAACTGGGAATGCCTGACCCAAACTGGGAATGCCTGACCCGAACTGGGAATGTCTGATCCGAACTGGGAATGCCTGACCCGAACTGGGAATGCCTGATCCGAACTGGGAATGCCTGACCCAAACTGGGAATGCCTGACCCCCCTCCCACCCCCAAACGTGACACTGGAGCTGCTGCAGGAATCAGCTGTTTATTTATTCCCATTTTCCATGCAAAAAGGGAAGGAAAAGGAAAAGGAGGAGCAGGAGAATCCCCCACCCACCACCAGCACCCTGCGAGCCTGGGGCTGGAATTCTGCTGGAATTGAGCATAAAAAGGTGAATTTTTGATTTTTTTTTTTGTTTTTTCCCCAGCCTTGAGGATTTCAAGGCCCAAAAATTGGGATTTTTTTTCCCCATCCTTGAGGATTTCCAGGCCCCAAAATCGGGAAATTTTTGAATTTTCACAGCAGAAGCCTCAAAGATTTCCAGGCCCTAAAATTGGTAATTTTTTTCCCCAGTCTCAAGGCTTTCCAGGCCCCAAAATCAGGAATTTTTTCCCCAGCCTTGAGGATTTCCAGGCCCCAAAATTGGGAATTTTTTCCCCCAGTCTCAAGGATTTCCAGGCCCCAAAATCAGGAATTTTTTTTCCCTAGCCTCGAGGATTTCCAAGCCCCAAAACTGGGAATTTTTTCCCCCAGTCTCAAGGATTTCCAGGCCCCAAAATTGGGATTTTTTTTCCCCAGCCTCGAGAATTTCCAGGCCCCAAAATTGGGAATTTTTTCCCCAATCTCAAGGATTTGCAGGCCCCAAAATTGGGATTTTTTTTCCCCAGCCTCGAGAATTTCCAGGCCCCAAAACTGGGAATTTTTTCCCCCAGTCTCAAGGATTTCCAGGCCCACAAATCAGGATTTTTTTTTTGAATTTTCATGGCAGAAGCCTTGAGGATTTCCAGGCCCTAAAATTGGAATTTTTTTCCCCAGCCTCGGGGATTTCCAGGCCCCAAAATCAGGATTTTTTTTCCCCTAGCCTCAAGAATTTCCAGGCCCCAAAATTGGGAATTTTTTCCCCAATCTCAAGGATTTCCAGGCCCCAAAATCAGGAATTTTTTTGAATTTTCACGGCAGAAGCCTTGAGGATTTCCAGGCCCCAAAATCAGGAATTTTTTTGAATTTTCACGGCAGAAGCCTTGAGGATTTCCAGGCCCCAAAATCAGGAATTTTTTCCCATCCTCAAGCACTTCCAGACCCCAAAATTGGGAATTTTTTTGAATTTTCATGGCAGAAGCCGAGGGCTCAGGGGGACCTGAAGTGACACCCCAGGGTGCAAAAGAGGACAGAGGGACCCAAGGACTCCAATTAGAGCAGAAAAAGTGATTAAATATCGAGGGAAGAGGGAACTCTGGATCCGGGGCGAATCTCGCTTCCTGCTGAAGATTTATTCCCAAAAACCCCGAAATCCTTCGGGATCCATTCCAGAGCTGGGAACGGGGCAGGAGCGACGCCCCAAAGGACCCGGGGAGGCTCTGGGGAGAGGCAGAATCCCCTCAGGACGTCTTGGATTCTTCCTTCGAGGGTACCTGGCCCTGCTCGGTGCCGCCTTCGCGAGGAATTTGGGAATCACCGATTCGGGAATCGCCGCGTTCCTGTGGAATTTGGGAATCGCCACGTTGTTCCCGCCGGCTCTTCTCGCCGGGTCCCTCCTTGGGAGCCTCCTCACCTGGGGCTGCGGGACACGAAAGGAAGATGAGAACCTCCAAATATTTCAGAAGGTGAAGAACACAGAGAAAAATCTTTATTTTCTAATTTTTACCACCTTTTATGAGGTTTTTTGATAGAGATTTAACACGATTGGTGAATAGGAACGACCCCTCGCTAATCCCATTGGTTAAACCAGAGAAACAGCAAAACATCACTTGGGAAAGATTGTTTGGAGAAAGAAATGTTGTTTTCCAAGATTGATTTGAGAAAGGATAATTGATTGCCAAGATTGATTTGAGAAAGAATTGTTTTCCAAGACTGATTGGAGAAAAGAGAATTATTTGCCAAGAGTTTTTGGAGAAAGGAAAATTGTTTGCCAAGATTGATTTGAGAAAGAATAATTGTTTACCAAGATTGTTTGGAGAAAAGAGAATTATTTGCTAAGGTTGATTGGAGAAAGGAGAATTGTTTGCCAAGATTGATTTGAGAAAAGATAATTATTTGCCAAGATTAATCTGAGAAAGAATAATTGATTCCCAAAATTGTTTTGGAGAAAGAATAATTGTTTATCAAGATTTTTTTGAGAAAGGAGAATTGTTTGCAAAGATTATTTGAGAAAGGAGAATTGTTTGCCAAGATTGATTGGAGAAAGGAGAATTATTTGCCAAGATTTTTTGGAGAAAGGAAAGTTGTTTGCCAAGATTGTTTGGAGAAAAAATAATTGTTTACCAAGATTATTTTGAGAAAGAATTAATTGCCAACATTATTTTGAGGAAGGAAAGTTGTTTGCCAAGATTGATTGGAGAAAGGAGAATTGTTAGTCAAGATTGTTTGGAGAAAGAATTGTTTGCCAAGATTTTTTTGAGAAATAATAATTGTTTGCCAAGACTGATTTGAGAAAAGAGAATTATTTGCTGAGATTATTTGGAGAAAGGAAAATTCTTTACCAAGATTGTTTGGAGAAAGAACAAATATTTGCCAAGGTTGATTTGAAAAAAGAGAATTGTTTGCCGAGATTTTTTGGAGAAAAGAGAATTGTTTGCCAAGATTGTTTGGAGAAAGGAGAGTTTTTGGAGAAAGATTTTTTGGAGAAAGAATAATTGTTTACCAAGATTATTTTGAGAAAGGAGAATTGTTTGCCAAGATTGATTGGAGAAAGGACAAACGTTTGCCAAGGTTGTTTAGAGAAAGGAGAATTATTTGCCAAGATAGTTTGAAGAAGAAGCTTTCTCGGGAAATTTTCCTTTGGGCAAAGTTAGCAGCTGCTAGCAACCTAAAAACCTCTCAGACCCAGAAATCTCAGGCCCACACTCACCGTCCTGGCTTCCCTCTCCGTTGGTCTCTCCGGGATCTCCCCTCTCCGCATCCCGACGTTCCCGAGCCTCCGGAGCCGCGGGGCAGCTCCTGGCCTGGCCGTCCTCGCGCTCTCTCCGCTGGCAGCCAGATCCGGGTGGGATTTTTTGGGATCCCTCACCCTGGGGCTGATCCCGCTGCACCTCGGGGGGCTCGGGGCGCTTCCGGTTCTTGGATTTCACCCGCTCGCCTTTTTTCACCTCCACCTCAGAGGGATCCCGGAGATCTCCATCCTTCCTCTCTTTTCCGGATCTTTCCGGGCGCTCCTCGGGGTTTTCCTGGGATTTGGATGTTTCTCTGGGTGGCACCTCGGGGCGGTCACTGGGTGGCCGTGGGGACACGGAGCAGGCACGGACAACCACGGGCTGGCCACACTGGCCGGGCTGCTGGCACACGATCTCGTAGGTGGCGGCCTTGGGGTCATCCAGGTTCTGGAGAACGTGCACCAGGTAAGCCACGGTCGGGGGCTCCAGGGGCTCGGGGAGCAGCTGGACCTCGGGCCGGACCTCGGGGTCTGCGGGGCAGTACCGGACCCTGAGGTCACTGACGGGCCCTGGCGGGCAGAGATCGGCCGTGTCCACATCCAGGGTCTGGTAGGGGCAGGGCTCCAGCTCCACCTCCTCTTCTTCCTCTTCTTCCTCCAGGACCTCCAGCCTGATCTCCTCACGTGCCTCTCTCTGGTCACCGATGGTCACTTCGGCCTCCCTGGCCCGGCTGCGGCGGCTGCGGCGCTCAGAGACCTCCAGGTCCCGTTCCTGATCGATTCTCCTCTCCCTCACAGTTTCTTCCCTCTCTCTGACACGGGAAATTCTCCTCTCTGCTTCTGCTGCTTCCTCACCCTCACAGGGACGTTCTCTCCTTCTCAGCTCCTCCCGTGGTTCCCGTTCCCGGATCTCTCGGCGCACTTTGACGTCGGCTTCTGCTGCCGCCACTGAGATCTCTCTGTCCCTCTCGTATCTCAGAGTTTCTCTCTGTCTCCTCCCACCAGCCTCAAGTTCACGAATTTCACGCTCTCGTCTCTCCCGTGTTTCTCTCTGGCCGATGGCGGCCACTTCTTCCTCCCTGTCCCGTGTGCGGCGCTCAGAGACCTCCAGCTCCTGTTCCCGATCGATTCTCCTGTCCCTCACAGCCTCTCCCCTCTCTCTTCTGGGGCAAATCCTCCTCTCTTCCTCCTCACACTCACGTGGACATTCCCTCCTTCTCAACTCCTCCCGTGGTTCCCGGATCTCTCGGCGCACTTTGGCGTCGGCTTCTGCTGCTGCCACTGAGGTTTCTCTTCTCCTTTCATAAATTTCTTGTTCTCTCCTTGCATCGACTTCAGCTTCACGAATGTCACGCTCTCGTCTCTCCCGTGTCTCTCTCCGGTTGATCACAGCCTCTCGTGCCTCCCTGTCCCGTGTGCGGCGCTCAGAGACCTCCAGCTCCAGCTCCCGTTCCTGATCCACTCTTCTCTCTCTCACGGTCTCTCCCCTCTCTCTGACATGGGAAATTCTCTCTGGTTCTGCTGCTTCCTCACGCTCACAGGGACGCTCTCTCCTTCTCAGCTCCTCCCGTGGTTCCCGTTCCCGGATCTCACGGCGCACTTTGACGTCGGCTTCTGCTGCTGCCACTGAGATCTCTCTGTCCCTCTCGTATCTCAGAGTTTCTCTTTGTCTTGCATCGACTTCAGCTTCACGAATTTCGCGCTCTCGTCTCTCCCGTGTCTCTCTTTGGCCAATGGCGGCCACTTCTTCCTCCCTGTCCCGTGTGCGGCGCTCAGAGACCTCCAGGTCCCGTTCCTGATCGATTCTCCTCTCCCTCACAGTTTCTTCCCTCTCTCTGACACGGGAAATTCTCCTCTCTGCTTCTGCTGCTTCCTCACGCTCACAGGGACGCTCTCTCCTTCTCAGCTCCTCCCGTGGTTCCCGGATCTCTCGGCGCACTTTGACGTCGGCTTCTGCTGCCTCCACAGAGATCTCTCTGTCCCTCTCATATCTCACTGATTCTCTCTGTCTTCTTCCATCGACTTCAGCTTCACGAATTTCGCGCTCTCGTCTCTCCCGTGTTTCTCTCCGGCCAATGGCGGCCACTTCTTCCTCCCTGTCCCGCGTGCGGCGCTCAGAGACCTCCAGCTCCTGTTCCTGATCCACTCTTCTCTCTCTCACGGTCTCTCCCCTCTCTCTGACACGGGAAATTCTCCTCTCTGGTTCTGCTGCTTCCTCACGCTCACAGGGACGCTCTCTCCTTCTCAGCTCCTCCCGTGGTTCCCGGATCTCTCGGCGCACTTTGACGTCGGCTTCTGCTGCCACCACAGAGATCTCTCTGTCCCTCTCATATCTCAGAGTTTCTCTCTGTCTTCTTCCATCGACTTCAGCTTCATGAACGTCACGCTCTCGTCTCTCCCGTGTCTCTCTCCGGCCAGTGGTGGCCACTTCTTCCTCCCTGTCCCGTGTGCGGCGCTCAGACACTTCCAGGTCCCGTTCCTCTTCCAGATCGATTCTCCTCTCCCTCACAGTTTCTCCCCTCTCTCTGACACGGGAAATTCTCCTCTCTGGTTCTGCTGCTTCCTCACCCTCACAGGGACGCTCTCTCCTTCTCAGCTCCTCCCGTGGTTCCCGGATCTCACGGCGCACTTTGACATCGGCTTCTGCTGCCTCCACTGAGATCTCTCTGTCCCTCTCGTACCTCAGAGTTTCTCTCTGTCTCCTTCCACCAGCCTCAAGTTCACGAATTTCGCGCTCTCGTCTCTCCCGTGTCTCTCTCCGGCCGATGGCGGCCACTTCTTCCTCCCTGTCCCGTGTGCGGTGCTCGGAGACCTCCAGGTCCAGCTCCTGTTCCTGTTCAATTCTCCTCTCCCTCACGACCTCTTCCCTCTCTCTTCTGGGACAAATCCTTCTGTCTTCCTCAAACTCACGGGGTCGTTCCTGGATCTCACGGCGCACTTTGACGTCGGCTTCTGCTGCTGCCACTGAGATCTCTCTGTCCCTCTCGTACCTCAGAGTTTCTCTTTGTCTTCTTCCATCAGCCTCAATCTCACGAATGTCACGCTCTCGTCTCTCCCGTGTCTCTCTCCGGCCAATGGCGGCCACTTCTTCCTCCCTGTCCCGTGTGCGGCGCTCAGAGACCTCCAGCTCCAGCTCCTGTTCCTGATCCACTCTTCTCTCTCTCGTTCTCCCTTTTCTTCTGCGATCCTCTCTTTCCTCCCTCTCCTGCTCCTCCCGGATCTCCCTCTCGACAGATTCCAGCTCCCGTTCCCTCTTTGCTCTCCTGCATTCCCCGAGCTCGATCTCTAACGGTTCCTCCAGGTACGCCTGGTGTGGCCGCCTGGACTCGGGACATTCCAGCCCGGCCACCCTGCAGCTCCTCCCTTCCAGCTCCCTTTGTTCCACCTCACGCCCGCGCTGGCCTCTCCTCTCTTCCCGTGGCCGGTTGTCACCTCCCCCATCTGCTCCTTGTGGCCTCTGGGTTCTTTCATCCCTCCCCGGCTCCCTCCGGCTCCACCGGTCTGGCCGCTGTTGTGGTTCCCGGCGTTGCCTGCCCTCCCTCACGTCTGCCGGTTCCTCCTGCTGGAATTCCTCCCTCTCTTTCCTCTCATGTGTTTCTCCTCTCCCCTCCGGCTCTGGGGGTTGCCGTCGTCTCCGCCCGCACAATTCCTGGCTCCGTTCCCGGTATTCCCGAGGGATCGGCTCGCCCGGTTCCCTCCCTCGGCGTTCCCGCTCATCTCTCCTCGTTTCTTCCAAAATTCCCACTTCCCCTGAGACCCTGAGCAGCTCAGCCTCGCGCTTCCTCTCCCACGTTTCTCTTTCCTCTTCCTCCTCCTCCTCCTGCTGGAGCTGCCGGCGGCTCCCTCTGCTCCTCAATTCCGGTTCCCGGAGGGATTTTCCGCCCTTCGTTTTCTGCACCAGGAACGGGGCCCGCGGCTGGAACCAGAAGCAGCATTTGGCCACCCGGAACACCAGCAGGAGGAACTCGTTAAAATCGATGGCCCCGTCCCCGTCCCACTCCAGGAACTGCAGGATCTTCTCCAGGGTCTGGGGGTCGTGAGGTTTCTGCAGGGAAAAAAAAAAATGGGGAGGGGGGAAAAAAATGGGATTTTTGTGTCTCTGATCCTCAGGGAGGAAATGCAAAAAAAAAATGGGAGAAATCGCAGGAATTCTCCTTGCGCCTTTCATAATTTCTCTTGTAGGGTTCAGCTGGTGCTGAGCCCTAAATTTAATAGAATTTAATGATTTAATAGATAATTTAATCAATTTGGAATAGATAAGAATAGAATTTAATACATTTAATATAATTTAATAAATTTAATAGAATTTAATAATTTAATAGATAACTTAATATATTTAGAATAGATAAGAATAGATAATAATAGAATTAAATAAATTTAATAGAATTTAATGATTTAATCAATTTAGAAGAGATAGTAGATAATAATAGAATTTAATAGAATTTAATAGAATTTAATAGAATTTAATAGAATTTAATAGAATTTAATAGAATTTAATAGAATTTAATAGAATTTAATAGAATTTAATAATTTAATAGATAATTTAACCAATTTAGAATAGATAACAGATAGTAATAGAATTTAATAGAATTTAATAGAATTTAATAATTTAATAGATAATTTTATCAATTTAGAATAGATAATAGATAATAATAGAAATTAATACATTTAATAGGTGTTAATAATTTGATAGGTAATTTAATCAATTTAGAATAGATAATAATAGACTTTAATACATTTAATAGAAGTTAATAATAGATAATTTAATCAATTTAGAATAGATAATAATAGATAATCATAGAAATTAATACATTTAACAGAAGTTAATAATTTAATAGATAATTTAATCAATTTAGAATAAATAATAAAAGATAGTAATAGAATTTAATAGAATTTAATAGATGTAATATTTTAATAGATAATTTAATCAATTTAGAATAGATAATAATAGAAATTAACACATTTAATAGAAGTTAATAATTTCATAGATATTTAATCAATCTGGAATAGATAATAACAGATAATCACAGAATTTAACACATTTAATAGAATTTAATAATTTAATAGGAACACTCACCATGAGGGCATCCCCGAATTCCCTGCGGATGAGCTCCCGCATGGTCCCGCGGCTCAGCCCGGCGCCGGCCCCGTCGCCCCGGGCGTGCTGCTGGAAGACGCCGACGATGGCGGCGACGCTGTCCAAGAACGGGGACATCCTGCGCGTCCGAGCGAGCCTGGAGGGGACAGGGGCAGGTAGGGATTGGTTTGGGGTTTTAAAAATGTTCAAAGTTTGTTCTCACCTGTGGACAGGCACAGCTGCAGGCTGGGTGTTGGAAATTGGTTGAAGGTGATTGGCTGGAAGGAGGTGTGGACAGAGTAGGAGCAGAAAGGTGATTGGCTGGAAGAACTCGTGGACAGTACAGGAGCAGGAAGGTGATTGGCTGGTAGAAGGTGTGGATAGTGTAGGAGCAGGAAGGTGATTGGCTGGTAGAAGGGATGGACAGAGTAGGAGCAGGAAGGTGATTGGCTGGAAGAAGGCGTGGACAGTACAGGAGCAGGAAGGTGATTGGCTGGTAGAAGGTGTGGACAGCGTATGAGCAAAAAGGTGATTGGCTGGAGGGATGCATGTACAGCATAGGAGCAGGAAGGTGATTGGATGGTAGAAAGCGTGGACAGAGTAGGAGGAGGAAGGTGATTGGCTGGAAGAAGGCGTGGACAGTGTAGGAGGAAAAAGGTGATTGGTTGGAGGGATGCATGGACAGCTCATTTGCAGGAAGGTGATTGGATGGTAGAATACAAGGAGACAGTAGGAGCAGAAAGATGATTGGATGGAAGGTGTGGAGGTTATAGGAGCAGGAAGATGATTGGATGGTAGAAGGTGTGGACAGAGTAGAAGCAGAACAGTGATTGGATGGTAGAATATGTGGATACAGTAAGAGCAGGAAGGTGATTGGCTGATACAAGGCATGGACAGCGTATGAGCAAAAATATGATTGGCTGGAGGGATGCATGGACTGCCTATGAGCAGGAAGGTGATTGGCTGGTAGGACATGTGGCCAGAGCAGGAGCAGGAAGCTGATTGGCTGGTAGGATGGTGGACAGCAGCCCTGCAGCTGGGCCAGCCAATGGCTGCCCTTCCTTCTGTTGAGTTCTGTTGGGTCTGGGTTTGATTTCAGTTATTTTGGGTAGAGATAAAAGTTATAAATTTTTGCAATTTCTCCAACAAACCGATTTCCTCGGGGTGCATGGGACAGCAGCAGCACCCAGGGCATGGGGGATCCCTTTGGGAAGAGGGAGGAGAATTCCCAGCTCCTGTCAGGAAGACATTCCAAGGTTTTAGTGGGATGGGGAGTGGCCCCGGCGTGGCCGCTGACGCGTTTGGGGTGACGTCGGAGCGGGAACGGTGACGCGGATGCGGCCGTGGGGAGGGAGGTGACTCAAGAGGTGCCCCCAGGTCCTGCTCCGTGGGGTTATCCCATGGGATATTTCCTTGGAATGTATCCCAAAAGTCACCCAGTCCAAGCCCGCTGCTCTCCAGGGAGGTCTCAGAGGTCTCCACAGATTTTCTCCTCTCCAGGGGAATCCTTCCAGCTCTCCCAACCTTTCCCCAGCCCTTGGAGCATCTCCGTGGCCTCATTCCAGGATGTTTCCATGATCCATCCCGGTGAGAGGAGCTTTAACCCAACCCCAGACAAGATCTGAGGCCGAGACCTCAAAAGCTGCGCCTGGAAAACCTCGGAGGCCTCCTCCTCCTCCTTCCCTCCCTTCCTTCCTTCCTTGTGGGATCCCCAAACCTCCAGCCGGGAATCTCGGTGCCCAATCTGATCCTGGGGAGCGGCGCCGTGCCCGATTCCAGCCTCCGGAACGTGCCCGGGCACACGAGCGCTCCCGGCCCCGTGGGATTTCCATGGAAAAGGAGCCGCTCCTCCGATGGGTTCCGGCTCCAGGTGGGAGCTGACCCCACACCTGAGGAAATCCCTGGAATTCCCTCACGGACAACTCAAGCCAACAATTCCAATGGGGGGAAACAGCTCGAGATTCCCAAAAAACGCCGGCAACGATGCTCCTGTCCATCATGAATCCCAGAGAAACACCAACATTCCCAACAAAGGGAATATTCCCAACAAAGGGAATATTCTGAGCAAAGGGAACATTCCCAACAAAGGGAATATTCCAAGCAAAGGAAATATTCCCAATGAAGGGATTATTTCCAACAAAGGGAATATTCCGAGCAAAGGGAACGTTCCCAATGAAGGAAATATTCCCAACAAAGGGAACATTCCCAAAGAAGGGAACATTCCTAAAAAAGGGAACGTTCCCAACAAATGGGAGGTTCCCAATGAAGGAAATATTCCGAGCAAAGGGAACATTCCCAGCGAAGGGAATATTTCCAACAAAGGAAATATTCTGAGCAAAGGAAATATTCCCAATGAAGGGATCATTCCCAACGAAGAGAACATTCCCAACAAATGGAACATTCCTAACAAAGGAAATATTCCCAGAAAAGGAAATATTCCAAGCAAAGGGAACATTCCCAGTGAAGATAACATTCCCAACAAAGGGAACATTCCCAACGAAGGAAATATTCCAAGCAAAGGGAGCATTCCCAACAAACGAAATATTCCCAATGAAGAGAACATTCCTGACAAATGGAATGTTCCCAATGAAGGAAATATTCTGAGCAAAGGAAACATTCCCCAAAAATGGAACATTCCCAATGAAGGAAAAATTCCAAGCGAAGGAAATATTCCCAGCAAAAGGAACATTCCCAACAAATGGAATGTTCCCAATGAAGGAAATATTCCCAGCGAAGGGAACATTCTCAACAAAGGAAATATTCTCAACAGAGAACATTCCCAAAGAAGAGAACATTCCCAGAAAACATTCCCAACAAAGGAAATATTCCCAATGAAGGGAACATTCCCAATGAAGGGAATATTTCCAACCAAGGAAATATTCCCAGCAAAAGGAACATTCCCAACAAATGGAATGTTCCCAATGAAGGAAATATTCCCAACAAAGAGAACATTCCCAGCAAAGAGAACATTCCCAACAAAGAGAACATTCCCAATAAAGGGAACATTCCCAGAAAAGGAAATATTCCCAATGAAGGAAATATTCCATGCAAAGGAAACATTCCCAAAAATGGAACATTCCCAACGAAGGAAATATTCCAAGCAAAGGGAGCATTCCCAACAAACGAAATATTCCCAATGAAGAGAACATTCCTGACAAATGGAATGTTCCCAATGAAGGAAATATTCCGAGCAAAGGGAACATTCCCAATGAAGGGAACATTACCAATGAAGAGAACATTCCCAACAAAGGGAATATTCCCAATGAAGGAAATATTCCCAACCAAGGGAACATTCCCAATGAAGAGAGCATTCCCAGAAAAGGAAATATTCCCAACAAAGAAAACATTCCCAACAAATGAAATATTCCCAACAAAGAGAACCTTCCCAGCGAAGGGAACATTCCCAGAAAAGAAAATATTCCCAACAAAGAGAACATTCCCAACAAATGAAATATTCCCACCAAAGAGAACCTTCCCAGCGAAGGGAACATTCCCTTGGAGGGATCCACTCACCCAAGTCACCGGCGGGATCGAGTGGGATTCCCGGGAAGCCGTACGGAGCGAGGGGAGGACCGGGCTCCTTTTATAGGGTCCCCATGGGGTTGGGAGAGGAGCCACCCTCTGTGGACGTTGTCCTGATTCATCGTGGGCCGAGCCCAGTCCCAAACGGGTTATTTTGGCTTTATCAACCCTTCCCTATCATTTTCACCCCGAAATAGCAGCGGCTCTTCGGGCCGGTTCCGCCTAATCCTGGAAAATCCTGGCCGTAAAGTCCTTTCATGGTCGCCTTTCGGGTTTTTTTGTTTTGTTTTGTTTTTGGTGAGGGGGGAAAAAAATTATCTGGAAGGGTTCCAGGGAGGAAGGGTGGATTTCAAGGTAAATATTTGTGTTGTGGGTGGGAGTTTGCGCCTCTAACGCACGCGAAACCACATCAAAACGGGGATTAAGCTTTAAATGGAATTCATTAGATTCATTAGATTCGTTTAATTAAATTAATTAAATTAATTAAAAGGAGAAATTTGGGTGCTGGTGGCGACAGAGCTCAGGATGAGAAGAGCAAGGACAACCAAGATCTTTACGATCCACGGAATCAGTCCTGCAATTCCAGAGGGGATTTTTTGTGTCTTTTTTTGCATTTTTCCTTTGGAATTTCAATCCTGAAATCGTTGAGGTTTGGATCAGGCAAAGGGAAGAAAATTTCAGCCCTAAAATTTGGGGCAAATCCCCAAATCCGGCTGATTTTGCCTCGTGGGACGCCCTTGTTGGGTTTTATTCTTATTTTTCCTTCCCATTAAGGAGCATTGGCCGTATTATCCAATTTATATAAATAAACCAATATATTTATATTTATATTTATATTTATATTTATATTTATATTTATATTTATATTTATATTTATATTTATATTTATATTTATATTTATATTTATATTTATATTTATATTTATATATATTTATATTTATATATATTTCTATTTATATATATATTTATATTTATTTATATCAAATATAATAAATAAACCGACCAGAACCATTTTTAAATTATTAATTTAATTTTAAACTAATTTTTAAATGAGGAAATTCAAATTAACTGACAACTTCTCATTGAGGAAACACCACGATAAAACTTCCAACATGAATTGATTTCAATTCCAACCCCGCTCAGTTTTAATTAAATATATTCAATTAAAAGATATTTAATTATTTTATTTAAAAATATTTTAATTAAACATATTTACTTAAAATATATTTAATTATTTTATTTAAAAATAAAAGCAGAAACCTCTGCCGAGAGCTCAACGAACACTGAATTTCCTCCAGGCTGTGTAATTACCTCACAATCTCCTTATTATTTTTTTTTTTAAATTTAATCTAAATTAATTAACAATTAATTCCTTTATTCCCCCAGGAAAATTCCAGAGCCCGAAAATTTTGGTGTTCCGAGGTGACGGCGACATCACGGGGAGGGGGGAACAGGAACTCGTCCCGCAGCCTCGCCCGTGGGCGTCGGAGCCCAATTAATTAACGCTAATTAATAACCACCGGGACACTCAGCCCGGGGATTGTCCCCGACGTTCATTTTTGGGCTTGGTTTTTTTTTTTAACTCCCGGATTTTTAATTACCCCGGCGCAAACGAGGCCCCGCCTGGGCGTTAATGACACCCTTGGGACGCCCTAATTTTGGGGTGGATTTTTGGGGGGGTGATTATGCAAATGAGGAAGGGGCTGGAGGCCCGTAAAGTTCTGGAATCGCCACCCCAGGGGCTGGGAAGGTGTCGGAGCTTCGGGAATTCATCCTGGAAAAGGTCCCGGGGCCCGGGGAGCGATTCCGGGGATTTGGGGACGTTCCTGGGATGAGACAACGAGGCCACGTCCTGGTGGTGAATCCCATTTTTTCTGCTGGATTTCCCCAAAAATGCGTTTCTTGAGGTTCCAGGAATGTCCTGGTGGTGAATCCCATTTTTTTCTGCTGGATTTTCCCCAAAAATGTTTTTCCTGAGGGTCCAGAAAAATCCTGGTGCTGAAAAATCCTTTTCTTGTTGGATTTTCCCCAAAAATGCTTTTCCTGAGGCTCCAGGCACGTCCTGGTGGTGAATCCCATTTTTCCTGATGGATTTTCCCAAAAAATGCGTTTCTTGAGGTTCCAGGAATGTCCTGGTGGTGAATCCCATTTTTTTCTGCTGGATTTTCCCCAAAAATGTTTTTCCTAAAACTCCAGGAACATCCTGGTGGCACCAAACCTCCTTTTCCTGATTGGTTTTCCCCAAAAATGCGTTTCTTGAGGCTCCAGGCACGTCCTGGTGGTGAATCCCATTTTTTTCTGCTGGATTTTCCTCAAAAATGTTTTTCCTAAAATTCCAGGAATGTCCTGGCCACACCAAACCCCCTTTTCTTGTTGGATTTTCCCCAAAAATGTTTTTCCTGGGACTCCAGGAATGTCCTGGTGCTGAATCCCCTTTTTCCTGCTGGATTTTCCCCAAAATGCTTTTCCTAAAGCTCCAGGCATGTCCTGGTGCTGCTGAATTCTCTTTTCCTGCTGGATTTTCCCCAAAATGCTTTTCCTAAAGCTCCGAGCATGTCCTGGTGGTGTTGGTCCCTTTTCCTCCTGGATTTTCCCCAAAATGCTTTTCCTAAAACTCCAGGAACATCCTGGCCACACCAAACCTCCTTTTCTTGTTGGATTTTCCCCAAAAATGTTTTTCCTAAAACTCCAGGAACGTCCTGGTGGTGCTAAATCCCTTTTCCTTCTGGATTTTCTCCAAAAATGTTTTCAGGGACATTCTGGCCACACCAAACCCCCTTTTCTTGTTGGATTTTCCCCAAAAATGTGTTTCCTGAGGCTCCAGGAATGTCCTGGTGTTTAATCCCCTTTTTCCTGCTGGGTTTTCCCCAAAAATGCTTTTCCTGAGGCTCCAGAAAAATCCTGGTGCTGGAAAATCCTTTTCTTGTTGGATTTGCCCCAAAATGTTTTTCCTAAAGCTCCGGGCACATCCTGGTGGTGCTGGTCCCTTTTCCTTCTGGATTTTCCCCAAAAATTCTTCCCCTGAGGCTGGGAAATGTTTTTCCTGAGCCTCGAGCTGGGCCAGGATGGGAAATTCGGGAAAATCCCTCCTGGAAAAAGGAAAAACCCTCGGGGAGTTTTGGATTCCCATCCCTGGAGGTGTCCCAGGAATTCCCGGAGATTCCTCTGGATGAGCAAGGCGGGACCGACCCCAGGGGATCCCGGGAATTCTCCTGGAATATCCCGAGAATTCTCCTGGGTGATCCCGAGAATTCTCCTGGGTGATCCCGAGAATTCTCCTGGAATATCCCCGGGAATTCTCCTGGAATATCCCGAGAATTCTCCTGGAATATCCCGAGAATTCTCCTGGAATATCCCCGGGAATTCTCCTGGAATATTCCCCGGGAATTCTCCTGGATCCAGCAGCGAAATCTTCTCCCACAGCGCCACCAAGCGACTCCGGGATCCTCGGGAACGTCCCGGATTTTGGGATTTGGGGGATTTTGGGGTTTGGGATTTTGGGATTTGGGATGGGGGCACGCGGGGAAACTGAGGCACGCGGAGGGAGAAAATGTTTTAATCCAAGACCTCGGGATGATTTAATCTCATTTTTCAGGATATTTTCATCCCATTTTTTAGATATTTTCACCCAATTCTTTGGGATGTTTTAATCCCATTTTTTGGGATGTTTTTTAATCCAAGTCCTTGGGATGTATTCACCTCATTTTTTGGGATATTTTCACCCAATTCCTTGGGATGTTTTAATCTCATTTTTGGGGATATTCCTCAGAATGTTTTAAATGTTGGGGATGTTTTAATCCAATTCCTCAGAATGATTTAATCTCATTTTTGGGGATATTTTCACCCAATTCCTCAGAATGTTTTAATCCCATTTTTTTGGGATATTTTAACCCAATTCCTCTGGATGTTTTAATCCCATTTTTGGGATATTTTCACCCAATTCCTCGGGATACTTTAATCTCATTTTTTGGGCTGTTTTAATCCAATTCCTCAGGATATTTTCATCCAATCCCTTGGGATGTTTTAATCCCATTTTTTGGGATGTTTTCACCCAATTCCTCTGGATATTTTAATCTCATTTTTTGAGATATTTTAATCCAAGTCCCTGGGATGTTTTAATCCAATTTTTTGGAATATTTTCACCCAATTCCTCAGGATGTCTTAATCCAATTCCTCGGGATATTTTCATCCCATTTTTGGGATATTTTCACCCAATTCCTCAGGATGTTTTAATCTCATTTTTTTGGGATATTTTAACCCAATTCCTCAGGATATTTTCATCCCATTTTTGGGATATTTTCACCCAATTCCTCGGGATGTTTTAATCCCATTTTTTGAGATATTTTAATCCAATTCCTCAGGATGTTTTCATCCAATCCCTTGGGATGTTTTAATCCCATTTTCAGGATATTTTCACCCAGTTCCTCGGGCTGTTTTCCTCCCATTCCTAGGGCTGTTTTAATCCAAATTTTTTGGATATTTTCACCCAGTTCCTCGGGATGTTTTAATCCCATTTTGGGGATATTTTCACCCAATTCCTCTGGATGCTTTAATCTCATTTTTTGGGATGTTTTAGTCCAATTCCTCAGGATATTTTCACCCAGTTCTTTGGGATGATTTCCTCCTATTCTTTGGGATATTTAAATCCCATTTTTCCGGGATATTTTCACCCAATTCCTCGGGATGTTTTAATCCCGTTTTTTGGTTATTTTCACCCAATTCCTCGGGATTTTTAAATCCCATTTTCAGGACATTTTCACCCAATTCCTCGAGCTATTTTCCCCCAATTCCCCACCTGCAATTCTTTCCATTTCCCCCCACATTTCCCCCAAATTAAGGACTCCACGCTCCTGCTTTGAAATCCCGATTTATTTTAATTATTTTTTTCATTTTAATTTGAAAGCAGATTTATCCCAGAGGTTCCGAAAAAGGCGGAATCTCTCCCAATTCCATGAAAACCCAGGACAGACCCGGGCGGAGCTGCCGGGGCAGGGAGGAGGGAGCGGCTCCGCCTCGCCGGACACCAGAGCCGGAGGAATCCAGTCTGGACCAGTTCTCCCAGTTGCCCTCCCAGTTTTCCAGTTGCATTTCTGGCTGCTGACTCCTGGGAGGGAGCTGGGACAGGCCCCGGCAGTTCCCAAACATTCCCAGGAATTTTTTATCCTGGATTTTGGCGCTTTCAAATGAAGATTCCAGGCCAAACCCACCTCCCCTGGGGGTTCTCCGAGGGGTTCTTGGGCAAACTGGGAGCTGCTGGTTGAACTGGGATTCTCCGTGCCTGGAGGAGTCTCTGGGGCTGGGAGACTCATCCTAAGAAAATGTGGATTCCAGGTTGGATTCCTGCTCCAGGGATTGGCTTCTCCCCAAAAAAAACCCAAAAAATCCAAACCCTGGGGTGCTGCTGGTGGTCCCCAAACTCAAATCCAACCCAGAATTCCCTAAAAAAATTCTTATCCATGGGGAAGGAACTCCTCGAGTTTTATTCCCAAGGAAAATCTGCTTTCCTGGAGATTCCCATGATTTTAGTGGGAGAAACCATTGGGAAAAGGGATTAAAAACACAAAACCAAAACAATAAATGAATTTGGGGTGGGCTCTGAACCTCCTCGTTCATCTGTGGGTGACGAAACCAAACCGGGCCCCGGCTGAAATTCCCACCGGGATCGTTTTCCCGTCATTTATTGCGCTCCTCATTGGGCAATCCGAATTAGAGGCTAATTAAGAATGAGATGATTGAAAAGAAGATTTTTGGGTTTTATTTTTGGGGGTTTTTTTGTGGGTTTTTTTGGTTTTGTTTGGGGTTTTTTGTTTGGTTTTGTTTTGGTTTTGTTTTGGTTTTGGTTTTGTTTTGGTTTTGTTTTGGTTTTGTTTTGGGTTTTTTTGGTTTTTTTGGTTTTTTTTTTAATCTCACCCGAAGCAAATTTGGGACAATTCCTCTCGGAATAAGGAAAAATCCTTGGAAGAGGCTCAGAAACTCAGAACCTCCCATTCCCTCATCCCCTCCGATCCCAATCCTATTTCCTGGCCCGGAACCAGCTCTGGCAGCGGGACAGGCAGCGCTCCACGATGCTGGAAGTGCAGGAGTTGAGGCGGAACGGGCGGCGCGGGGACGCTCGGGATGCGCCGGCATCGGCGGGATCCGCGATTCCCTGGGATTGGGATGTGCAGGGATCCGCGATTCCCTCGGATTGGGGGGCACAGGGATCCGCGATTCCCTGGGATTGGGGGGCACAGGGATCCGCGATTCCCTGGGATTGGGGGGCACAGGGATCCGCGATTCCCTGGGATTGGGATGTGCAGGGATCCGTGATTCCCTGGGATTGGGATGTGCAGGGATCTGCGATTCCCTGGGATTGGGATGTGCAGGAAATCCCAATTTGGGGCCCACAAGGATTCGTGGAAATCCCAATTTGTTGCCCACAAGGATCCGCGGAAATCCCAATTTGGGGCCCGCAGGGATCCGTGGAAATCCCGATTTGGGATGCACATGGATCCGTGGAAATCCCGATTTGGGATGCACATGGATCCGTGGAAATCCCAGTTTGGGACCTGCAGGGATCCGTGGAAATCCCGATTTGGGATGCACATGGATCCGTGGAAATCCCGATTTGGGATGCACATGGATCCACGGAAATTCCACTTTGGGACGTGCAGGGATCTGCGGGAATCCCAATTTGGGGCACACATGGATCCCCCGGGATCACAGCCCAGGCCTGGCAAGGCTCATCCGCTCCCAAATCCACCACCTCGAGCTTGCAGGGCTCCGGAGCCGCCACCGGCATCTCCGGAGAAACTTTTTCCATGGAAATCTTTTCCAGGTTGTCCAGGCAGGCGTCAGAGGGACAGAGCTCCACGGTCAGGATGGATTTCTGCAGCGGGAACCTCATCACGCACATCCCGGGCGTCTCGAAGGTGACGGGTTCATCCATGGAGCTCCGCGGGATTTTCGCGGGATCCGCGTGGGATTTCCCGGAGGCGATCGCGGGAGAGGCCTGGGAGGGACAGGAGGGACAAAAATCCTGGGAATTCTGCTCCAGGGTCACCCCGGGATTGCTCCGGGCGGCCTCTTCCAGGCAGGAGCAGGGCGGGTTCTGGGAATTCATCTCCCTGCAAGGATGAAAGAACAATTTCACCCCAAATCCCGTGGAAAAAACCAGATGGAAAAATTCCTCATTTTTTTCCAGCTTTTTTCCTCAAAACTGCCCTCAGCCAAGCAAATCCCAACAATTTCCCACCTTTTTTGGGAGGGATAAAAAGGATTTGAGTCACATTTTCAGGTTTATAAATTACAAACAACTCCCTTCTTTTTTCTAGTTGTTTTTCCCTTTTCCAGTTGTTTTTCCTTTTTCCAGGTTTTTCCCCCTTTTCCAGCTGTTTTTCCCTTTTCCAGTTGTTTTTCCCTTCTCCACTTATTTTTCCTTCTCCAATTTTCCCCCTTTTTCAGTTGTTTTCCCCTTTTCCAATTGTTTTTCCCTTCTCCAGTTTTTTTTCCCCTTTTCAGTTTTTTTTTTCCTTCTCCAGCTGTTTTTCCCTTTTTCAGTTGTTTTTCCCTTCTCCACTTATTTTTCTTTCGCCAATTTTTTCCCTTTTCCAGTTGTTTTCCCCTTTTCCATTTGTTTTCCCCTTTTCCACTTATTTTTCCTTCTCCAATTTTTCCCCCCTTTTCAGTTGTTTTCCCCTTTTCCAATTGTTTTTCCCTTCTCCATTTTTTTTCCTTTTTCCATTTTTTCCCCTTTTCCAGTTGTTTTTCCCTTCTCCAGTTATTTTTCTTTTTTCCAGTTCTTTTCCCCTTTTCCACTTGTTATTCCTTTTCTATTTTTTTTCCCTTTTCCAGTTGTTTTCCCCTTTCCCAATTGTTTTTCCCTTCTCCACTTCTTTTTCTTTTTTCCAGTTGTTTTTCCCTTTCCCAGCTGTTTTTCCTTTTTCAATTTTTTTCCCTTCTCCAATTGTTTTCCCCTTTTCCAGTTGTTTGGATTTAATCCCGGATCTCCCATCAGGACCGGATTTTATCCCTCTAAACCCAGCTCTGGAACAACAGGAATTTCCCAGAGCATCCACAGGAATTCCGGAATTCCAGCCGAGCCAGCCCAAGGGGAGATTTTCAGCCTTTGAAACTTTTACCCCCAAGGAAACCGAGCACCCCAAATCCCCTTTTCCCAGTTTTCCCGGGAATTCAATGCGGAAAATGATCCGTAGGATCCCAAGGAGACTCACCTGGGTCAGGAATGGCAGGGCAGGGGTGGCTGCGTTATCCCGGGATGTTCCTGGGATGTTCCTGGTGTTTTATCCCGGGATATTCCTGGTGTATTCCTGGTGTGTTTTCCTGGGATGTTCCTGGTATTTTCCTGGGATGTTCCTGATGTTATCTCTGGATTTTCCTGGTGTTTTTATCCTGGGTTATTCCTGGTGTTTTCCTGGTGTGTTTTCCTGGGATTTATCCAATGTTTTCCTGGGATGTTCCTGGTGTTTTATCCTGGGTTATTCCTGATGTTATCCCGGGATGTTGCTGGTGTTTTCCTGGGATATTCCTGGTGTTTTATCTCGGGATATTCCTGATGTTATCCCGGGATTTTCCTGGTGTTATCCCGGGATATTCTTGGTGTTTTATCTCGGGATATTCCTGGTATTTTCTTGGAATATTCCTGGTGTTTTATCTCGGGATATTCCTGGTATTTTCTTGGAATATTCCTGGTGTTTTTTCCCGGGATTTTCCTGGTATTTTCTTGGAATATTCCTGGTGTTTTATCCCGGGATTTTCCTGGTGTTATCCTGGGATATTCTTGGTGTTTTATCCCACGATATTCCTGGTATTTTCCTGGGTTATTCCTGGTGTTTTATCCTGGGATATTCCTGGTATTTTCCTGGGATGTTCCTGGTGTTATCCCTGGATTTTCCTGGCGTTATCCTGAGATATTCCTGGTGTTATCTCGGGATATTCCTGATGTTATCTCGGGATATTCTTGGTGTTTTATCCCTGGATGTTCCTGGTGTTATCCCTGGATTTTCCTGGCGTTATCCCGGGATATTCCTGGTATTTTCCTGGTATTTTCCTGGGATGTTCCTGGTGTTATCCCTGGATTTTCCTGGTGTTATCCTGGGATATTCCTGGTGTTATCCCAGGATATTCTTGGTGTTTTATCCCTGGATATTCCTGGTGTTTTATCCCTGGATGTTCCTGGTGTTATCCCTGGATTTTCCTGGCGTTATCCCGGGATATTCCTGGTATTTTCCCGGTATTTTCCTGGGATGTTCCTGGTGTTATCCCTGGATTTTCCTGGCGTTATCCCTGGATTTTCCTGGTGTTATCCCGGGATATTCCTGGTGTTTTCCTGGGATGGTCCTGGGATGTTCCTGGTGTTTTCCTGGAATGTTCCTGCTGTATTCCTGGGATATTCCTGGTGCGTTCCTAGAATGCTCCTGGTGTTATCCCAGGACGTTCCTGGTGTTATCCCAGGATATCCCCGATGTATTCTCTGGATGTTCCCAATGTTTTATCCCAGGATATTCCAGACGCGTTCCCTGGATGTTCCCGATGTTATCCCGGGACGTTCCCGACGCATTCCGGAGCCTCTGGAGCCCCAGGCACCCCGGAGCTCCCCACGGCCTGGCTCCACCTCCGCCCCGCCGGCCATGATTTGCTTAATTATTTTTCATGGAAAACGCCCGGGAATGCCGGCAGACGCCAGGCAGGAATTTGGGAAATGAGAGGAAATTCCCGCCCGGCCTCTCCCATCATCGCCCGGGTGACGGGACAGGATTTTGGGGTGCCCCAACACCCTCGTGACCTCCATTAGGGGCCAGGATGGGGATGTGGGATTTGGGGGAATTCTTTAATTTTGAGCCATCTCCGACCTTTTTTCCTCCTTGTTTTTTCCATGGAGCTGCTGGAAAATCTTCGCTTGGCGCTCAAAATTCCCAAAATTCTGACTCAAATCCCCTCTCGTGAGGAGCAGATGATGGGAGGAGTGACCACCACCCTTTTTTCCCTTTGTTTTATCCCCAAACCAGCTGAATTCCACCCGGAATTTTTTGGGGTTTATGAAATTCCCATCTGAAAATTCATAAAAGCCAAAAAAACCATGAATTAAATCTGTTTCTGGTTTTTATTTCTCAGCTGGAAATTCATAAACTCAAAAAAAAAAAAAAAAGGGAATTAAATCTGTTCCTGGTTTTTATGAATTTCTCAGCTGGGAATTCATAAACTCAAAAAAAAAAAGGGAATTAAATCTGTTCCTGGTTTTTATGAATTTCTCAGCTGGAAATTCATAAACTAAAAAAAAAAGTGAATTAAATCTTTTCCTGTCGCCCCTTTCCCCCAAAAAATGTTGGCAAATTATTGGAATTGTTTGGCTGAGGACAGATTTGAGCAAGAAAAGCTTTTTTGGGGGGGAATTTGAATGGAAAACAAAAAAAAAAGAGATTTTTCCTGTGGTTGGTGGTGAACTCCCAACCAAAGGGGTCACGAACATCAGGTTTATTTATTTCCAGGAAATAACAAAAAAAACCCTAAAAATAACAAAAAAATTATTTATTTCCAGACAGTAACCAAAAAATAACCAAATTTTTTATTTATTTCCAGGTAATAACCAAAAAATAACTAAAAAATTACCAAAAAAATTTCTTTATTTCCAGGAAATAACAAAAAAACCCATCCCAAAATAACCCAAAAGACCCCCCAGTTTTTTCCCAGGAAATAACAAAAAAATAACCAAAAAATTTCTTTATTTCTAGGCAATAACCAAAAAATAACAAAAAAATTACAAAAAAATTTTATTTATTTCCAGGAAATATCAGTAAACCCACCCCAAAATAATCAAAAGACCCCCAAATTTTTTTCCAGGAAATAACCAAAAAATAACAAAAAAAGCCCCCCAAACAACCAAAAAATTTTATTTATTTCCAGGAAAAAATAACCAAAAATAACAAAAAAACCTCCCCAAAATTATTTTTTCAGTAAATAACCAAAAAAATAACCAAAAAATTTATTTATTTCCAGGCAATAACGAAAAAATAACCAAAAAATGAATTTATTTCCAGGAAATAACCCAAACCTCACCACACTGACCACCCAAATTTGGAGTGGGAAGACCCCAAACCATTTTTGGTCTCCTGGTGGGACACGGCCTCACCCCTGGGGCGAGTCCCTGCTGTCCCCGGCGGTGTCACCGATGACTCCGGCCTGGGTGGCACCAGCAGCCGAGCAGGAATTCCGGAGCCTTTGATGTCCCCAGGGGAACCGGTTGGGTCTCTCTGCCTCCTTCTCCAGGGAGGGACGGCGCCGTGGAGTTTGTCACCTCCTGGGGCTGGGTGTCACCTCCTGGGGCTGGGTGTCACCTCTTTGAGCTGGGTGTCACCTCTTTGAGCTGGGTGTCACCTCTTTGAGCTGGTTGTCACCTCCTTGGGCCGGGTGTCACCTCTTGGGGCTGGGTGTCACCTCCTTGGGCCAAATGTCACCTCTTTGAGCCGGGTGTCACCTCCTTGGGCCGGGTGTCACCTCCTGGGGCTGGGTGTCACCTCCTGGGGCTGGGTGTCACCTCCTGGGGCCAGGTGTCACCTCCTCAAGCTGAGTGTCACCTCCTTGAGCTGGGTGTCACCTCTTTGAGCCGGGTGTCACCTCCTGGGGCTGTCACCTCCTTGGACCGAGTGTCACCTCCTGGGGCCAGGTGTCACCTTCTCGAGCTGAGTGTCACCTCTTTGAGCCGGGTGTCACCTCCTCGGGCCGGGTGTCACCTCCTCAAGCTGAGTGTCACCTCCTCAAGCTGGGTGTCACCTCTTTGAGCCGGGTGTCACCTCCTGGGGCCGGGTGTCACCTCCTCGGGCCGGGTGTCACCTCCTCATGCTGGGTGTCACCTCTTTGAGCCGGGTGTCACCTCCTCGAGCTGGGTGTCACCTCCTCATGCTGGGTGTCACCTCTTTGAGCCGGGTGTCACCTCCTCGAGCTGGGTGTCACCTCCTCATGCTGGGTGTCACCTCTTTGAGCCGGGTGTCACTTCCTTGTCACCCTGGGTGTCACCTGGTGGAGCCAGGACATGTGGGAGAGGCCCTGGAAGATCCCTGGGAATGGAGAGAATTCCCTGAAGGCCGACGGCCAAAATTCAAACAAATCAAATTTTAAATCATCAAATTTGTGTTCAAAAAGAAAATCAAAGAATTGTGGCCAAAAAAAAAAACGGCCGGAGGGGTCAGGGCAGGGATTGTCCCCTGGGGTGGACACCGGGGAGGGGAGTGACCAACGCTGTGTCCAGGTCTGGACAATCCCGGGAAAATGGGAACGGGGCTGGAAAAGGGAACGGAAAATCCTGAGGGAGCTGGGGGGGCTCAGCCTGGAGCAAAGGGGGATCCAGGGGGGATTTGGGATCTGCCAGGGGGGATTTGGGATCTGATCCCAGGGAATGGGACCAGGACAGGAGGGAACGGCCTCGAGCTGGGCCAGGGTGGGAAATTTGGGAAAATTCCTTCTGGAAAGGGCAGCCAGACCTTGGAAGGGGCTCAGGGAGGTTTGGATCCCATCCCTGGAGGTGTCCAAGGAATTCCTGGAGATTCCTCTGGATGAGCAAGAGGGAATCGGGCACAGCTCGGACTCGATGAGTTTGGAATTCTTTCCCAGCCCCAGGGATTTTGGGATTCTGCGGATCCTGGATGTGGGAAGGAGCTGGGGCTGGAAAATCCCGGGATGGGAACGGGGCTGGAGCAGCTGGAAAAGGGAACAGAGAATCCTGGGGGAGCTGGGAATGTTCAGCCTGGAGCAAAGGGGAATCCAGGGGGGATTTGGGATATGTCAGGGGGGATTTGGGATCTGATCCCAGGGAACGGGGCCAGGACAGGAGGGAACGGCCTCGAGCTGGGCCAGGGTGGGAAATTTGGGATGATTTTTCCATGGAAAAAAGGTCTGGGAACTAAAGGACTCAGGGAGGGTCGGATCCCCGTCCCTGGAATTTGGGGTGATTTCCAGGTGAGGATCACTTTGGAATTCTTTCCCCTCCCTCGCTGATCCCAGAATCCCTCGGGATCGGGATTTTCCCATCAAACCTGGGGGTTTAAAACCTTTTATTTATCCATAAAAAGCAAAGGAAGAAAAAAGGGAACTCGACCATTCCATGGATATTCCACGGGGGAGATCAAGAGGGAACGGCCCCGAGGGGAAGCTCAGGGTGGGAAATTTGGGAAAATTCCTCGGAATGGCCTCAGGGAGGTTCGGATCCCATCCCTGGAGGAATCCCAGGAATTCCTGGAGCTCCTCTGGAGCTCTGCCCCATTTGGGTCCCACAGCTCCAGACCGGCCAAGGCCATCCCAGATATTCCAGGGGAAAAGGAGGATTGGGAAGCACCGAAGGATTTGCCCACCCCAGAAAGGATTTGGGGCCTCTTTGAGCCGCCCAAAATATTCACGGAGAGGTTTTTCCCATTGAGGAATCAAGGGAAAACCACGATTTTTGGGAATAAAATTCCCAGCAGAAGGAAAATTGTGAGCAAGCCGAGCCCCTTCCAGGGCCCTGTCCCACCTCTGCAAGAAAATGTAAAAACATTTCAAAAATATTTTTTATACCCAAAACATTTTGAGGTTTTTTTTCCAAAACGTTTTTCAATTTTTTTTTCCCAAAACATTTTGAATTTTTCCCCAAAACGTTTTGCAAATGTTATTTTTCCAAAACATTTTGCAAAATCTTTTTCCCCCAAACATTTTGCAAATTTATTTTTTCCAAACCATTTTGCAAATTTTTTTTCCCAAAACATTTTGCAAACTTTTTTTCCCCAAATGTTTTGCAAACTTTTTTTACCAAACCATTTTGCAAACATCATTGTTTTTTTCCAAAAAACCTTTATTTTCAGACTTTTTTTTTTCCAAACCATTTTACAAATGTTATTTTTGTCCAAACCACCTTTATTTTCAAACTATTTTTTCCCCAAACCATTTCGCAAACATTATTTTTTTTCCAAACCATCTTTATTTTCAAATGGTTTTTCTTTCCCCAAACCATTTTGCAAACATTATTATTTTTTTCCCCAAAACACCTTTATTTCCAACCTTTTTTTTCCCCAAACCATTTTGCAAACGCTATTATCTTTTTTCTTTATGAACCATTTTGCAAATGTTATTTTTTTTCCAAACCCACCTTTATTTTCAACCTTTTTTCCCCCAAACCATTTCACAAATCTTTTTTTTGTGCAAAACACCTTTATTTTCAAACTATTTTTTCCCCCAAACCATTTCACAAATATCATTATTTTTTCCCAAACCACCTTTATTTTCAAACATTTTTTTTTCCAAACCATTTTGCAAATGTTATTTTTTCCCCAACCATTTTACAAACTTTTTTCCCCAAACCATTTCACAAATGTTATTTTCTTTTCCAAACCACCTTTATTTTCAACCTTTTTTTCCCCCAGACCATTTCACAAACATCATTTTTCTTTTTTCCAAAACACCTTTATTTTCAAACTATTTTTTCCCCAAACCATTTTGCAAACATTATTTTTTTCCCAAAACACCTTCCTTTTCAAACATTTTTTTTTCCCAAACCATTTTGTAAACGTTATTATTTTTTTTCCAAACCACCTTTATTTTCAACCGTTTTTCCCCCAAACCATTACACAAACGTCTTTTTTCTTCCAAACCACCTTTTTCTAAAATATTTTTTCCCAAACCATTTCACAAACATCATTTTTCTTTTTTCCAAACCACCTTTATTTTCAACCTTTTTTTTTCCCCAAACCACTTTGCAAACGCCATTATTTTTTTCCCAAACCACCTTTATTTTCAACCTTTTTTTTCCCCAAACCACTTTGCAAACGTCATTATTTTTTTCCCAAACCACCTTTATTTTCAACCTTTTTTTTACCAAAACACCTTTATTTTTTTTCCCCAAAACATTTTGCAAACGTTATTTTTTCCCCCCCAAACATTTTGCAAACTTTTCTTTCCAAACCATTTCACAAACACCATTATTTTTTTTTTTCCAAAACCACCTTTTTATTATTTTTCCTGTTATTCCCAGACTTCAATCCCGAGGCGGGAATTGTTTCCAGGCTGCCTCACTTCCCCATCCCTCGGAAATTCCTCAAGAGCCTCATGTCCCACCTCGACAACATCCCCAAAAAAATAAAATTACAGCGTCGAGCGCCGTAATTGAAGGATTGGAGCCGAGCAGGTCTGGATTATTAAATATTCGATTTCCATACCCCTGAGGTGTCTCACATCCGGAACCACGGCCACCAAAATCCTATAAAAGGATTCCTTTTTCTCCTGCTCCTCGAGCCTTTTTATTTTGGGTTTCATTTTGGTGCTCGCCGGTGGAGAATCGGGTAAGTCCGGCTGGGAAGTCGTGGTTGGGTTTTTAAATTTAAATTTTAATTTTAATTATTTTAATTTTAATTTTGGAGCTTCGTTTCAATGCAAATTAAACGACTTTAAAGAGTTTCTGCTTGGGGATGTTGGGATTCCCCCAGATTTTAATTCTGTCCTTCCCCAGGGTTTTTTTTTTTTGCTTTTTCTCCATCGAGGAGGACCCAAATTATTTTTTTGGTCCTCACCCAGGGGAGTTGGTGGCGTTGGGAGAGATCAAAAGGCCGGGCTGGGACTTCAAAGGGCGGCAGTGGGAGGAGTGATGAGGAGTGGAGACTCTCGGGCTGCCGGGGGAAGGAAAAATCCAAAAATCGGGGTGGGAAAAGCCGGGAATTTTAATGGGAAAAACATCAAAAATCAAAAAAATGGGGTGGGAAAAGCTGGGAATTTTTATGGGAAACAAAAATCAAAAATCAAAAAAATCGGGGTGGGAAGAGTTGGGAATTTTTATGGGAAACAAAAATCAAAAATTGGGGTGGGAAGAGTTGGGAATTTTTATGGGAAACAAAAATAAAAAAATGAAGGCAGGAAGAGGTGGGAATTTTTATGGGAAACAAAAAATCAAAGATTGGGGTGGGAAGAGGCAGGAATTTTAATGGGAAACAAAAATTAAAAATCAAAAAATTGGGGTGGGAAGAGTTGGGATATTTTATGGGAAACAAAAAATCAAAAATTGGGGTGGGAAAAGCTGGGAATTTTTATGGGAAACAAAAATAAAAAATCAAAAAATTGGGGTGGGAAGAATTGGGAATTTTAGTGGGAAACAAAAATTAAAATATCAAGGCAGGAAGAGGTGGGAATTTTTATAGGAAACAAAAATAAAAAAATTGGGGTGGGAAGAGTTGGGAATTTTTATGGGAAACAAAAAATCAAAAATTGGGGTGGGAAGAGTTGGGAATTTTAGTGGGAAACAAAAATCAAAGATTGGGGTGGGAAGAGGCAGGAATTTTTATGGGAAAGAAAAATCAAAGAGATGGGATGGGAAAAGCCAGGAATTTTTATAGGAAACAGCCAAGCCTGTCCTTGGGGAGATTTTTTCCAGCTCTGGATGAGGGCAGGGCCATCCAAAGCTTTTTTGGGTGAAATTAGGGAAGGAACGGTGAAGATTCATCCCAAACCGAGGGGAGGTGAGGGCAGCTGGAGGTTTCAGACCTTCCAGAAAACCTAAAAGAGCCCCAAATAATTTTTGGCTTCCTGTTTGGAGAGGAAGTTGGTTGAAAACAGCCACAAAATTTGACTAAAATGCTTTGGCGTGGAGTCACTTCCTCGGATGGATGTTCAGGATTCCCTGGAATCCCTGAAAAAAGGATCCTGATCTGGGTGGGAATGGATTTGTAGGGAATTCCCAAAGTTCAGGATCCCCATCTGTAGGGAAATGGATTTGTAGGGAATTCCTAAAGTTCAGGATCCCCATCTGTAGGGAAATGGATTTGTAGGGAATTCCTAAAGTTCAGGATCCCCTGAATAAAAGATCCACATCTGCGGGGCAAATGGATTTGTAGAGAATTCCTGAAGTTCAGGATTCCCTGGAATCCCTGAAAAAAGGATCCTCATCTATATGGGAGATGGATTTGTAGAGAATTCCTGAAGTTCAGGATTCCCTGGAATCCCTAAATAAAGGATCCTCATCTGTGGGGCAAATGGATTTGTAGGGAATCCTCAAAGTTCAGGATTCCCTGGAATCCCTAAATAAAGGATCCTCATCTGGGTGGGAATGGATTTGTAGGGAATTCCCAAAGTTCAGAAATCCCCATCTGTAGGGAAATGGATTTGTAGGGAATTCCTAAAGTTCAGGATCCCCTGAATAAAAGATCCACATCTGCGGGGCAAATGGATTTGTAGAGAATTCCTGAAGTTCAGGATTCCCTGGAACCCCTAAATAAAGGATCCTCATCTGGGCAGGGATGGATTTGTAGGGAACTCCCAAAGTTCAGGATTCCCTGGAATCCCTGAAAAAAGGATCCTCATCTGTGGGGGAATGGATTTGTAGGGAATTCCTAAAGTTCAGGATCCCCTGGAATCCCTAAATAAAGGATCCTGATCTGTGGGAGATGGATTTGTAGGGAATTCCCAAAGTTCAGGATCCCCATCTGTAGGGAAATGGATTTGTAGGGAATTCCCAAAGTTCAGGATTCCCTGAATAAAGGATCCACATCTGAGGGGCAAATGGATTTGTAGAGAATTCCCAAAGTTCAGAAATCCCTGGAATCCCTGAAAAAAGGATCCTGATCTGGGTGGGGATGGATTTGTAGGGAATTCCCAAAGTTCAGGATCCCCATCTGTAGGGAAATGGATTTGTAGGGAATTCCCAAAGTTCAGGATCCCCATCTGTAGGGAAATGGATTTGTAGGGAATTCCCAAAGTTCAGGATCCTCATCTGTAGGGAAATGGATTTGTAGGGAATTCCCAAAGTTCAGGATCCCCTGAATAAAGGATCCACATCTGCGGGGCAAATGGATTTGTAGAGAATTCCTGAAGTTCAGGATTCCCTGGAATCCCTAAATAAAGGATCCTGATCTGTGGGGGAATGGATTTGTAGGGAATTCCCAAAGTTCAGAAATCCCTAAATTTTTTTAAAATTTTTTTTAACTTTAAATTTTATCTTTTTCCTCTCTCCAGCCTCCCCACCTCCCCCCAAAAAATGCGTCGCGCCACCGGCTGCCCTCTGAGCCAGATCTGCCTCCCTCCTCCCGCCGTCCTGGTCAGGAATTTCCCGGTGAGCTCCAGCGGGGATCCCTGCGGGCTGCGGTGCCTCCCTGCCCGGGGAAATCCCTGCTGCCTCCCCGGCACCACCACCGTGCTCAGCCTGGGCGGCCTGGACAGCCTGGGCAACCTGGGCAACCTGGCCCGGGCCAGCTGTGACAACCCCTGCGGGCTGGCGGCCACCATCCGCGCCCCCGCGTGCTACCGCGGTGTCACCAGGACGTGCCGGAACCCCTGCTGCTGCTGCTGGGTGACGGAGTGTGGCACCACCAGCAGGGAGTGCGGCCAGGAGGTCACCAAGTGTGTCACCACGTGTCAGGATCCGTGTGGTCAGGAGGTCACCACCAAGTGTGTCACCACATGTCAGGATCCGTGTTGTCAGGAGGTCACCAAGTGTGTCACAACGTGTCAGGATCCGTGTGGCCAGGAGGTCACTACCAAGTGTGTCACGACGTGTCAGGATCCGTGTTGTCAGGAGGTCACCAAATGTGTCACCACATGTCAGGATCCGTGTTGTCAGGAGGTCACCAAGTGTGTCACCACATGTCAAGATCCATGTTGTAAGGAGGTGACAACGTGTCAAGATCCGTGTTGTCAGGAGGTCACCAAATGTGTCACCACATGTCAGGATCCGTGTTGTCAGGAGGTCACCACCAAGTGTGTCACCACGTGCCAGGATCCATGTTGTAAAGAGGTCACCACGTGTGTCACAACATGCCAAGATCCATGTTGTAAGGAGGTCACCACCAAGTGTGTCACCACGTGCCAGGATCCCTGTGGCAAGGAGGTCACCAAGTGTGTCACCACATGTCAAGATCCATGTTGTAAGGAGGTCACCAAGTGTGTCACGACGTGTCAAGATCCATGCTGTAAGGAGGTGACAACGTGTCAAGATCCGTGTTGTCAGGAGGTCACCAAGTGTGTCACCACGTGTCAGGATCCATGTTGTAAGGAGGTCACCAAGTGTGTCACCACGTGTCAGGACCCGTGTTGTCAGGAGGTCACCAAATGTGTCACGACGTGTGTGGATCCATGTTGTAAGGAGGTCACCACCAAGTGTGTCACCACATGTGTGGATCCATGCTGCCAGGAGGTCACCAAATGTGTCACCACATGCCAGGACCCGTGCTGTAAGGAGGTCACCACCAAGTGTGTCACCAAGTGTGTGGATCCATGTTGTAAGGAGGTCACCACATGTACAACCACGTGTGCAGATCCGTGCTGCCAAGAGGTCACCAAGTGTGTCACCACATGCCAAGATCCGTGTTGTAAGGAGGTCACCACGTGTGTCACCACGTGCCAAGATCCCTGCTGCAAGGAAGTGACAACGTGCACCACGTGTCAGGACCCGTGCTGCCAAGAGGTCACCAAGTGTGTCACCACGTGCCAGGACCCCTGTTGTAAAGAGGTCACCAAGTGTGTCACCACGTGCCAGGATCCGTGTTGCCAGGATGTCACCAAATGTGTCACCACCTGTGCAGACCCCTGCTGCCAGGATGTCACCCACTGTGTCACCACCTGCGTGGAGCCGTGTGGCAGGAAGGTCCCCAGGGGCCTCACGCCGTGTTTCGAGCCGGGCTGCAAGAAGGTGACCAAGTGGAGCAGCCCCTGGGTCATCCCCTGGTGCCGGAAGGGGACCAAGGCCAGCGCCAGATGTGGAGAGCCCTGCTCCAAGAAGGGCTCCAAGGGCAGCTCCAGATGTGCAGATCCATGCCACAAGAAGGTGCCCAAGTGCCCCATGCCGTGCCAAGATCCCTGCTGTGTGAGCAGGTGTGACCCCAGGTGTGACCCCAGGTGTGTCACCAGGTGTGTGGACCCGTGCTGTCAGGAGGTCACCAAGTGTGTCACCACATGCCAAGATCCGTGCTGCAAGGAGGTCACCAAATGTGTCACTAGATGTGTGGACCCGTGCTGTCAGGAGGTCACCAAATGTGTCACCAGGTGTGTGGACCCATGTTGTCAGGAGGTCACCAAGTGCAGATCCAGGTGTGTGGATCCGTGCTGTCAGGAGGTCACCAAGTGTGTCACCACATGCCAAGATCCCTGTTGTGTCACCAGATGTGCCACCAGGTGTGTGGATCCATGTTGCAAGGAGGTGACCAAGTGCAGAACCAGATGTGTGGACCCGTGCTGCCAGGAGGTCACCAAAGGTGCCACCAGGTGTGTGGATCCATGTTGTCAGGAGGTCACGAAATGTGTCACCAGGTGTGTGGATCCGTGTTGCAAGGAGGTCACCAAATGTGTCACCAGGTGTGTGGATCCGTGTTGCAAGGAGGTCACCAAGTGCAGAACCAGGTGTGTAGATCCATGTTGTCAGGAGGTCACCAAATGTGTCACCACGTGTCAGGATCCGTGTCGCAAGGAGGTCACCAAGTGCACCAGGACATGTGTGGACCCATGCTGTCAGGAGGTCACCAAATGTGTCACCACGTGCCAAGATCCCTGCTGCCAAGATGTCACCAAGTGTGTCACCAGGTGTGTGGATCCATGTTGCAAGGAGGTCACCAAGTGCACCAGGACATGTGTAGACCCGTGCTGCCAGGATGTCACCAAGTGTGTCACCACTTGTGTTGATCCGTGTTGCAAGGAGGTCGCCAAGTGTGTCACCACGTGCCAGGATCCCTGCTGTGCCACCACGTGTGCCACCAGATGTGCAGATCCCTGCTGCCAGGAGGTCACCAAATGTGTCACCACGTGCCAGGATCAGTGTTGTGCCACCAGATGTGCCACCAGGTGTGTCGACCCCTGCTGTGTGACCAGGTGTACCACCAGATGTGTGGACCCATGTTGTCAGGAGGTCACCAAGTGTGTCACCACGTGCCAGGATCAGTGTTGTGCCACCAGATGTGCCACCAGATGTGTTGACCCCTGCTGCCAGGGCGTGGCCAGGTGCGTCACCACGTGCCAAGGTCCCTGCGGTGCCACCAGATGTGCCACCAGGTGTGTGGATCCCTGCTGCCAGGGAGTGACCACCTGCCAAGGAGTGACCACCTGCCAAGGAGTGACCACCTGCCAGGACCCCTGCTGCCAGGGAGTGACCACCTGCCAGGGAGTGACCACATGCCAAGGAGTGACCACCTGCCAAGACCCTTGCTGCCAGGGAGTGACCACCTGCCAGGGAGTGACCACGTGCCAAGGAGTGACCACCTGCCAGGGAATGACCACCTGCCAAGATCCCTGCTCCCAGGGCGTGACCACCTGCCAGGAGTGACCACCTGCCAGGACCGCTGCAGCCAGGGCGTGACCACCTGCCCAGCCCCGTGCCGTGTCCCCAGCGTGTGCCACCCCTCAGGGTGTCCAGGTTGTCACCCGCTGCTCCGACTCCTGCGCCACCACCTGCGTCACCCAGACCTGCCCGGTGTGCGGCCTGCCCCACTCCTGCTGCCCAAAATCGGGCTCCCTGAGGGGGATTTCCCGGGATTTCCCGCTGGGATCTCCGAAGGAAAAGGAAAATCTTCGTTTCCCGTTCCTTGCCGTTTTTAACCCCAAGAAAAGTGCCTTTCCTCGCGGGATGGAACCGAGCGATTTTGTGCCCCCGGGGTTGTTCCCCCCTCAACCCCGGGAGAGAGAGAAAAAAAATCCGCAGCTCCCCCTGGAACCGGGAGTGCGGCTGGAGGGATTCCCCTTATCCAGGGATTCCCCTTTTCCAGGGATTTCCCTTTTCTGGAATCCCCTTTTCCAGGTATTTCCCTCTTCAGGGATTCCCTTTTTCCAGGAATTCCCTTTTCCAGGGATTTCCCTTTTTCCAGGCTCAGCCTGGAGGAAAA
>JAJEOU010001464.1:0-13542 GCA_021534815.1 Acrocephalus arundinaceus
TTAATTAGACTTACTTTTTATGACACACCGATTGAATTTCACCATCTTTTGACTGCTGACCATACCCTCGCCCTGCCTAAGACTTAATCACCCTTGCTCCCATTCCTAATTAATTAAATCTACTAAACTGGTGACACCTTCTTCTAGTGTTTGTAAGCGCATCCAATGTTAATCTTGAATTTGGACTATTTTGTTCGTCCCCTTCTGGGAAAACTGATTTCAATTTCTAGAAAACCACATGCTAGGCAAGCGTGCTTGTCTCCTGGGATGATAGAGTTGGGCAAAAACCTTCCTGCTTGGCTAAACACTTTCTAACTTGGTTTTTAAAAGGTTTGATTGCTCCCTTTCAAGAATGGGCTTGCCCTGTACTGTTGTATGGAATTGCCAATGCGCTAAAGGTGATGGCCCCATTTAGAAACAAAATTCTTAACTGACGAAGCAAAATTTTGGGGCGCCCCATTGGTTCGTTTTTTGATCCTTGTATGGAGATTCCAAGCCATGCCCACTGCTGTCAGCCAAGCTGCTTGAATGGTTGCTTTGGAAGTTGGTTTTGAGATTGCTGTTGTTATGCTCGTTAATGCCGTTCATCCCACTGTGGTGTCTACAGTCATGCGAGCCAAGCTCAGAGGTTTCAGCAGTCGACAGAGTGTGCTGAAATCTGTCGTCCAGATAGGGAGGCTTTGAAGCGACCTCTGGGAAGTTGACTCCACTTGAACACAAGTGATCACCATACTTTGACCAGGGCAGGGCAACGGTGCAACACACTGTTTTGAATCAGCCCGCAGAAAATCACCACTTCTTTGTACTAGGGCCTTGGGCTCTGATGGGAGCGCGAAGTTTCATGCAGTTGACGGACCGTGCCTGAGTACAGCCTTTCTGGGCATCTGCTTTGTCGTCCAATCTGAAAATCCTGATGAATAGATGTAGACTGTGACTGGGATGAGGAAATTGCTGCTTTTCCCGGGAAAAAAAGCACCTCTGCTAGGCGACATGATGGCTGTGCAGACTGTTGGGACAACACCTGCCTGACATGGGATAGGCAAAGGCTCCGGCGTATTGAACATCGATCAGTGAACAATGTTTGAGGCCGTGTATAACAGTCCAACAGGCTATATACCTAGGCGGCGCAGTCAAGCGGACTGAAGTGTATTTCTGTGTTCCGACTGGAATGCCAGTTGTCCAGCGTGGTCGCCACACTACAGCTGTTGCGCGAGGGTGGCTGATGGGATGCATCGAAAACAGTCCGGGAAGGGGCGGGCCATGGTACCGGTTAAGGCAGCACCAAGCGAGAGGCGGAGTGCAGGAAACCGATGCTCGGCAAAACCCAAAAAGAAAGGTAGCGTGAAGCCCACCAGAGAAGGGCAGAATGGGGTGCTCAACAAAAAAAAAACTCAGGAAGGAAAGAGGCAGCACTGCACACTGGATAATAGGCTAAAAAATATGCTGGAGTTCACGGTGAACGGACAAGTGTCTGTAACAGTATTCACGGAATTGTGCATATGCGCAAGCATACACCAATAGAACTCATTCTACTAGAGGCAGAAGCTCAGATCAAAAGGTGTCCTTTGCAACCCTATTACTCATTGAAGTAGACGGACTCTCAAAACTAACTTTGCTGAAAGCTGCCATCTACATCATGTCCATGAACAACGATAAATATGCATCATCAAGATCTTCCCAATCATCTCCCACTTATCATCCCACTACTCATGCAGGGCATTGTTACCATGAAAGATAAATATATTTATATATAAAGATACAATAAATATATACTATTATTATATATATATACTATTTTTTTCAATAAATATAAAGCACATTAAAGGAAAATTTTTATGGTGAGGTCATTCACCCACCAAATTGCTTATGATGTGGAACCCTGGCACCACTATTGAAGAAATTAGAGGGATTTGTCTTACAAATAAACTGTGGTCGCTGAATAAATAAAATGGCGATTACTGACGAGATGAAAACAAATAATGGACCCAAAAGAACCATAAAATCACAAGGATCCACTGTAGTGACAAAGAAAGAAAAAGGTCGAGAGAGGTATACTTACGAGGAGCGCCTTAGGTGTTCGGATAGTCTGTACCTCGTCAAGCACGCAAATAGACAATCGGGGAAAGAGAGAGGGACAGGTGGTCGGGAAATTTGCATAAAAATAAAGGCGCATCCTCCAAAACATTTGAGACCCCAGGGGAAAAAATGCTCCATGGCCTCTCCCTTTTTGCTAATAAAGTTAACATGACTCCTCTGTCCTTTATGGGATATAAACTCTAAACCTCTGGTGTTTGTGGATTAATTTTCCTGACACTCTGACCACACACATCAGCAAAACTGGAAGAACACTGCCCCACTCCATTCCCCCAGGACATGGTATGAGGTGGTATCGAGACCTTCAGGGTCTGGGCCCTGCTCCTCCTGGCTGCTGCAAAAGTTAGCTTTGTCCTGGATGGAACCAGGACACTAGGACTGTGCAAGGATTGTTTTCCCATGCTGTTTATAGGGATATACAAGGCTCCTGATTTGTCATCATGCTACTGAACAATCTCCTATCACTCGACTGAATATGTTTCATAGACAGTCAATGAAAATTAAGAGTTTTCGAAATGTTGAGGTCCCAGATAGGCTTGTATCTCTGCACACTCCTATGCACAATCATTTTAGATCTTCTGGAGCCCTCTTGCTTGGCCACTGATGCCTTTCCCTTCCCCCCTCCCTTCTCAGCAGCACTCATGTCTATCTTTATGTGTCTGCAGCAGAAATGCTGCACTTACATTTCTGCTAGAAACATCACAATGACCAAGAGAGGTGGAGTCATGGCACTTATTTTATGCTGAAGTCAGCACAAAGATAAGTCTAACCCATGTCCTACTAGGTGCAGCAGGTTTCCTTGGTGGATGCTGTTGGACCTCTTGCTCTGTGGTGATGCTGAGTACTGCTTCTGACATACAGCACCTTGGCTGCCACATAAGTCCATGCTTTGGCTGACATCATGTGACTGCTGCTTGAGGAATAATCTCAATCACATATCTGAAACATTTGACCTGCTAATTTCATGAGCCAGAAGAGTAAGCTAATAAGAACTCTTAAAAGTGCTGGCACCTTCATTTCTTTATCTTATTGGCTAAATTTTAAGTCATTAGTTTCAATGACTCTTCAAGGTCATCTGTCTCAAAGTAACTGAGTGTCACAGCTAATTGGGTTGTCTCTCTGGATTTTGTCTGGAGCTTCTGCAAGCATGGAAGGTGCTGTAGATAATTTCTGTGAGTAAGGAAAAACAGCTACAGGGCCAGTTTTCAGCCTTTTTTTGTACAGGCATTTTTTTCTCCACGCTGAAGTATTGTAAATGTCTATAACAACTGATCTAGGAGGTCAACATTAGTCACTATATTGCAACAGCAGCTGCACATAATTTATGTTGCTATGTAGTAAATTCCTGCAAGATTTGGAAGGCTATTTCAAGATCAGAGTTAAAATAGCTCCAATGAAACCATTCTATGTGGACAGATTTACTGTGTGTTTCAGACAGTTCCTAAGAACTAATCTTGGTGTCTTTTAACAGAGTTCTGCACAGCAGGTATGGCCTCTGATTCTCAGAGAAGATGGAAAACAATTGCACCTGGATTATAATGAGGAAGAAGGAGTGACTGAGACACTGCAGGAAAGTTCTAAGGTGTTCAGATCATTCTTTGTATACCCTCTGCCTCCACAGCAGCTATTCCAAAAGCCCATCTGAGTCCCTTAGGGTCTTTGTAATACCCATTCCGGAGGAAGTCAATGCCCAGGATACACGGGGCCTTTGGGCCGGTTGCAATCAGATGTTTCTGCCACTCCTTCCTGGTCAGGCTCACCTCGGCTTCCACCAGAGTCAGTTGCTGTGATCCCCCTGTCACTCCAGCAATGGAAATGGGTTCTGCCCCTACATGTCCCGATGGCATCAGGGTACACTGCGCACCAGTATCTACCAAAGCTTCATATTTCTGTGGCTCTGATGTGCCAGGCCATCGAATCCACACAGTCCAAAAGACTCGGTTTTCCCGTGCCTCTTCCTGGCTAGAGGCAGGGCCCCTCTAGCACTGGTTATTATTCCCTTCCTGGGCATACATTGTAGAGGCTCCTTCAAGGGGATCTGACATATCATCTTCACTTCTATAATACCTGGTGGCTCGGTCCTGGGAGGTTGAGGCTACTTTCATTTTAGTGGGACCCCCTCGGTTAGTGTTTCTCTCCTTGAGCTCACGCACCCGTGCTGCCAGGGCAGAAGTGGGTTTTCCATCCCACCTTCCCATGTCTTCCCCATGGTCACGCAAGAAAAACCACAGGTCAGCCCTTGGGGTGTACCCTCTCTCTCTAGCTGGAGGGCGTTGGGCTCTGGCTCTGGGGCCTGTGACTCGCACCGGTGCCGCATGGGAACTGTTCCTCCTCATCTCCTCCCTCACCTCCCTTATCTCCTCTTTGAGTTCCTTAACTACTGCAGAGACCTGAGCCTGCACTGGGCCACTGATCATGCTCTCATAATTTCTGAGCCTGTTGGCGACAGAACCCACTGTCTCTCGGTTGCTATCAGGATTGATCATTGCAATGAAGGTGGTGTATTGAGATGGCCCTTTACTTGCCAGGTTCCACAACATCTGCCCTGTGCACCTGACCTTGTCAGGGTCATTGTCATGCTGTCCACCCCTCCCAAAGAGTACCTCTAATATGGCCACTTCCCTCAGCTGTTGGATCCCTTCCTCAAGGGTCTTCCACTGACTTCTATAATGGTGCTCCTGCATTCTGTCTCTGTGGACAAACCTCTCCCTTACACTCATTAGAAGTCGCTCCCAGAGGGGAAGGGGCCCTTGCTCCCTTACAAATACTTGATTCACCCCTGAGTCCTGGGTCAAGGGTCCCAAGTTCCTTGCCTCACCACCATCCAGTTGCACGCTTGTGCCTATAAGGTCCCAAACCCGAAGTAACCAAGTTGTATAAGCCTCACGTCCCCGTCGTGCAATATCTTTTTGCAGATTACGTAGGCTTTCATAAGTCAGGGACTCGATGGTAATCTCAACCTCTGGTTCCCCTGTGGGCTGTGAGGGCCCTCCTTTCTTATCCTTATTACCTGGGTGCTCTGATTTCATCTTATACTTCTTTGTTTCCACAGGGGCAACTGCAGCTGGTTGTGACTGGTCCTGTGGTTCAGCTGGAACCTGGATGGTTGTAACCTCTGTGGGTTCCACTGCTGCACCATCGGATTCTCCCTTTTCAGGGCAAGGGGAGGGCTTCTCACCAGCTGGGGAAGTGTATTCTTTCAGCACCTGGCCCATCTCACGTATCTCTTTCACTAGAACCCCCACCCAACTGGGGTGGTTCATTTCTGGGGTGGGCTGCGGGGCAGGGTCAGGCAGTGGGCCAGCATCCCCAGTCTCTGGGGCAGTATCAGGCTCTATGGCAGCATTCCCAGCCTCTGGGACAGTATCAGGCCCTACAGCAGTATCTCTAGTCTCTGGGGCAGTATCAGGCCCTACAGCAGTATCTCTAGCCTCTGGGGCAGTGTCAGGCCCCACAGCAATATCTCTAGTCTGTGCCGTGCTCCAAATTGACCTCACCTTATCTTTGAAAGCTAAATAAGCTAGGATCATCAGCAACATTTGGTTAGTTTCTAGAGGAAATTTGAACTCTTCAAAAGCTGGTAGAGTAGGCATAAGGAACTGGCTAAAGGTCTGGAAAACTTCTCTCACTGTCATTTCCTCACAGAAAGTACCATTCTTAAAGTAACCCCAAATACACCCACTTAGTATGTGATAGCCACGTATCCACGTGCCTGCTGTCCAAAGCAAGTTAAAAATCAGTGAATTCCTCACCTTATCAGCCCATAAAACAAACTGGATAACAGCCACAGTAGCTTTTGTTATAGGGCCCATGTTTAGGAAAAGGCCTGCAAATGGGCAAAATAAAGCCACAACCACATGCCACCCGAACCAGGATAAGTTAGACCACATGGCGTTACCTATCAAGGTTTCTATATCCAGTGAACAAGAATGAACAAGAAATTAGGTCACTTAAGAACTGTTATTCCCTTTTTCTCTCAATGCCCTCAAGCCCCACGTCTGGGCACCAAATCTGTCTTAGTTTTGAAAGAAGACAGGTATCTGCTACAGAGAGGCAGGGCCTCTCTTGGAATGGATAATTCAAATCCCCTTCCCTCAAATTATTATAATTTAGAAAATTAAAACGGCTCTCAGGCAGAGATATGGGAATAGGAATAACAGTTCTTTACTAATAGGTATAACAAGGCAAACAAACAACAACTACAACAATTAATAGCGAAAACAGAACCAGGGACCTTGACGGAGCTTGGTCCCACAAAACCCGGGGCAGTCTGGTCTCTGGGGGACTTCAAAGAAAAGTACCAAGCTGGAACGGTGGGGAATCCCGGGCTGGTGGATCGGATGAAGTTCGGAGCTCAGTCGGTGGTCACTGGAGGGCAGAGACGTCTGGCAAAGAAGGCCAGCGCGGGCCCGCGGTGCAGCAGCTCCAAAACAACGCCGAGGCAGTGGGACAGGATGCCCAGCCGAGGCAGCTCCAGCAGGGCAGCAAAAAAGAGGAATCCGGATCTGGGCACACGCGCAGACGACGGCAGCTCTCTCTCCAGGATCAGATCCCGGCGGTGCCAGTGAGAAACCCACACAGCCACGGCAGCCGCGTCCGCCCCTGACACAGACCAGACCAAAAGTGAAGCTGTCCCCCCCCCCCAGCCCCCGTCTTTCTCTCCCCCCCCCCCCTCGGGGAAAACTCCCGGAGACAAGGGTGTAGTCAAGTGCTAGCTTCTAGGCTTTGTTTTCACCTGAGCACTCATAAGTACCCGGCAATCAGTTGCCTTGCAACCCTTGGGAAAAAATTCTATAGGTGAAAAGGATAAACAAGTCTAACCCCCAACAGCTTTCCTTTGTATTATATACAGGTATCTACTGTAAAGAAGTCTGAAATCCTACAAGTCTTCTTACAACTACTGCCTCCTCTGAATCTGCTTGCCTAAAACCCCTGCTGAGCCAGGGGCTCAAATATGCTCAGTGAAACAGAGGATAAATGTAGGAGAAAGGAACAATATTGCAGGAATCTGAAATTGGCAACTATAGATTGAAGTTCTATTTAGATCAGTACAGCTTGGAGTTTGAGGAAAAATTTAGTCACTATTCCCTTTTTTTCCCCTTAATTAAAGCCAGAGAGAGATTTAATTACTGCAGAACTTTGGGTTTGCATGTTATCCTGGAAATAAGGTTTGCTTTAAGTCTTAGTTTAACCTAAAGTGTGTATATTTTATGCTGTCCATGTTGTATGAAGTACCAGCAGATCCAGCAGATTACCAGAATCCTGTAGTTTCAAGGTCATAAAAATGCCCAGTTATTAATTTGGGAATGAAATAATTGATATTTTCTCTCAGTCTCTATTTTTGCACTGCTGTAAATAAGATATTTGATGTGAAGATAATTTAAGAAACAATAATTTAAAAAAAGGTGGATGTCCTGGGTACAGGTACAAGTGGTTGACATTTTCAGTGCCATCTCTTTGATATCACTTGCATCACTGCTGAAAGGTGTGGTCCCAGCAGAAACAAACAAACAAACAAACAACACCATCATAGCCAGAAGCAGAAAATCTGGCATTTTTGCTGGGCTTGCAGAAGAGCGTGTATGGGACTGGGGGTCAGAACCATATTACTGCACAGTGCCAGGAGACAGCGGTGTCACACCTCAACCGCAGCCAGAGTCATGTTACTGTGGCCACTGCTGCCAGAACTGTCACTGCCAGAGCCACCACAGCTGCCACTGGAGAGCTGAGCGGGCCCAAGCCCTGCCAGGTGGCCTGAGATCATTTCAGCAGCACAACTCCTTGTTTGGACAAACTAGCTTTCGAAGTCCTGTTTTGTCCCCACTTTCTGGGTTTTGGGTTTTTTGGAGGGGCAGAAGGGGGTGCAGGGGGGTGGTTTGGTTTGGGTTTTTTCAGACGGGGGGTGGAATTTCAGATGCAAGCGCCTCCCTGATATGTTATCTTTGTTTTCCCACAGAGATGTTGGAATGGTTGCCATTTTGCATTTGTTTGGTGATGAAGTTGGCCACTGTCTTTCAGAAGCATTTTTGTTTGTTCAGTTGAGAATATCCTTTTCTGGATAAAAAATGTTCTTCTGTACACTATTTTATAAATATTGATGGGAGGTTACTGTGACTTTTCAGTAAATTGTGATTCTGGTTTAGAATCTCTCCTAGTCTTCTGTTCCTTCACTCTGTATTGGAAGGGGCAGAGGTAAAAAGGGACTGCTTGAGTGGGTTTAATTTTCTAGCAGGGTTTTAAACCAGCACAGTGAAGAAGAGAGAGCTCAGATACCCTGCTCTATCAATACACAAAATGCTAAGACGATTGTTTAGTGACTGAAGTGCACCTAAGTTTACTTTGCAACAAATTTCTTATCCATATGGGCTGCAATGATGTTTTGCAGCTGGCTTATTTCTGTGTTTACCAGGATCTGATTTGCATTTTCCTGCACAATTAAAATTTTAAAATACACAAAATCCTTAGCAACTATGATGTAGCAACAACATCCAAACACTTAATTTCTCTTCTCTTAATAATCCCTTCTTGGTAAAACCTCTAAATATCAAAATGTGTGAGCTGTCTTCTACTGGTGACAGCGGAAGTCACTGGCTGAAAACTAAGAGTGTCTACTATATTTTTTCTCTTCAGTTTTGAAAAGCATCTTGCTTCTTAAAAATTCAAGCAAACAAACAACAACAACCACAACCAAACCCCCACCCCTAGCCAAGAAAACCAAACATAATGTTTCAGTGTATGAGAATGTAAATTCTGTAAAGCCCCCTGGTGTAATTCTTGTCCTCCATAGTCAATCTCAAAACCTGAGCTTGGATTCTAGCCATGGCACCTTGACATTGCTACACAGTCTCACCTGGTTCATCCATGACCATGACTGTAGAACATAGCACATGTGGAACAGGACACCTGACCTCAGAGCAGTCTTAGATAAGTCAGAAACAGGTTTTACCTACCAAATTGCATTTCCTTGTGCATGCAACAAACCTCATGCACTACAGCTTTCCTGGTATAGAGCAATGCAGGAGCAATGGCTCGAGTTGAGCCTACACTCTGCTAAGGAGCTACAAAGGACTTCAACGTATGAGCTCTGAAGTTTTATTCCTCATAGTATCTCTGCCTGTTCACCTGTCTTGTAGCCAGTTTCCTCCTGAGGAGTCACAGGTAATTCCCCTCAGACCCTTAACATATAGCTGAGTTGCCCAAGGGATTCATGAGACCAGAAGAGAACAATGTTGCCCTCCCATCCTCCCTGCCCACCCCCTGCCCCCACCCCCACCCCCTTCCCCATCTCTTTCCTCTGATCTGCACAGGGAGGAGAGTTGAGGAGGCAGCAAAGGAAAAAAAATACACCAGAAAATGGAAACCAGTTGTGACTCATCAGGCCAACAAGAAGTTTTGCTTTCACCATTACTGTTTCATGAAGCATTGAAGACTGACAGATGCCAGTCACAGGCAGCACCCAAACCTAGAGGACTTCTGAGTCTTCATGTCACTGTCCTGGAAGATCCCACAAGCTGTCCAGATCCACAGCAAGCTGTTGCCAGCTTGGATAGCATTTCTACATGTGAGCATCTGGCACCACAGGAGATGGCTACCTCATGTCACCTTCCATAAATATATATCTTCCTTGTTAAAAAGGCTGGAACTATGAGCACCCTCTATGCCACCTTGTGTCATTGTGAAGACTTGTATGTATAATTAGGGTGATACAACACCCTAATTCCTCTGTCAGAACCAGGAGATTTACCAAAGATTTAGATCCATTATTTACAGAATATAATTTCTGCTACAAACCTCGTTGGTCTTCCAATGAAATGAAAATGTTTTGTTTGATTTTGGTTGGCTTTATTAGAACGCACAGGTTTAGGAGGTTCAAACAACTTTATTAACAACCTTTTCCAAATACACTGAGCGTGTGCAGTAAACCAGCCCTGTAATCCAGTACTCTAAATGCATCAGTTTTTATTAACCATGTTTCATGGGTTTCAGTAGCTGGCCCAATGCCAGTGAACTTAGGAGAATATAGTTCTTTAAAATGGTGCTGTGAGTGGGACTGGGAATAGAGAAGAGCAGCTCTAACTTAGAAATAGAAAGAAAAACTTTATTAACTTGCACTATATAGAAAAAAAAAGGAAAAGGAAAAGACAATCTAGAGTGAAAAGAACCTTCTAAACTACTCCTCCTCCCCCTAAAAAAAATTCTCACTAAAACTTTCTGAGACAAAAGACAAAACTTGGAACTCTTAGCTAAGTTATTAAGGGAGAGGAGTCTTTGTGTCCAATATAAACTCCCACAAGAAACACAGTCTCTTGTGGCCTACACTCTTCACAAATGGCCCACCCCACACAGAAGAAATGTGCTATTGAGAAGCTCTCCTTCTATAGATGGTGCTCTCACCACCACCCATGGACCAAAACTGCTTGTAGGGTTCTGTTTTTAAAGATGCCTCTGAGACACAAGTCCCCCCCCCATTTATCTCTCAGGGCAAAGCGTTTTAAGAACAGAGGCCTTCTCTGAGGGCACCACCACACTCTCTTAATCCTCTGTTCACTCACTCCGGCACTGGCATTTTCACTACACAGTGCCCACCTGCATCCCCCTAGACTCAGTTTCAATGAGTTACAGGAGCATTAATTCAGTCTCTATGGCCACTACAAGGAAAGTCTGGCTAAAAGCTACTCTATCATCTCTTCTTCTTTGTCTTCTGCTGGCATTACAAGTCCCAGGCTGTCTCTCCCATAACTTACAGAAGCCACAGCCGATGAAAAGCTCTTGATATCAGGTTTAAAGCGGCGCTGGTCGAACTCTCTGGGGAGGGGGCGTTTCAGTGATAAATCTTCTACCCCTCTATTTTCAGTAGGCCTGGCGAGCTACACAATTCCATTCCCTCCTTTCTCCGGTCTGAGGGAGGGGCTCAGCCAAGGCTAAAGCTCACAGACAGCTGTGCTGGCCCAGACCCAACAGCAGGGAAGCTCAGACAGCTGTGCCAGCAAGCCGGCAAACGCTGCTGTCCAGGCTCACCCCAGCCCAGGCCACATTGGCAGGCCTCGGCCTTGGCCAGGGGAGGCCTCCCCTCCCCCCTCCCAGCCAGGAGGAGGAGGGGAGCCTGAGCAGCCTGTTCACTCTCTGAAGGCCGGAAGGCGAAGAGCGCCACCCCTCCCACTTCCCACCCTGAAATATGTATTCACAGAGATGAAATGACCTTTCATTGGTTCAACAGAGTGCTAATCTCCGAGCCAGCACTCTCTCACTTCTTAGGGCGGATCAAGCCACGACACCATCATAATTAACTCCTGAGTGGAAAATGTTCTCAGATTCCAAGGACTTCATAACCTAAAAGTATTTTTCAGCTGTTTTTCTTCCTGTGCCAGGATGCTTTCAAGAGGCAGAGCTGTCTCCTGGGGCCCAGAACCATGGCAGTTGAGGTGGTCTCTTCTGCAGCTGAAGTGTTAAAGCATGCACAATAATAGCTCTGAGTATCCAGGTATCAACCATCAAAGATACTGCTAGAAATTGGAGGAAGCTAATTGTGAAAGAGCTCCCTGGTCCTGGATAAGCCACAGTAGCTGCTTCCATGAGACTGAGGTTTAGAAAGCTAGGAGGAAATGGCTGTATCCAGCCCTGAGCTCAGATGCTTATGGGATGTTCAAAACAAAGCATGTTGAGCAGTTGAAAGAAGAGAAAATGGAGAAGCAGGATTAGTGAGATCATATCTTTAGTCTGGGTCTGAAGATTGAGGCTGTCAGAGATGGAGGTAGGAGGAAGAGAGTAAGAGGTGGGTGAAGTCAATATGAGTCATACTGCTCTCTAGTAGGATAAACATGAAAGTGCCTCTTTATGGCAGCTCCAGCATCTCTCCTACCCTTGACAAGAGGCACTGGACAAGTGCAGAGGCACCCACAGGTCCCAGTGCAGCTGACTGACATATTCATGTCTCTCTTTTGGAGGTCTCTTCAGGACAATCAAATCCAGGGCTTGCCACAGGCTGCTAGGGTCTCAGCTATGCCTATAACAAGCAGAACCCCACTCAAAACACTGTGCAGTTAACAGAATGCCATTTCCAAAATCTGCAGCTTTACAGCCTCTTGCCAAAATAATCCCTTTTCCTTTCCCCATTTCCTAGGACCTTTCCTATCCCTCCAGCTGGGGTGCCCTCATTTTCCCATGGTAGCCCAGAGAGCTTCCCTCACTCCTTCCCTTCCTCCTTTCCCTCTTCCCTCCTTCACTCCCAGTAATATAGCCTACAAACCTTCTCCACCAGCACAAAGGCAGCACAGCTGGGGTAACTTCAAACTCTGTTTCCACCTCTATCTGGTTGGAGGACCAAATAAAATTAGGCAAAATTAAATAAATTACCTTCATGTTGAAGGTCAGTAGTAACACTTCTCTGTAGCTCTGCAGGACTAGTACTTCTCTCTCAACTTGCAGAAAATTCAAGACTTGAAGTTGCTCTGCTGCTCACAGGTTTTGACAGTTTTCTAATTTCTTGGGCAGGTTAAACAGATCTGATGGTAGTTTAGTCCTCACTTTCCTTGATGAACACATTAACAGCAATGTAGAGACACATGCAAGGGACTATAGCGCACAAGGAAAAAACTGTTCAAATTGGGCCTTTAGATTTTCTCTTTTTATTATTGTGTACTTCTGAAACTGTTTTAGGAAAAAAATAGGCTTGGAACATTTCCTAACAGACTTTTCTGGTTTCATAGCTGCATTTTCAACTTTGGGAAACCAATTTTAAGTCAGGAACCCTCAGGATTAAAGTGTCAGCATGAAATTCAGAGGAGAAACATTTATAAATGTGACATCAAGTGGAGCTGATCAATTTGTCCTTACTTAAATTGTTCCCTCAATTTTATAACAGGAAAGGTAAGCTACTGTAGTGACACTTGAAAAGAATGTGAGAAATGAACATACACCCTCACCTCACAAGAAACTTGGACAGTTCTGTCCTCACTTCTCTACTTATTCAGCAGAAAGCGGGCAGGGATATGGCTGAAGGAGAATCTGGACTTTTTTTCTGGTCAAGCTGCTGACAGAGGCATAGGTGACAATATAACCAAGACATAAATGTTGTTCCAGGATACAGCTGTCACTCCTGACACAGAGACTTTCTCACCAGTATGTACCTTCCCGACCAGCCACCTCCACCATCCCTGCATGGTGTCAATTACAAAATGAATCCTGCTCACTGATCAAAGGATGGGGCTGAGTAAGCAGGTGTGCTCTTCGGAATTGAAGGATGGCTCTCTCCAACCTGAGTTGTTGAACTATTGACTGAGTTGATTAATATATTTCATAGATCACTTATTTTTGTTCAGCTTTTGGAAATCCATGCCCAAGGAAGAATTTCTATAATCAATGAAGCGCAGTTCACAGTGACTCTGCATACTGAAATTTTGCCGGCTGGGTGTAGAACAGTTTGCACTCTTGATGTAGGTCACGTGACTT
>JAJEOU010002000.1:0-16791 GCA_021534815.1 Acrocephalus arundinaceus
AAAAACACTAGAACTGGGAACCCCAAAAAACGGAATGAGAAACCCAAAAACTGAACTGGGACCCCAAAAACTGAACTGGGATCACCAAAAACTGAACTGGGAACCCAAAAAGTGTTCTGGGACCCCAAAAAAAGCCCTGGGACCACCAAAAACTGAACTGGGACCCCCAGAAACCACCCCGGACCCCAAAAAAAACCAACACTGAACCTCCAAAACGCACGGGACCACTAAAAAACATGAACTTGGGGACCACTAAAAACTGAACTGGGGCCACCAAAAACTGAACTGGGACCCCAAAAACTGAACTGGGACCCCCAAAATCTCAGGAAACCCCAAAAAACCTGAAACTGGCGAACCCCAAAAACTGCACGGGACCACCAGAACCTGACTGGGACCCCAAATCACTGGGCACCAAAAACCACCCCAGACCCCCCAAAAAACAACCTGAGACCTCCAAAAACTGCACTGGGACCCCAAAAAATACCCTGGGATCCCCAAAATCACAGGAAACCCCAAAATCCACCCAGACCCCCCAAAAATACCCCAGACACAAAATCCACCCCAAAATTGACCCTGGGGACCCCCAAAATCACACCCCGGATCCCCAAAAACGGCCCTGGGAACCCCAAAATCCACCCCGGACCCTCCCCACCCCAAAATCTGTGGAGCATGACCCCCCGAGGCCTCTTCCGGCCGGAAGCACCCAAAGGTGGCGGGGGACGTCACCCTCGGACTGGGAGGGGAACACTGAGGAGCACTGGAGGGACTGGAGGGGCTGGGAGGGGAACTGGGGGTACTGGGAGGGACTGGGAGGGGAACTGGGAGAAGACTTGAGAAGGAAACTGGGAAGCATGAGAAGAGGATGTGGGGAGTACTGGAGGGACTGGAGGGGAACTGGAGGGACTGGGCACTGGGAGGGAACTGGGGGCCACCTGGGAGGGAGAGCTGGGGGACACTTGGGAGGGTAAGAAAGGGAACTGGGAGCACTGGGAGGGACTGGGAGGGAAAACTGGGGGCACATGGGAGGATGGGAGGGAGAAACCTGGGAGCACTGGGAAGGGGAACTGGGGAGGACTGAGGAGGAGATGAGAGGGGACTTGTAAACTGGGAGGACTGGCGGGACTGACGAGGCGGATTGGAGAACTGGGAGCACCCTCAGCCAGTGATGGGAACCAAACTGGGAACACTGGGGAAATCCCAGTCCTGGCTCCGCCCCTGCCCACACCCTCCCAGTTCATACTGGGAACTCCCCAGTTCATACTGGGAATGGTAAATTCCTCCCCAGTCTGCACTGGGAGCTCCAAATCCCTTCCCAGTCCATACTGGGAACCTCCAACCCCTTCCCAATTGATACTGGGAGCTCTCAGTGCCTTCCCAGTCCATACTGGGAGCTCCAAATCCCTTCCCAGTCCATACTGGGAGCTCCAAATCCCTTCCCAGTCCATACTGGGAGCTCCAAATCCCTTCCCAGTCCATACTGGGAGCTCCCAGTCTGCTCCCACCCACTTCCCAGTCCATACTGGGAGCCCCAAACCCCTTCCCAGTCCGTACTGGGATCTCCCAGTCCCTCCCAGTCCACAGTGGGAGCTCCCAGTCCCTCCCAGTCCATACTGGGAAGCGCAAATCCCCTTCCCAGTCCATCCTGGGAGCTCCCAGTCCCTCCCAGTCCATACTGGGAACCTCCAGCCCTCTCCCAGTCCATCCTGGGAGGTCCCAGTCTGCTCCCACCCACTTCCCAGTCCATACTGGGATCTCCCAGTCCCTCCCAGTCCATACTGGGATCTCCCAGTCCCTCCCAGTCCATACTGGGAATCTCCCAGTCCCTCCCAGTCCATACTGGGGATCTCCCAGTCCCTCCCAGTCCATACTGGGATCTCCCAGTCCCTCCCAGTCCATACTGGGATCTCCCAATCCCTCCCAGTCCATACTGGGATCTCCCAGTCCTCCCAGTCCATACCTGGGATCTCCCAGTCCTCCCAGTCCATACTGGGAGCCCCAGTCCCTCCCAGTCCATCCTGGGAGCTCCCAGTCCCTCCCAGTCCATACTGGGAGCCCCCAGTCCCTCCCAGTCCATCTGGATCTCCCAGTCCCTCCCAGTCCATACTGGGAGCACACCAGTCCCTCCCAGTCCATACTGGGAGCCCCCAGTCCCTCCCAGTCCATACTGGGAGCCCCCAGTCCCCTCCAGTCCATACTGGGATCTCCCAGTCCCTCCCAGTCCATACTGGGATCTCCCAGTCCTCCCAGTCCATACTGGGATCTCCCAGTCCCTCCCCAGTCCATACTGGGATCTCCCAGTCCCTCCCAGTCCATACTGGGATCTCCCAGTCCCTCCCAGTCCACACTGGGAGCCCCAGTCCCTTCCCAGTCCATCCTGGGAGCTCCCAGTCCCCCAGTCCATACTGGGAGCCCCCAGTCCCCTTCCCAGTCCATACTGGGAGCTCCCAGTCCCTCCCAGTCCATACTGGGAGCTCCAGTCCCTCCCAGTCCATACTGGGAGCCCCCAGTCCCTTCCCAATCCATACTGGGAGCTCCCAGTCCCTCCCAGTCCATCCTGGGAGCCCCCAGTCCCTCCCAGTCCATACTGGGAGCACACCAGTCCCTCCCAGTCCATACTGGGAGCACACCAGTCCCTCCCAGTCCATACTGGGATCTCCCAGTCCCTCCCAGTCCATACTGGGATCTCCCAGTCCCTCCCAGTCCATACTGGGATCTCCCAGTCCCTCCCAGTCCATACTGGGATCTCCCAGTCCCTCCCAGTCCACACTGGGATCTCCCAGTCCCTCCCAGTCCATCCTGGGAGCCCCCAGTCCCTCCCAGTCCATACTGGGAGCTCCCAGTCCCTTCCCAGTCCACACGGGGAGCCTCAACCCCCTTCCCAATCCATACTGGGAGCCCCCAATCCCTCCCAGTCCATACTGGGAGCCTCAACCCCCTTCCCAGTCCATACTGGGATCTCCCAGTCCCTCCCAGTCCATACTGGGAGCACACCAGTACCAGGCATTGTTTATTGGCAATTCCGGCACCTCTGGGACCCCCCGGGACCCCCCGGGGTGGGGGGGGAGGGGCAATAAATAAGGGGGGGGAGGGGAGAAGGCACCCAGGGTGGGGGGCAGGAACTGGTTTGTACTGGTCCATACTGGGAGAAGGCCTATGGGCACTGACACAGCAGTGGGGGCACCCTACCGGTCCATACTGGTCTGTACTGGTCCGTACTGGGAGGACACAAGGCCACGCGGGTGAAGAGATCCTGGGCGTGCTCTGGACTGGTTTGTACTGGTTTGTACTGGTCCATACTGGTCCATGCTGGGAGGACGCAAGGCCACGCCGGTGAAGAGCTCCCAGTTTGGCTGCCGGTCCATACTGGTCCATACTGGTGCGTGCTGGGATGGCTGAAGGCCATGGCAAGGCACTGGTCCATACTGGTCCATACTGGTCCATACTGGTCCGGCACAAGGCAATGCATGTGGGGCTCCCAGTTGGGCTCCCAGCCTCATACTGGTCCATACTGGTCCATACTGGTCTGTACTGGTCCAGCCCAAGGCAATGCAGATCCAGGAGTTCCCAGCCGGGATGTTGCAGTGGTTTGTACTGGTTCATACTGGTTCATACTGGGATGTCCCATGGTGGTGCAGAACCCAGCAGGGGGGCACTGGGCTGTACTGGTTCATACTGGTTTATACTGGGATGTCCCAAAATGGTGCAGAACCCAGCAGGGGGGCACTGGGCTGTACTGGTTCATACTGGTTCATACTGGGATGTCCCAAAATGGTGCAGAACCCAGCAGGGGGCACTGGGCTGTACTGGTTCATACTGGTTCATACTGGGATGTCCCAAAATGGTGCAGAACCCAGCAGGGGGGCACTGGGCTGTACTGGTTCATACTGGTTCATACTGGGATGTCCCAAAATGGTGCAGAACCCAGCAGGGGGGCACTGGGCTGTACTGGTTCATACTGGTTCATACTGGGATGTCCCATGGTGGTGCAGAACCCAGCAGGGGGGCACTGGGCTGTACTGGTTCATACTGGTTCATACTGGGATGTCCCATGGTGGTGCAGAACCCAGCAGGGGGGCACTGGGCTGTACTGGTTCATACTGGTTCATACTGGGATGTCCCAAAATGGTGCAGAACCCAGCAGGGGGGCACTGGGCTGAACTGGTTCATACTGGTTCATACTGGGAGGGGTCTCTGGTGCCGCTGGGGGGGTCATGGGGAGGTCTGGGAGTCCCTGATGACCCCAGGGTGGCTTTGGGGTCCCCGTGATGGCTCTGGGGTCCTCAGGGTGGCCTTGAGGACCCCAGGGTGGCCTTGGGGTCCCTGGTGGGGACAGCCCCCCATGGTGACCTCATGGGGACGTTTTATGGTGTCCCCACATGGTCCTAAAGACCCTGACAGTGACCAAGGGGTCCCCAAGGTGACCTCAGCACCTCTTGGAGATGTTTTATGGGGTCACCACATTGTCCTATGGACTCCCATAGTGACCAAGGGGTCCCAGTGATGACCTCAGGGAGATGTTTTATGGGGTCACCACATCATCCTACAGACCTTGACAGTGACCAAAGGGTCCCCAAAGTGACCTTAGCACCTGTTTGAGATGTTCTGTGGGGTCACCACATTGTCCTACAGACCCCCCAGTGACCAAGGGGTCCCAGTGATGACCTCAGGGGGACGTTTTATGGTGTCCCCACCTTGTCCCACAGACCCTGACAGTGACCAAAGGGTCCCCAAGGTGACCTCAGGACCTCCTGGAGATGTTCTATGGTGTCACCACATTGTCCTATGGGTCTCCATGTTGTCCTAGGGACCTCCACGATGACCTCAGCACCTCTTGGAAATGTTTTATGGGGTCACCACATTGTCCTATGGACTCCCATAGTGACCAGAAGGTCCCAGTGATGACCTCAGGGGGACGTTTTATGGTGTCCCCACACTGTCCTACAGCCCCTGACCATGACCAGAGAGTCCCCAAGGTGACCTCAGCACCTGTTTGAGATGTTCTGTGGGGTCACCACATTGTCCTACAGCACTCCAACCACCAAGGGGTCCCTGTGATGACCTCAGGGGGACATTTTATGGTGTCCCCACACTGTCCTACAGCCCCTGACCGTGACCACAGAGTCCCCAAGGTGACCTCAGGACCTCCTGGAGATGTTCTGTGGGGTCACCACATTGTCCTACAGACCCCCCAGTGACCAAGGGGTCCCAGTGATGACCTCATGGGGACATTTTATGGTGTCCCCACATTGTCCTACAGACCTCCAGTGAGTTTGGAGTCCCCCATGTTGACCTCATGACCTCTTTAAGACGTTTTATGGGGTCTCCACATCATCCTACAGACCCCCCAGTGACCAAGGGGTCCCAGTGATGACCTCAGGGGGACATTTTATGGTGTCCCTACCTTGTCCTACAGACCCTGACAGCAACCAGAGAGTCCCCAAGGTGACCTCAGCACCTGTTTGAGATGTTCTATGGGGTCACCACATTGTCCTATGGGTCTCCATGTTGTCCTAGGGACCTCCACGATGACCTCAGCACCTCTTGGAGATGTTTTATGGGGTCACCACATTGTCCTATGGACTCCCATAGTGACCAGAAGGTCCCAGTGATGACCTCAGGGGGACGTTTTATGGTGTCCCCACATTGTCCCACAGCCCCTGACCATGACCAGAGAGTCCTCAAGGTGACCTCAGCACCTGTCTGAGATGTTCTGTGGGGTCACCACATTGTCCTACAGCACTCCAACCACCAAGGGGTCCCAGTGATGACCTCAGGGAGACGTTTTATGGTGTCCCCACATCATCCTACAGACCTTGACAGTGACCAAAGGGTCCCCAAAGTGACCTTAGCACCTGTTTGAGATGTTCTGTGGGGTCACCACATTGTCCTACAGACCCCCCAGTGACCAAGGGGTCCCAGTGATGACCTCATGGGGACGTTTTATGGTGTCCCCACACTGTCCTACAGCCCCTGACCGTGACCAGAGAGTCCCCAAGGTGACCTCAGCACCTGTTTGAGATGTTCTATGGGGTCACCACATTGTCCTATGGGTCTCCATGCTGTCCTAGGGACCTCCACGATGACCTCAGCACCTCTTGGAGATGTTTTATGGGGTCACCACATTGTCCTATGGACTCCCATAGTGACCAGAGGGTTCCAGTGATGACCTCAGGGGGACGTTTTATGGTGTCCCCACACTGTCCTACAGCCCCTGACCATGACCAGAGAGTCCCCAAGGTGACCTCAGCACCTGTCTGAGATGTTCTGTGGGGTCACCACATTGTCCTACAGACCCCCCAGTGACCAAGGGGTCCCAGTGATGACCTCAGGGGGACATTTTATGGTGTCCCTACCTTGTCCTACAGACCCTGACAGCAACCAGAGAGTCCCCAAGGTGACCTCAGCACCTCTTGGAGATGTTCTGTGGGGTCACCACATTGTCCTATGGGTCTTCATGCTGTCCTAGGGACCTCCACGATGACCTCAGCACCTCTTGGAGATGTTTTATGGGGTCACCACATTGTCCTATGGACTCCCATAGTGACCAGAAGGTCCCAGTGATGACCTCAGGGGGACGTTTTATGGTGTCCCCACACTGTCCTACAGCCCCTGACCATGACCAGAGAGTCCCCAAGGTGACCTCAGCACCTGTCTGAGATGTTCTGTGGGGTCACCACATTGTCCTACAGACCCCCCAGTGACCAAGGGGTCCCAGTGATGACCTCAGGGGGACGTTTTATGGTGTCACCACATCACGCTACAGACCCTGACCATGACCACAGGGTCCCCAAAGTGACCTCAAGACCTCCTTGAGATGTTGTTTGGTGTCCCCACATTGTCCTACAGACCCTGACAGCAACCAGGTCCCCAGGATGACCTCAGCACCTGTTTGAGATGTTCTGTGGTGTCTCCACATCATCCTACAGACCCCGACAGTGACCAAAGGGTCCCCAAGGTGACCTCAGCACCTGTTTGAGATGTTCTGTGGTGTCCCCACCTTGTCCTACAGACCTTGACAATGACCAGAGGGTCCCCATGATGACTTCAAGACCTCTTTGAGATGTTTTATGGGGTCACCACATCATCCTACAGACCTTGACAATGACCAAAGGGTCCCCATGATGATCTCAGCACCTGTTTGAGATGTTCTACGGGGTCACCACATCGTCCTACAGACCCTGACAGTGACCAAAGGGTCCCCATGATGATCTCAGCACCTGTTTGAGATGTTCTGTGGTGTCTCCACATCGTTCTACAGACCCTGACAGTGACCAGAGGGTCCCCATGCTGACCTCAGCACCTGTTTGAGATATTTTGTGGTGTCTCCACATCATCCTACAGACCCTGACAGTGACCAAAGGGTCCCCATGATGATCTCAGCACCTGTTTGAGATGTTCTGTGGTGTCTCCACATCATCCTACAGACCCTGACAATGACCAGAGGGTCCCCATGATGACTTCAAGACCTCTTTGAGATGTTTTATGGGGTCACCACATCATCCTACAGACCTTGACAATGACCAAAGGGTCCCCATGGTGACTTCAAGACCTCTTTGAGATGTTTTATGGGGTCACCACATCATCCTACAGACCTTGACAATGACCAGAGGGTCCCCATGATGATCTCAACACCTGTTTGAGATGTTCTGTGGTGTCCCCACATTGTCCTACACCACTCCAACCACCAAGGGGTCCCCCAAGGGGAACCCACGTGGAGCCCCCACCCTGTCCCCGTGTCCCCTACCCCGACGGGGGTCCCACCTGGGGCGCGGGGCCCCCCCATCCCTCCAGGTACCTGGCGAAGAGCGCCTTGGCGCGGCGCAGGACGCGGGGCAGCTGGTGGCGCCGCACCAGGCGGTCGAAGTGCATGGCCACCTCGTTGTAGTCGCCGGCGCGCGCCATGACGGCGTCGCGCTGCTCCAGCAGCATGGCCAGGCACACGAAGAGCAGGAAAGGGTTCCCCTGGCCCAGCTCCTCGGGCGGCGGCAGCGGCGCCCCGTCGTCCTCCACCGTCACCTCCTCGTCCGACGAGGAGGAGGAGCCCGAGGAGCACGAGGAGGAGGAGGAGGAGGAAGGCTCTTCCCAAGCCCAGCGGCCGCCCCAAGGGTCGTCGGGGGTGGTGGGGATGTTGCGGGTGGTCTTGAAGGTGTTGTGGTCATGGTGGTCGTCCTTGAAGTCATCATGTCCTTGCTTGGGGCCGTTGTGGTCGTGCTTGAAGACATGGTGGCCGTCCTTGGGGTCATGGTGGCCATGTCTGGGGTCATCCCATCCTTCCTTGGGGTCATCATGGTCATCCTTGGGGTCATGGTGGCCATCCTTGGAGGTGTCATGGCCATCCCTGGGGTCACGCTGGTCACCCCTGGAGTTGTTGTGGCCTTGCCCCAAGTTGTGTCCTTCTCTGAGGTCATCATGAACCTTTCTGGGGTCACCATGATCTGTCCCAGGGTCATCTCGTGCTTCTCTTGAGTCGAGTTCCTCTTTGGGGTCATCAAATCCCTCTTTGTGGTCACCTCGTCCTTTTTTGGGGTCACCTCGTGCTTCTCTTGGGCCATGTCCCTCTCTGGGGTCATCCTGTCCTTCCCTGGGGTCCCCCCCAGTCCCCCAGCAGAGGCTCTGGGGTCTCTGCTCCATCTCCAGGGCGTCGGTGCCTTCCTCCACCTTCCTGGGGCCACCCGGCTCCGAGTCCTTGGAGCCCTCGGGGGCTTCCCCAGTGTCCCTGGGGGGTCTCCCCTGGACCTTCCTGGAGCTCTTGGGACGTTTGGGGACATCACTGGAGCTCTCAGGACCTTCCTGAATGTTCTTAAAGGTCTTGGGACTCTCCTGGCTGTCCCTGGGACCATCAGGGACATCACTGCAGCTCTTGGGACTGTTGGGGACATCTCTGGAGCTCTTGGGACCCTCCTGGGTGACCTTGGGACCTTCTAGAACGTGGCTGAAGCTCCTGGGACTCTCAAAGATGTCACTGGAAGTCTTGGGACTGTTGGGGACATCTCCAGAGCTCTTGGGATCCTCAGGGCCATCACTGGAAGGTTTGAGACCCCCGGGGCTACCACAGGAGCTCTTGGGACTGTTGGGGATGTCACTGGAGCTCCTGGGACCATCTGGGATGTCACTGGAGCTCCTGGGACCATCCAGGATGTCACTGGAGCTCTTGGGACTGTTGGGGATGTCACTGGAGCTCCTGGGACCATCTGGGATGTCACTGGAGCTCTTGGGACCATCTGGGATGTCACTGGAGCTCTTGGGACTCTCTGGGACGTCACTGGAACCTTTGAGACCCCCAAGGCCACCACCAGGACCTTCTGTGACCCCTCCAGCACCGCCTCCTCCTCCATCTTCCTCCTCCTCCCTTCTCCTCCTCCTCCTCCTCCTGGGCGGCCGCGGCCGCAGCCCCCGCCGCTCCCTCAAGCCCCGCCCTGCCCGGCGAGCACCCAAGGGTGCCCCCAGCAGCGGCACCCCCTCGGGGGGCGGGGGCGGCGCGGGGGGCAGCGAGCTCCAGGTGATCTCCAACACCTTGAGCGCGTCCTCGAAGGCGAACTCGCGCTTGAGCTCCAGCAGCAACCAGCGGTAACAGAAGAGCAAATCGTGGGCGCCGCGCGCCGCCAGGAAAGCCCAGAAGGGCGGGTCGGCGCGCCGCAGCAGCCGCCGCAGGTGACCGAAGGCCCGGGCCAGCCCGCGGCCGCCGGGACGGAAACGCGGCGCCAGGCGGCGCATCAAGGAGCAGAAGCACAGGAAGGCCTGAGCCTCGTCGTCCAGCACGGCCAGCAGCGGCGCCGCCACGTCGGACATGCCCTGGCAGTAGGACAGGCGAGGGTGGCCCAAGGCGAAGGTGGTCAGCAGCGCCTGCAGCGCCGCCAGGTGAGGGTGCCCCTCCTCGGGGCCGCCGAAGTAGGGGTGGGCGCGGTCGGTGCGCACCACGTCCTTGCGCACCGCCGCCGCCACCTGCGACAGCTCGGCCGGCGCCGCGCGCGCCGCCAGCGCCACCTTCAGAGAGGAGTACTCGGCAGCCTTGAGGCGCAGGTGGGACAGGCGCTCCTGGCCCGTCAGGCCCGCGGGGAACACGTTCAGCAGGTAACGCCACACCACCTGTCAGGGGGGAATGGGACAGGTGAGACACCCTCAGCAGGTAACGCCACACCACCTGTATGGGGGGAATGGGACAGGTGAGACCAGGAACACGTTCAGCAGGTAACGCCACACCACCTGTCAGGGGAGAATGGGACAGGTGAGACTAGGAACACGTTCAGCAGGTAACGCCACACCACCTGTACAAGGGAGAATGGGACAGGTGAGACACCCTCAGCAGGTAACACCAGACCACCTGCGAGGGGGGAAATGGGACAGGTGAGACCAGGAACACGTTCAGCAGGTAACGCCACACCACCTGTATGGGGGGAACGGGACAGGTGAGACACCCTCAGCAGGTAACACCACACCACCTGTCAGGGGGGAATGGGACAGGTGAGACCAGGAACACGTTCAGCAGGTAACGCCACACCACCTGTATGGGGGGAACGGGACAGGTGAGACACCCTCAGCAGGTAACGCCAGACCACCTGTGTGGGGGGAATGGGACAGGTGAGACACATTCAGCAGGTAACGCCAGACCACCTGTATGGGGGGAATGAGACAGGTGAGACACCCTCAGCAGGTAACACCAAATCATCTGTGTGGGAGGAAAATAGGATAGGTAAGAGCCAGCAGGTAATACCAGACCAGCTGTCGGGGGGAATGGGACAGGTGAGACCAGATAACGCCACACCACCTGTGTGAGGGAGAATGGGACAGGTGAGGCACATCCAGCAGGTAATGCCAGACCACCTGTTGGGGGGAATGGGGCAGGTGAGGAATAGGAACCCCCAGGTGGGACAGGCCAAAAAGGAATATGTTCAGCAGATGACACCACACCACCTGTGTGGGCAGAAATGGGACAGGTGAGACCAGGTAACACCAGACCACCTGTGAGAGAGGAGTGGGACAGGTAAGGGAACAGGAACCCCCAGGTGTGTCCCAAGGGGTGTCTGGGCTCTCACCTTGCGCAGGCCATGGCCAAGTTGGGGTGTGGCTTGGATGGGTGTGACCAAATTTGGGTGTGGCTTGGATGGGTGTGACCAAATTTGGGTATGGATTAGGTGGGTGTGGCCAAATGGGGGTGTGGCTTAGGTGGATGTGACCAAATATGGGTTTGGTTTAATTAAGGACAAGTAAATTAGGGTAGATCTTGATTGTGGGTGTGGCTTAGATGGGTGTGACTCAATGGGGGTGTGCCTTGGATGGGTGTGACCAAATTTGGGTATGGATTAGGTGGGTGTGACCAAATGTGGGTGTGGATTAGATGGGTGTGACCAAATGTGGGTGTGGCTTAGATGGGTGTGACTCAATGGGGTGTGGCTTAGGTGGGTGTGACCAAATGTGGGTGTGGCTTAGATGGGTGTGACTCAATGGGGGTGTGGTTTTTATGAGGGTGTGGTGGGGACACAACCCAACGTGGGCGTGGCCTTTTCCCCCCTCCCCTTCATGAATTATCCCCACGGTGGGGGTGAAGCTTCAGTGGACGTGGCCGGGGGGCTCTGACCCCGCCCCCTGACCCCGCCCCTCCCGCAGTCGGGCTCGGGCAGCCCCGGGGGCGGCAGCGCCGGGGGGGTCCCGGCCGGGGGGGGCCTGTCCCCGGCAGAGGTGGCCGAGCTGTTCCAGCGCCTGGCCCAGAGCCAGCAGGAGCGCTGGCTGCTGGAGGAGAAGGTACTGGGAGCACTGGGAGGGACTGGGAGGGACTGGGAGGGGTGGGGGGGCACACCTGGCGCTGCTCACCTGGAGCCGCCCGTGCAGGTGAGGCACCTGGAGGTGTCGAGTGCGTCCATGGCCGAGGATCTGTGCAGGAAAAGCGCCATCATCCAGAGCTTCGTGCGCGACAGCCGCACAGGTGAGGGCGCCTGGGCTCACCTGGGCTCACCTGGGCTCACCTGGGCCTCACCTGGGCCTCACCTGGGCTCACCTGGCCTCACCTGGGCCTCACCTGGGCTCACCTGGGCCTCACCTGGGCCTCACCTGGGCTCACCTGGGCTCACCTGGGCCTCACCTGGGCCTCACCTGGGCCTCACCTGGGCCTCACCTGGGCTCACCTGGGCTCACCTGGGCCTCACCTGGGCCTCACCTGGGCTCACCTGGGCTCACCTGGGCCTCACCTGGGCTCACCTGGGCTCACCTGGGCCTCACCTGGCCTCACCTGGGCCTCACCTGGGCTCACCTGGGCCTCACCTGGGCTCACCTGGGCTCACCCGGGCCTCACTGGGGCTCACCTGGTGCTCCTTTCACCTGGGCCTCACCTGGTGCTCCTTTCACCTGGGCCTCACCTGGGCTCACCTGGGCCTCACCTGGGCTCACCTGGGCCTCACCTGGGGCTCACCTGGCTCCCCTCTCACCTGTGCTACCTGTCCCTCACCTGTCTCTCACCTGGCACCTAATTTGGCAGCTTAGCTGGCTCTTCATCTGTTCCTCGCCTGTGCCCTCATCTGACACCTGTCCCTCCTTCACCTGTCCCCACCCATCTGATCCTTCTCACCTGGCCCCTCTCACCTGTCCTCTCCCACCTGTCCCAGTCTCACCTGTCCCCTCTCACCTGTCCCACCTGTCCCATCACCTGTCCCCTCACCTGTCCCCTCTCACCTGTCCCGTTACCTGTCCCATCTCACCTGTTCCACTCTCACCTGTCCCTGTCCCACCTCTCTCTTCTCACCTGTCCTCTCTCACCTGTCCCCTCACCTGTCCCCTCTCACCTGTCCCACCTGTCCCCTCTCACCTGTCCCCTCACCTGTCCGCAGAGGCCGCGGGCCCGGCGGGGCCCCCCCGGCGCGGGACGGGGGCGGGGCCAGGTGAGGAGGGGCTGCGGGAGATGAACAAGAAGCTGCAGAACCTCCTGGAGGAGCAGCTGACCAAGAACCTGCACCTGGCACAGGTGAGGGGGCGGGGCCTAAAGGGGGCGTGGTTTGTGCTGAGGGTGGAGCCTCTAAAAGGGGGCGTGGTTTAAGGCAATGGGCGTGGTCTCTGCAAAGGGGTGTGGTTAAATAAGGGTGTGGCCTATAGGGGTGTGCCCTGTGAAAAGGGGGTGGGGCTCAAAAAGGGGCGTGGTTTAAGTGAGGGGGTGTGGCATAAGCTATGACGTCACTGACTATGGAGTTAAAGTGGAGGTGGAGCTTTCAGCTGTGGGCGTGGCCAGCACAAGGGCGTGGCCACTAAGAGGGCGTGGCCTCGTGAAGTGGGCGTGGTCTCTTCCCCCCTTCATTCCCCCTTTTCCAGGACCTGGAGTCGCTGTCCCAGGAGCTGGCGCAGCTCAGGAAGGAACAAGCGGCACCCCCGGGACCCCCCTGAGGGGCGGGGCCTCTCCTTGTGGGCGTGGCCTCGCCCGGTGCCCCCCCGCAGGCTCCGCCCCCCGGCCGGGGCGCTGCTGCGGGAGAGGCGTTGCCCCTTTAAGGACTCGGTGGGCCCCAGTGGCATTGCCCCTTTAAGGCGGGAAGGTGCCTTACGTGGCCTTTCCCCTTTAAGGGGCGGGACCCCGGAAGGCGTTGCCCCTTTAAGACCGGGGGCGGTCCTCGCCGTGGTGTTGCCCCTTTAAGGAGGACGTGGTCCCCACTCTGGCGTTGCCCGTTTAAGGGGGTCCCGCATGCGCCCCCCTATTCCCCCCAATAAACCCGATGTGAATCGCTGCCTGTGACGTCATTTTGCTGCTTTGGGAGAGGGTGGGCGGAGTTGGTGACGTAATAAGACGGCCCCTGCTCGGCGGAGCCCGCCCCCATGACGTCACTTCCGCACGCTGCCCCGGATGTTGTTGCCGCGGCTGCGGCCGCCGGACGGGCACGGGCGCGGCGCGGCTCCGGATCCCCCCGCACAACCGCGCACCGGCCAGCCAGGGCGGCGCGGCGTGACGTCAGCACGGTGACGTAACAGCAGACCCCCCGCTTCCCCGGCTTGGGGGGGCGGCGGCGGCGGCGGAACCCCCCCAAAACCCCGACCCCCTCCGAGACCCCGCCCCGACATGGCGGCGGCGACGGGGGGCGGGGCCTCGCCGGGGGGCGGGACCGGCTCCGGGGGCGGGGCCGCGCTGGAGGAGGAATGCGAGGTTGTGCGCGTGCGCGTCAAGGTGAGGGGGCGTGTTCGGATGTGGGCGGGGCCTCGCGTGGGCGTGGTTCTGTCATTAAAGGTCGTGGGCGGGGTTAAGGGGTGGGGTCACGCCTGCTCCGTCAGCCAATCAGCTCGGGGAGGCGTTGCCATGTTGTTGCCGCCAGCGGGACAATTTCCCGCCTCTCGGGTCACGTGGTAGCCCGGCAGCCAATCAGCAGCGTGGATGTGTGTGAGGGGAAAGCGCCGCCATGTTGGGTCGTCGTGAGGGGCGGGGGGGCTCCGGGTCCCTCTGGGACCCCCAGGACCCTCCGGGACCCCCCGGGACCTCACCGGGATCCCCTGACTCTCCTCCCGCAGAAGAACGAGGGGCAGCAGCCACCCGAGTTCCGCTCGTTCGCCGTGGACCCTCAGATCACCTCTCTGGACGTGCTGCAGCACATCCTGGCCCGGGCCTTTGACCTGCAGGGGTGAGCGGTACCCCCCAGTTACCCCCGCCAGGCACACCTGGGACCCTCCCAGAGCACTCGGGTGACCTCACCTGTTCCCCCTCAGGAAGAAAAGCTTCGTCCTGAGTTTTGCAGCGCGGGACGGGCAGGGCCAGGACACGTTTGTGCCTCTGCTGAGCGATGGTGACTTGGCCAACGCCTTCACCTGCGCCCGGCCCACCCTGAGGCTGCGGCTGGATGTCAGGAACCCCCCTGACAGTGAGTGACACACCTGGGATGTACCTGGGACAAACCTGGGATACACCTGGGATGTACCTGGGATACACCTGGGGGGGGGACACACCTGGAATGTACTTGGGACATTCGCAGACACATCTGAAACACACCTGGGATACACCTGGGTGATGGGGACACATCTGGGACATACCTGGGGCACTTGCAGACACACGTGGGACACACCTCAGAGGCAGAAATCACTTAGCACACACCTCTGGTACATGTGGGACACACCTGGGTGGCAGGGAAACACCTGGAATACACCCAGGGAGGGAAAACACACCTGGGGTAGCCACAGAAGTACCTGAGATGCGCCCAGGACACACCTGGGTATAAGGGGACACACCTGGGACACACCTGGGTGTGTAGGGGCACATCTGGAGACACACCTGGGACACTTCAGGGTTTTGGGTGCGTGTCAGGACGTGGTGGGTGCACAGGGGAGGGTCCCAGTGCGGCTCAGGTGTGGGAGGTGGGGGTCAGAGCACTCTCAGGTGTGTGAGGTGGGGGTCAGAGCGCTCTCAGGTGTGTGAGGTGGGGGTCAGAGCTCTCTCAGGTGTGAGGTGGGGGTCAGAGCGCTCTCAGGTGTGTGAGGTGGGGGTCAGAGCTCTCTCAGGTGTGAGGTGGGGGTCAGAGCACTCTCAGGTGTGTGAGGTGGGGGTCAGAGCTCTCTCAGGTGTGAGGTGGGGGTCAGAGCGCTCTCAGGTGTGTGAGGTGGGGGTCAGAGCTCTCTCAGGTGTGAGGTGGGGGTCAGAGCTCTCTCAGGTGTGTGAGGTGGGGGTCAGAGTGCTCTCAGGTGTGTGAGGTGGGGGTCAGAGCGCTCTCAGGTGTGAGGTGGGGTCAGAGCGCTCTCAGGTGTGAGGTGGGGGTCAGAGCGCTCTCAGGTGTGAGGTGGGGGTCAGAGCTCTCTCAGGTGTGTGAGGTGGGGGTCAGAGCTCTCTCAGGTGTGAGGTGGGGGTCAGAGGGCTCTCAGGTGTGTGAGGTGGGGGTCAGAGCACTCTCAGGTGTGTGAGGTGGGGGTCAGAGCTCTCTCAGGTGTGAGGTGGGGGTCAGAGCTCTCTCAGGTGTGTGAGGTGGGGGTCAGAGCGCTCTCAGGTGTGTGAGGTGGGGGTCAGAGTGCTCTCAGGTGTGTGAGGTGGGGGTCAGAGCGCTCTCAGGTGTGAGGTGGGGGTCAGAGCGCTCTCAGGTGTGTGAGGTGGGGGTCAGAGTGCTCTCAGGTGTGTGAGGTGGGGTCAGAGCGCTCTCAGGTGTGAGGTGGGGGTCAGAGCTCTCTCAGGTGTGTGAGGTGGGGGTCAGAGCTCTCTCAGGTGTGAGGTGGGGGTCAGAGCGCTCTCAGGTGTGTGAGGTGGGGGTCAGAGCTGTCTCAGGTGTGAGGTGGGGTCAGAGCTCTCTCAGGTGTGTGAGGTGGGGGTCAGAGCTCTCTCAGGTGTGAGGTGGGGGTCAGAGCGCTCTCAGGTGTGAGGTGGGGGTCAGAGCGCTCTCAGGTACCTGTGGCTCAGGTGTGCTGTCCCCAGGCCCGCTGCTGGAGGACTGGGACATCATCAGCCCGCGGGAGGTGGCGGCAGCCGAGCCGGTCCCCGAGCGCCGCTCGCTGCTGGCGGCTGCCCTGCCCTTCACCCAGGCCCTGCTGGCACAGGTGAGCACACCTGGCACAGGTGAGGCACCCCTGGAGTGCCCTGGAAGCTCACAGAGAGCTGGTGCTGCTCTCTTGGCCCTCCCAGTGCCCTCCCAGTGGCACCAGTGCTGTTCCCACAGGTGGGCCGGACGCTGGCGAGGGCACAGGCGGCCCTGGCGTGGCCCGAGGGGACCCCGGCGGTGTCCCCGCCCCCTCCCCCGCCCCCACCCTGCGCTCCCCTGAGTGACGCCGACCTGAGGTCGTACCTGGGCCCAGGTGGGCGCCTGCTGCGGCCCCAGGACCTGCGGCTGCACGTCTTCACAGGCGGCGTCGGAGCCC
>JAJEOU010002368.1:0-37500 GCA_021534815.1 Acrocephalus arundinaceus
ACACCCCGAGGTCCCTGTTCCTGAGAGCCACGAGAGTGTCCCACACCTCCAAGGTCCCATGCCTGGGAGCCACCAGAGTGTCCCACACCCCCGATGTCCCATTCCCAAGAGCCACCAGAGTGTCCCCTCTCTCAAAAGCCACCAGGGTCCCATGTCCCAAAGACCACCAGAGTTTCCCATATCCTAAAGAGCCACCAGAGAGTCCCACAAACCCCAAGACCCCATTCCCGAGAGCCACCAGAGTGTCCCACACGCCCGATGTCCCCATTCCCGGACGCCACTGGGGCCGGTCCCAGCCGTGTCCCGGTGTCCGGCAGTGGCCGAGTACTCGGACAAGGCGGAGCGGAAGTGCTGCGAGGACGGGATGAAGGACAACCCGATGGGGCACAGCTGCGAGAAGAGGAGCGAGTACATCCAGGAGGGCGAGTCCTGCGTGCGTGCCTTCCTCGACTGCTGCAGATACATCAAGGCCAAGAGGGACCAGCAGAACCTGTCACCCAGCACCGGGCTGGCCAGAAGCAAGTGTTGGGTCCTGGCGGGGTGGGAGAGGGTCGGGGGAGGTTGGGGAACATTGGGTGGAGCTTGGTTGAAGCTTGGGAGGGTCTTGGGTGGGTTTTGGGTGTTCCTTGGGTGTTCCTTGGGTGTTCTTTGGGTGTTCCTTGCATGTTCCTTGGGTGCTCCTTGGGTGTTCCTTGGGTGTTCCTTGGACTTTCTTTGGGTGTTGCTTGGGCATTCCTCGGGTGTTCCTTGGACGTTCCTTGGGGAAGGTCAAGTGAAGTTCAGGCATTCCTTGGGCGTTCCTTAGTGGGAACTTGGGTGAAGGCTGGGAGGGTCTTGAGTGGGTTTTGGGTGTTCCTTGGTGAACCTCAGGTGAACCTCAGGTGTTCCTTGGGTGTTCCTTGGATGTTCCTTGGACTTTCCTTGGGGGAAGGTCAGGTGAACCTCAGGCATTCCTTGGGCGTTCCTCAGGTGGAGCTTGGGAGGGTCTTGGGTGTTCCTTGGTGAACTTTGGGTGAAGTTGAGGCATTTTTCTTGAGCAAAGCTCGGGTGAAGGTCGGATGATCCTTGGGTGCTCCTTGCTGAAGGTCAGGTGAACCTCAGGCATCCTTGGGTGTTCCTCAGGTGGAGCCTGGGATTGTCCTGGAGGGTTTTGGGCATTCCTTGGGTCAAGGTCAGGTGACCCTCGGGCCTTCCTTGGACCAACCCATGGTGACATTGGGCACTGCTTGAGTGCAGTTGGGTGACCTTACTTGGGCAAGACCAGGGGTGGCGCTGGGGTGGTGCAGAAGAATGGGATATCACTCCATGATCAACAGGATCAAAGTGAGCCATTTATTAAAGCAAAACCATCTCTTTTATGCAGTTTTTAGCCTTAATCACGCATTTCATGCTACTTTACAATTGGTTCTACCCTAAAGCACGTGTTAGCCCTTTAGCTAAGGTTGTGATGGTGCAAAATTAACTCTGAACGACTGAAGTAATCAAAGAATAAACAATTCCCCAGGAATAAGTCCCAACAATCAAGTTCCTGAGGTTCAAGACCTGTCTTATTTAAAGGCCTTGCAATCATGGTGGCCTTTACTCTTTGCTCATTCTTTCTCATCCTGGCTTCAGTACACAATTTAGTGTTGTATACTCTATCTTGAGTATGCAAAATTTTTCTTCAGCTTGCGTGTCAGAGAGCGTGAGATAAATTGCTCCCTCTCCACCAACCTACCTAGTAAATTCAGCAAAATTGGCTCAGGGAATTCCAATCAAACACATATGGAAGGGGGCGAAGCCATGGAGAGTCAAAAGGAAGATTCTCCTGCAGCGTTAGCAAAAGTAATCAACACCTTTTACTGATGATCAATGTGAAGTGCAGGAAGTGAGACACTGCCCCTTAATTCAGTTGACAAAATCAACACCACTGCCATGAGCGTGATTTGCCTCTGCTTTGTCATCGCACTTTCTCTTCTTCTTGCCTATCTACAGTTACATGGCAGCTGCGAGGTGTGAGAATCCCTTCACCACAGCATGTGCTAATAACTTTGATTAATTAAATTAAGCTTTGCTACCTTTTTGGCTAACTGATTTTCTAAATAAGCTAAAGCTCATTGACTAAGATCCTCTATCAGGCTCAAATCAGCTGTAAATCTAAGTTCTTGAAGCTAAAGCCCCGCCAGTGGTTGAGGTGGGTTAGGCTGAAAGTGATTAGGTCCCAAAAAGACGTCTAAATGATGTTCAATTAACACGTGTTACAGCAAAAACCACCGATATCAATATTTTTAGCAGATTGTCGCTGCACCACTCTCCAAGTCTCTATCTCGCACCTTGGACATTTAGTGCTTGACATTGGCTCTTGAAATGCCCTTCCTTTCTACAGCTGAAACAATCGTTTTTCACAGTTCTTCTGTTGGTCAAGTAAGGGCTTTATGGCCCCACTGACTGCAGCTGCTACATAAACGGCTTTAGCAGTCTGAGTTGCAGGCTTGGCCAGTTCTATCATTTCCACCACTGTCACATTCTTTGGCAAAGTTCTTAACATTTGCTTAGTTTTGTCACTGGCATTATCGAATGCTAATATTTTGAACATCTGTTCTTTCATGTCTTCATTAAAGTCAGGATGTTGTTTTATTGCATGATGCAAGCCATCAATGAACTTTGAATACGGTTCATTAGGACTCTGTTGAACTTGAGCAAAGGCATGTGGCTTTCTCAACACGTCTCGTAATAATGCTTCAATTGGGCGTCGTAGCTATTTTTGACTTCCTCTTTTTCTGTCGGAGAGGCAGGAGAGGAGTCTGGCAATTGGGGAATTTTTGGACGACATGCTGACTCACTCATCTGAATTGATTGTTTTGTTTGTTCGGACTCATTTTTTAGGCTTTGGAATTCTTCTCGTGTCTCTGTGACATAGTTGCACTTGTTATCAGCATTATGAACAGCTTGTGCCTCAGGCAAGGGAGATGCAGTGGGTATGGGAACTGAAATACACGTAGAGAAAGTGGAAGTTGTTGTGGGAGAGTTTCAGCACTAGGGTTTAGAGTGACAAAGGCTGAAGCAGCAGCTTGTCTTTCTGCTTTTATAGAATACAAAGTTTCTGTGATTAGCTTCTAATGCATTGAATATTTACTGTCTTCTTTGGCAGCCGTTCCCCCACTGCTTATAGAGTCTCATAATGCTTTTCTAACCAAAAGCTCAAAGGCTACATTCACACCTGTTATCAGTCTTTTTTCCCAAGACTAGAGTATGAGGCTCCGTAAAACGGAGCCATCACATTTTATGCCTCTTGCTGAGATAATATGTTGGAGGAGGTTTAGGACTGCCTCTTGCTCATTGTCTACCCCCATCTCCTGCCTGATCAGGGTGAGTTTTCTCATAAACTTTAATAGGTGCACCTCCGTTAAATCAGTCACCGGCTTCTTTGCCGTCCTCCTCCCGCTGTCTTCTTGGCGAGGCTTCCTGCCAATTTAGCAGGGATAGTTACTTCTCCTCCCTCCCTCTTCTTGGCAGGGCTTCCTGCGGGGGGTAGCAGGGATAGTTACTTCTCTTCCCACCTTATTTGTGGCGAGGCTTCCTGCTAGGGGCAGCAGGGATTTTTTTCGTCTGGCTTTCCTGCTTTCTTTGGATTCTGCTTTCCACTGCTGCCCTGCACATGAGAAATCTGAGGGTGTCAGTCCCTGTTCGGGCGCCACCTGCGGAAGAAATGGAACATCACTCATGACCAATAGGATTGAAGTGAGACGTTTATTGAAGCATAACCGTCTCTTTCATGCAGTTTTTAGTCTTAATCACGTGTTTCATGCTACTTTACAATTGGTGGCACCCTAAAGCACATGTTAGCGCTTTAGCCCCTGTTGATTGATTGTTCTTACACACACAGCAAATGATACAGTCCTTTTTTCTGTCTTTCATCTGATTCTCACATCCTTGAGATGTTTACCATCTTTTGTTCTTCCTCGTACGTGACTTTCTGCATCTTGTTCTGCTTTGAACGTGATCTCTGGCATCCTTGAAATAGTTACAGGCCTGTCCTTACAGATAAACAAGATTGCTCACTTGTTGCCATTTTTAGAAGAATTCATCCTCCACAAGGTGGCACTGGGGTGGCACTGGGGTGACACTGGGGTGGCACCGGGGTGACACTGGGTGGCACTGGGTGGTGCCGGGGTGATACCAGCTCCGCTCAGGGGTTGCAGCCATGAGGCCACGTTCAAGAGGGCCAATGCCACCACCCCCAGGCCAGGAGGAGGACGATCTGTTTTTGCCCGACGAGGACATCGTCTCGCGGAGCCTCTTCCCTGAGAGTTGGATGTGGCAGGTGACGGAGATGATAGAGCAACCCAACGAGCTGGGGTGAGCCTGGACCTCCTGTCCCACCACCCTCCCACCCCTGCCTGGGCACGGCCACCCTGTCCCCATCCAGCTTGGTCTCCAGAGATGGTCACCCCAAATCCAGGCCAAGGTCACCACTAACCTCCTGGTCCATCCTCAGGACTTCTTGGTCCACTCAGGGGTCATCTCCAAGCTCCTGGTCCTGCTTGGGTGGGTCTGAGACATCTTTGGGGACAAGGGAACTCCCACTGTGGGTTTGAGACATCTGTGAGGACCAGGGAGGTGCCACTGTGGCTTTGGGACCTCTCTGGGGACCAGGGAAGTCCCATAGTGACACTCCCTGAGCCTGGCCTGGGGTGGGCCGTGACCCCCTCGGTCACTCCTGTCCCCTGCAGGATCTCCACCAAGACGCTGCCCGTGTACCTAAAGGACTCCATCACCACCTGGGAGGTCCTGGCCGTCAGCCTCTCCCCCTCCAAAGGTACGGGCTCATGGAGGAACAGGGGGTCAGTGGAACATCCCCAAACCTGGTGGGGGTCCCTGAGACCTGAAGGGTTCCCTAAAGCTTGGAGGGGTTTGCTGGGATTTGAAGGATCTCCAAAATGTGACGGGGAGATGCCCCAAATCTTGGTGGCCATGCTTGAGACTTGAGGGATCTCCTTGAGACTTGAGGGATCCCCCAAACCTTGGGAGAATTCAATGGGATCCAAGGGATTTCCTAAACTTCAGAAGAATTCTATGGGTCTTGATGGATCCCCTAAAACTTGTCAGGACTCCTTGGATCTTGGACAATCTCCCAAACCGTGAGAGGATCCCACAGTTCTTGATGCATCCCCTAAACCTTGGGAAGCTCTGAGGGTCTTGAGGGATCTCCTAAGCCTTGGGAGAATTCTTTGGGATTCAAGGGCTCTCCTAAACTTGAGGGAGCTCTGTGGAGCTTGAGAGATCCCTTAGAGCGTTGTGGGACTTTTTGGGTTTCAAAGGGATCTTCCAAACCTTGGGAGGACTCCATGGATCTTGGGAGATGCCCTAAACCTTGGGAGGAGTCCGTGGAACTTGAGGGAATCTCCTAAACTTTGGGATCCAAGGGGTCTCATAAACCTTGGGAGGACTCTGGGATCTTGATGGATGCCCAAAACCTTGGGAGGATCCCACAGTTCTTGATGGATCCCCTAAACCTTGAGAAGACTTTGGGGCCTTGATCTCTCCCCTAAACCTTGGGAGGGCCCTGCGGTCTTCACAGATCTCCTAAACTTTCTGAGGCCTCCCTGGACTTCTGGCCACCTCTGAAGACCTTGGGGGGCCACCTTTGGGGACACATGACATCCCCTCAACCCCAAACCCCCCCCGTGTCCCCACCCCAGGGCTGTGCGTGGCCGACCCCTACGAGATCACAGTGATGAAGAACTTCTTCATCGACCTCCGCCTGCCCTACTCGGTGGTGAGGAACGAGCAGGTGGAGATCCGCGCCATCCTCTACAACTACTGGTCAAATGACATCACGGTCAGTCAGGGACAGTTTTTTTGGGGATGCCGTGACCCCACCCCTGACCCCGAGTGTGACCTCCCACCTTTGTCACCTTCCAGGTGCGTGTGGAGCTGGTCCACAACCCCGACCTGTGCAGCCCGTCCACGGCCAAGCGGCGCTACCAGCAGGTGCTGCACATGAAGGCCGAGTCCTCGCGCACCGTGTCCTTCGTCATCGTCCCCCTCAAGCTCGGCCTGCTGGATGTCGAGGTCAAGGCGGCCGTCCGCAACGAGTACGCGGGTGATGGGGTCAGGAAGAAGCTCCGAGTCGTGGTGAGTGGCTGCTGTGATGTCACCTCCATTGCTGAGATGTCCCTAGCATGATGATGTCCCTTCAGTGGCTGGGCCACTACACCAGTGTGTGGTGGTGGTGGGTGGTGTGACATCTGGTCACCCACGGTGTCCCCGAGGGGTCAGCATGTGGTCAGTCCGGTTTGACGCCATTATTGATTGAATGGTTTTATTCAATTCCGTCATTGATGATCTGGGTGGGATCACCAAGGTCAGGCTGACCATGGTGGTCATGTAAATAAGTTGACCCTGACACAGGAGTGACCAAGGTCCTGGTCACTTTTGCAGATGACCAAGCTGGGTGGGAGCGTGGATCTCCTGGGGGGTAGGAGGGCTCTGCAGAGAGACTTGGACAGGCTGGGGACAGGGGACAAACCCAACAAGATCGAGTGCCAGGTCCTGCACTTTGGCCACAACAACCCCTATGGAGTGGCCGGACAGTGGCCAGGCAGAAAGGGACCTGGTGGCACTGATGGACAGCAGGCTGGACAGCAGGCAGGCAGAAGGGGACCTGGTGGCACTGATGGACACCAGGTGACACTGATGGACATCAGGCTGGACAGTGATGGACATCAGGTGACACAGATGGACATCAGGCTGGACACAAGCCACAACCCCCTGACAGGAGGGTCTGGCCAGGTGGGAGTCAAGCTCTTCTCCTGAGTGACCACTGACAGGACAAGAGGACAGGGCCTGAATCTGTCCAGGAGAGGTTCAGGCTGGACGTTAGGAAGACGTTCTTCACTGAGGGTGGTCAGGCATTGCAATGGCCAGGGGGGCGGTGGGGTCACCTTCCCTGGAGGTGTTTAGGACTGGATGTGACACTCGGGGCTGTGGTCTGGGTGACAGGATGGTGACAGGGTCACAGGTTGGACTCGATGACTTCAAAGGTCTTTTCCAACCTGGTCGGTTCCGTGATTCATCCCAGCATGGAGGATTGTCCCTCAGGGTGGCTGAGTGTGGCCTCCTGGCTTTGTCCCAGTGTGTCACGGGGGGTACTGGTTTATACTGGGAGGCCTTTCCTGGCCGGTCCGGAGGGGTTGGGATGGGGAGGACCCGAGACCCAGCCCCACCCTCAGGGCCGGACTCTGCCCCCACAGCCCGAGGGGATGCGGCTGCAGAAGACATTGAAGACCGTGGAGCTGGACCCACAGAACAAGGGAGTCAGTGAGTGACACCTGTGGGACCAGGGAGGTGCCACCGTGGGTCTGGGACATCTCTGGGGACAAGGGAACTCCCACTGAGGGTTTGGGACATCTTTGGGGACCAGGAAAGTCCAGCTGTGGGTCTGGGACATTTGGAGGGACCAAGGCGATACCCTTAAGGTGAGGTTTGGGACAACTTGGAGGACAAGGGACATCCCACCATGGAACTGGGGCATCTCAAGGGAGGAGGCACATCCTGGTGTGGCCCTGGAAGGTCTGGAGGGACAAGGGACACCCTGATGTGGGGTGGGGCTGGGTCGCCTCAGGGTTGAGCATTGTGGGGGGGACACGGGGAGGACTTGGGGTCACCCATGTCCCCCCCGCCCCGCAGATGGGGTGCAGGAGGAGCGGGTGAAGGCCGCAGATCTCTCGGACATCGTCCCCGACACGGAGCCGGAGACCAAAGTCAGCATCCAGGGTGAGCACCAAGGAGGGGACACGTGGGGACAAGCTGGTGGGACATTCTCAGGTGTGACACGTCCCCTTCTGGCCCAGGCAACCCCGTGTCCATCTTGGTGGAGAAGTCCATTGACGGGGACAAGCTGAAGCACCTGATTGACGTCCCGTGGGGCTGCGGGGAGCAGAACATGATGTCCATGACGCCCACGGTCATCGCTGTTCACTACCTGGACAACACCAACGAGTGGGAGAACTTGAATGTTGACCGACGGGCAGAGGCCATCAAGCTGATCAGGAAAGGTGGGAACAGCCCCCAGAAGTGGTGGGAATGACTCCAAAAAGGAGTGGGAGCGTCCCCAAAAGTGGTGGGGGGAACATCCCTCGGTGTCATCTCTCGGGTCACAAAACATCCCTACTATCCGAGGTGGTGCAGAAGGAGACCTGGGTTGGGTGATGGCGGTTTGGGTCTCCAGAGTTACTGGTTTGCACTGGGATGGGCTCCAGAGTGGATTGGTGGCCTGAGGGTTCCTCAGCTTGGGTGGGTGCTCTTTGTGTTGGCCAATGGCTGGAGGCCATTGGTGGCCTGAGGCCACCTCTGGACACTCCTTGTGTTGACCTGTGAGAACGGCGGGTCGGTCACAATGGACGGAGATGAGAGATGTCTGGAGTCAAGCCTAGTTTTGGAGCATGCAGTTTATTGCACAGGGCGTGGGTGAAAGGGCCCTGCTTCGAGCTGCCAGCCGCAGCTCGGGGTAGGTCTGAGAGAGTGAGAAGAGAGTGAAGAAGAGAAGGAGCAAGAGCGCCAAGTTCTTGTTACAATCCATTAAATCTTCTTCTATACTGAATATTCTAATTTACACCAACCAATCTCGTACAAGATACAAATCTTACAGCATTTACATACAGCCTATAAGAATTTCTACATTACCAGTGTTATATTTTAAACTCTAAAAACGACTCTTTGGACCCTTCCTGCCGAGCTAGCAGGGTCTGCTCTGACCCTTAGACTTTCGGTGAGGAGAAGGGCATTGTTTCATGAGGGGGGGTTTTACTTTCAGCTGACCATACCATTGTTTTCCAGTTGTTCAGTAACTAAAGCTTGGCATCTTAGACATCAAAACTTGCCTTCAACTCTATTTCACTAATATGTTTCATATTCTCTACAAATAAGCAGTCATACTTATAAGGTTTTCCTGTTTCATCCTCCCCAACATTGACCAGTGGTTGGAAGGTGTTGGTGGCCTGAAGCCACCCCAGGTGTTCAGGCGAAGCCAGCTCTGGACACTCCTTGCGTTGCCCAATGTCTGGAGGATTTTGGTGGCCCAAAGCCACTGCTGGCCACTCCTCATCTTGACCAGTGACTGAAAGATACTGGTGGGCTGAGGCCACCACCAGCCACCCCTTGTGTTGACCAACAATTGGAGGACACTGGTGGCCTGAAGCCACAGCTGGCCACCCATCACATTGAGCAATGGTTGGAAGACACTGATGGCCTGAGGTCATCCCTGGCCACCCCTCGTGTTGACCAATGTCCATCTCCTCGCAGGTTATGTCCAACAGTTGGCCTACCGCAAGTCCGACGGCTCCTACGCTGCCTTCAAGGACCGCCCCTCTAGCACCTGGTGAGGGTCCCACCACCACTGCCACCACCCAGCCCTGGTGACAGGGCCAGATGTCACACTCAGGTGTCCCCATCCCCAGGCTGACCGCCTACGTGGCCAAGGTGTTTGCCATGGCCAAGAGGCTGACGGACATCGAGCACAAGGAGATCTGCGGCCCCATCAAGTGGCTCATCCTCAACAAGCAGAAGCCGGACGGGGTCTTCCAGGAGGACGCGCCTGTCATAACTCCAGACATGACGGTAGGGGGACACCTCAGCCCTGTCATTGCTGGTGGCTGAAGCTTGGGGGGGACCTCAGGTGGAGGTTGGATGAAGGATGAGAGTTTTTGTGGGGGTTTGGGGTGAAGGTCTGGTGAACTTTGGGCATTCCTTGGGCGTTCCTAGGGTGAAGGTCAGGTGAAGGTCAAACATTCCTTGGGTGTTCCTTGGGTGTCCTTTGGGTGTTTTTTTGGTGCCCATTGGGTGTCCCTTGAGTATCCATTAGGTGTTCCTTGCATGAAGGTCAGGTGAAGGTCAGATACTCTTTGGATGTCCCTTGGGTGAAGTTTGAGTGTCCCTTGGGTGTCCCTTGGGTTTTCTTTGAGTGTCCCTTGGCTGAAGTTCCAGTGTTCCTTGAGTGTCCCTTGGGTGCTCTTTGGGTGTCCCTTGGGTGTCCCTCAGACCGGCCAAGCACGGATGTTCAGAGCGAGCTGCTGGGCGATCCCCAATCAGAACTCGCTGGGAAAACCCCAATCCTGAGGGTTTTTCCCTCTTTTTTATCCCCCAGGGAGGCTACCAAGGCGCCGAGCCTGAGGCATCCCTCACCGCCTTCGTCCTCGTCGCCCTGGAGGAGGTGCGGGACACCTGCAGGGAGAACATCAATGTGAGTGGGGACGGGGACATCCCTGAGGTGCCAGACCCTTACGGAAGCCACCTGAGATCCCAAATTTCCCGTCCTTCATTCCCAGAACTTGGATGAAAGCATCAACAAAGCTGCCAACTTCCTGGCCCGGCGCTACGAGCAGCTGGCCCGGCCCTACACGGTGGCCCTGACGTCCTATGCACTGGCCCTGGCTGGGAAGATCAAGAGCGAGAGGGTCCTCATGAAGTCCTCCAAAGGTGACAACTCAACAGGGTTCAAAACTGGGGTCAGGAAAAGTGGTTCTGTGTCTTCATGAGGTTCTCCAAAGGTGAAACCTCAGCAGGCATCAAAATTCCAACCAGGGTTGGAATTTGGGGTCAGAGAAGATCGTTTTGAGTTCTCCTGAGGTTCTCCAAAGGTGACACCTCACCTTGGGGTTGAAAGGGTTGAATTTGGGCTCAGGGGAGGTGATTTTGGGTTCTCAGAAGCGGTTTTGGATCCTCCTGCAATGACGCCTTGCCTGGGGCTGTAATTTGTCCCCGGGGTGAGGTGGTCGTGGGTGTCCCTGGTGGCTGACGGTGTCCCCGATGTCCCTACAGGTGGGGTCAGCTGGGAGGAGCGCAACGCCCGCACCTACAACATCGAGGGCACGTCCTACGCGCTGCTGGCCCTGCTGCAGATGGAGAAGTTTGAGCTGGCCAGGCCAGTGGCCCGGTGGCTGGTCCAGCAGAACTACTACGGAGAGAGCTACGGCTCCACCCAGGTGGGAGCCCCGGCCTTTCCATGGACATCTTGGGGACACCTGGGGGTGACAGGGATGGGGGTTGCCTTTCTGGGGATGGCTTTGGTGGCATGGGAGCCCAAAGGTCACTCAGAAGGTTTTGGAGGTGCTCCAGATGATGTCCCCAAGCCCTGGTGACACACGTGTCCCCTCAGGCCACCCAGGAGCCCTTGTGGGGTCTTCACCCAGTGTCCCCAAGCTGTGTTGACACCGGTGTCCCCTCAAGTCACACAGAAGCCCTTGTGGCCTCTCCACCAGTTGTCCCCAAGCTGTGGTGACACCAGTGCCCCCTTAGGCCACCATCTTGGTGCTTTAAATGCTGTCCCAGTACTGGGTGGACACATAGCTGGTGTCTCCAAGCCCTGGTGACACCGGTGTCCCCTCAGGCCACCATCCTGGTGTTCCAAGCGCTAGCGCAGTACCAGCAGACAAAGCCACAGACAAAGGAGGAGCTGGAGCTGGATGTGTCGGTGCTGCTGCCACGCCGCGCCAGCGCCGTCAAATACCGCATTGAGAACCGCAACGCGCTGCTGGCGCGCTCCACTGAGGTAACTGTCCCTGGCACCTGGCACTGTCACCATTGGGTATCCTCGTGGTCTGGGATAATCCCGTCCTATTGCCGTGGCCACCGTTGTCCCTTTTGTGTCCTGTCCCCTCTGTGTCTTCTCAAGGCTTGGGATGTCCCAGGCTGACCTTGTCACGCTGTCACTTTGTCCCTGTCACTGGCACCTGTCACCCGTCACTGTCACCTCTGAGTCTCCTCGTGGCTTGGGATAATCCCGTCCCATCAGCATGGCCACCATTGTCCTTGTCCCTTCCATGTCCCATCCGTGTCCTGTCCCCTCTGTGTCCTCTCAAAGCTTGGCGTGTCCCAGGTGTTACAACCCGCTTTTAATTATGAGCTGAGTTCGTAGTGGTTTAAGAATGTAAAGGAGGCAACAAGAGTACAGTTTAACTAAAAATCAATACACCTTTTATTGATGTGCCCACAAAACTGATACGCAATAGTCAAAAGGAAGAGAGGGAGAGATACGGAGAGAGAGAGAAAGAGAAAGAAAAGGATAGAGAAGGAGAGACAGAGGAATAGCTACTAATGCATGGAGACAGGTCCTCGTAGCTTTCTCCACCAATAGACCACCTGATTGGATAATTGGGAGTGCTCTTAGTCTCTTCTACAATTTGGGGTGTGACTACTGTGCTTGTTACAGGCTTACTTATGGCATTTATTTTAAATTTATAAGCAAAGCCTCTCAGACCTGACCGATTTGCCGAGTTATTTTACCAGTTAGAGGTCACATCAGTCGATTTGGTTAAGGTAAAATTATGCCAGCGGTCTGTAGGTTCATTATTACAGTCTTTAGTAATTACAACATTGTTGGTCTTGGAATCCTGGGTGTAACAGCAACATGACATAAGGGAGGTGTGTTTAATACACTTCCATTTCATTGTAGGACAAAATTTTGCTGTAAGTTTGGGGTACAAGGTGCCTTCCCCATCAGGTCCCTGGAATTTCCCGGCAATTATAATAGTGGAAGCGTTTTCATAAAGAGGATAGAGGAGAGACAGAGGAACGGATGGAGACAGGTCCTCGTAGCTTTCTCCACCAATAGACCAACTTCAAAGTCCTCGTGGCGTGTGCTAACAGATCCGTCTCTTCCGTGGGGAGGCCTCGAGGAAGACTCTTCTCCAAGGCTGATATATAAAGGTCCTCTAGAGGCGAAAGGCACCCAGCCAGAGCTGGGGGGGATTCTCATAATCGGAGTCGGCCCATGCACAGTGCGGGGAACAGGACAGGCTGGTGGCTTCAGGCCAGGCACGGGTGGTTCAGTGCACAGAGGGGCAGCGTACCCTGGCCCCCATCGTTCTGGATGGATCTGGATGCAGATCCGGCAGCAAACTTGAGTCAACACACCTGGCGGGATGGTAGGTGTGGCAGCAAACTTGAGTCAACACACCTGGCGGGATGGTAGGTCTGGCAGCAAACATGAGTCAACACACCTGGCGGGATGGTAGGTCTGGCAGCAAACTTGAGTCAACACACCTGGCGGGATGCAGGTCCAGCAGCAAACTTGAGTCAACACACCTGGCGGGATGGTAGGTCTGGCAGCAAACATGAGTCAACACACCTGGCGGGATGCAGGTCCAGCAGCAGCTTGAGTCACTCACCAGGCCGGGTCTCGGTTCTTTGGGCTGATAACCTCCAAGATGTTTATTAAAAGTCCTTGTCCCAAGCCCCAGTGCCAAAAGAGAGAGTCGGGATGCGTCAGTTCAGGTTCTCAAGGTTGTTTATTGTTTCTTATCTGGTACACTTTGTTCCTACCCAGCTTGGGTGCTAGTTACAGAGCTGGTCATTGCCAACTGACCACCCCAAGGGCGGTCTTAATTTTTTACACCAAATATTCTGTGATCTGTGTTTATAGTAAGATACCAACACCTATCACCTATGTTAGACAGTGCACCTCTACACTAAACCAATCCAAAAGTGCCATCACCCCAGCAGAAGATGGAGGGCAAGAAGAAGAATGAGAAAGACAGGGGCACACCCAGATTCCTCCATCTTGCCTCCTTGAACTCCCATTAAAAAACCCCAAAATTCTACATTAATACCTGGTAATAAGTTAATTCTCACCCTAATCAAACTCTTGTGGTTTGTAATTCTTCATATAAAGTTGGTAACCGCTCCCATGGGCTAAAATGGAAGGCACTGGTATTTTTGACTTTGTGCCTGGGTCTCTGGACCCCTTGCCAGGGTCTTGGACCACCCAGGGCAGCCAGATGGGTTCCAACAGCCAAGAGGGTCCCAGTTCCTGCCCCCAAAGTCTCTTATCCACGATGAAAACGTGAGGCCTATTAAAGGTCTTCAGGCTGACCCTCACACCAGGCTGACTTTGTCCCTTGTCACCTTGTCACCCGGTCACGCTGTCACCCTGTCCTTGTCACCTCTGGGCGTCTTTGTGTTCCAGCACCATCCTGTCCCCTCGTCATGGCCTTGGTTGTCCTTGTCCCTTCCATGTCCCCTTCGTGTCCTGTCACCTCTGTGTCCTCTCAAGGCTTGGGACATCCCAGGCTGACCTTGTCCCCTCCCTTGCTGTGACCTGCAATGTCCCTGTCACCTCCCTGTCCTCCTGATCTCTGTGTCCCCTCCCTGTCCTTCAATGTCCCCTCTATCTCAGCAATGCTGCCACCCCCACTGTGTCCTGCCTGTCCCTGTCCCTTCTTTGTCCCCTCCATGGCCCCACACGCCCCTGAGCCTCTCCCTGTCCCTCTTGAGGACATCCCCTGTCCCCTCCCAATGTCCCCTGTCCCCTCAGACCAAGGTGAACGAGGACTTCACGGTGAAGGCCGAGGGCGTGGGCAAGGGGACAATGACAGTGGTGACAACATACCATGCCAAGGTGCCAGAGAAGGACAAAAGATGTAACAAGTTCAACCTGACTGTGGACGTGGAGGAGGTGAACATGGGTGAGTCCCCAGCTGTCCCCTCTCTGTCCTCGCTGTGTCCCTCCCAAGGCCCTGTCCCCGCATTCCCTTGTGTGCGTCCCATATCCCCTTCAATGTCCCCTCGTTGTCCCCACTCAGGCAAGGAAGAGGAGGACATCATCAGGTCTATCAAGATCACCATCTGCACCAGGTGGGGACACTGGGGACACTGGGGACAGCAGGGACAGGGAGGGGATGCTGGGGACAGGGACATCCGTGAAAGGATGAGGACATTGGGTACAGCAGAGACAGGGTGGGGAACAGGAGGGAGGGATGTTGGGGACAGGGACATCAGGGACAGGATGGGGACACTGCGGACAAGGAGTGCTCATCCCCACCTTGTCCCATGGGGACCTTTGGTATCGGGAACTGGGAGGGGAGGGGGATGCTGGGGACACCGCAGGGTTTGGGGATACTGTGGGGGGTTGGGGACACTGTGGGTGTTGGGGACAGGCAGGGGTGGCCTCAGCGCTGTCCCCACAGGTACCTGGGTGATGTGGATGCCACCATGTCCATCCTGGACGTGTCCATGCTCACGGGCTTCTCGCCAGATGTGCAGGACCTGCGGAGGGTCAGTGTGGGGACATGGGGACACCCGGGGTGAGGGGACATGGGGACACCCAGGGCGACATGGGTGAGACAGGGGACCCCATGTCTTTGTGCCACCATGTGCCACTGCATCCCTGCAGTGCCACATATGCGTCCTTGTGTCCCCATATCCCCATTGTCCCCATGGGTCTGGAGGCACCATGTCCCAGTGTCTTGTGCTCCCTGTGTCAGCATGTCCCCATGTGTCCCCACATGTCTGGTGTCACTGTGTCCCTGTGTGTCCCCATGTCCTGATACCATTCCATGTTCCCGAGTGTCCCCATGGGCCCGGTGTCACCATGTCCCTGTGTGTCCCCTTGTCCCGATGCTGTTCCTTGTCCCCAAGTGTCCCCACGGGCCTAGTGTCACCATGTCCTGGTGTCACACTGTCCCTGGTGTCCCACATTCCCGGTGTCCCTGTGTGTCCCCTGTGCTCTGGTGTCACACTCTCTCCGGTGACCCTGGTGTCACTGGTGTCCCACATTCTCACCGCCCCGGCGTCACGTGTCCCCGGTGTCCCCAGCTGTCCGATGGCGTGGACAGGTACATCTCCAAGTTTGAGCTGGACCAGGGCCAAGAGCGCAGCAACGTCATCATCTACCTGGACAAGGTGGGGACACTGGGGACATTGGGGACATTGGGGACATTGGGGTGAGACAGGACAGAGAGGGGGACAGGGACAATGACATGGTGGGACAGGGATAAGGATAGGAGAGGGACTGGGACAGGGACGGGATGGGACAGGGGTAGGGACATGATGGGACAGGAAGGGGATAGGCAGGGAAAGGGACAAGATGGGACAGGGACAAGATGTGACAATGACAAGGTGTGGGGGTGTGAGAGGATGTGGAATCCCTGCAACCTTTTGATAGAACACCTAGGAGCTGGCCCTGGCAGGACAAATTATAATCACCTGCCTGGCCTGAGAGACAGGACCTCCCCATGGTGCTCTGTACAATGGTTTGCCCTGGGTCCCCCCCTGCCCTGTAGATTCTCCCATCCCTTGGTGTGTCCCTGGTGACCGACCCTGTCTCCCTATTGGACCTTGACCTTCCCTGCCCTTTGCACCGCCCCCATGCCTCAAGGTCATTGGCTGCTGTAACCCTTACTTAAGCCAAGGACTGGCCCAAAATCGCCCTCTTGGCACTGGGACAGCCCTTCAGCACCACCTGGAAATAAACTGCTGGAACCGTTCCAGACCAAGGGCCTTCTGCCTCTCCCTGCTGCTGGCCATGTGGTGTGCACGTGGCTGAGAGAGCCTGACTGCTTTGCCTGAGATTCTCCAGCCAGCTGCTTCTCTGGAGCGGCCTCTTGGGAATAAGGCACCAGCTGCACTCCTAAACACGCAATGTCCCAATTGGTGCCCAATGTGGGGCATAAATCAGCAATGTCACAATTGGTGCCCAACGTGAGGCAGAAATCAGCAATGTCACAATTGGTGCCCTATGTGGGGCATAAATCAGCAATGTCCCAATTGGTGCCCAACGTGAGGCAGAAATCAGCAATGTCCCAATTGGTGCCCAATGTGGGGCATAAATCAGCAATGTCACAATTGGCGCTCAACGTGGGGCAGAAATCAGCAATGTCACAATTGGCGCCCAACGTGAGGCAGAAATCAGCAATGTCACAATTGGCGCTCAACGTGAGGCAGAAATCAGCAATGTCACAATTGGCGCTCAACGTGGGGCAGAAATCAGCAATGTCCCAATTGGTGCCCAACGTGAGGCAGAAATCAGCAATGTCCCAATTGGCACCCAACATGAGGCAGAAATCAGCAATGTCATAATTGGTGCCCAACGTGAGGCAGAAATCAGCAATGTCACAATTGGCGCTCAACGTGGGGCAGAAATCAGCAATGTCACAATTGGTGCTCAACGTGGGGCATAAATCAGCAATGTCACAATTGGTGCCCAACGTGGGGCATAAATCAGCAATGTCCCAATTGGTGCCCAATGTGGGGCAGAAATCAGCAATGTCCCAATTGGTGCCCAATGTGGGGCAGAAATCAGCAATGTCACAATTGGCGCTCAACGTGAGGCAGAAATCAGCAATGTCACAATTGGTGCCCAATGTGGGGCATAAATCAGCAATGTCCCAATTGGTGCCCAATGTGGGGCAGAAATCAGCAATGTCCCAATTGGTGCCCAATGTGGGGCAGAAATCAGCAATGTCACAATTGGCGCTCAACGTGAGGCAGAAATCAGCAATGTCACAATTGGTGCCCAATGTGGGGCAGAAATCAGCAATATCCCAATTGATGCCCAATGTGGGGCAGAAATCAGAAATGTCCCAATTGGTGCCCAACGTGAGGCAGAAATCAGCAATGTCACAATTGGCTCCCAATATGGGGCAGAAATCAGCAATGTCCCAATTGGCGCCCAACATGGGGCAGAAATCAGAAATGTCACAATTGGCTCCCAACGTGAGGCAGAAATCAGCAATGTCACAAGAGGACAGGGATGGGAACAGGGACAGGGCTGTAACAGGGACACTGCTGGGCTTGGGGATGTGGCTGGGGATAGGATGGTGACAGAAAAAGTCTCAAGGTGGTGACAAGGACAGAAATGGCTGCAGGTGATGGGTGGGGACAGCACGGGGACATGGCTGGGGACTGCACCAGGTGGGTTGGGGAGGTGACTTGCAGCCAGTCTGAGTGCCACCCCCATGTCCCCTGTCCCTGTCCCCATGTCCCCATGTTCCCATGTCCCCATGTCCTTGTCACTGTCCCTTGTCCCCATCCCTTTCCGTGTCCCTGTGTCCCCTGTCCCTGTTCCCTGTCCCCTGTGTCCCTGTCCCCGTGTCCCTGTCCCCGTGTCCCCTGTTGTCGCTGTCCCCAGGTGTCACACAAGGCCGAGGAGTGTTTTGCTTTCAAGGCTCACCAGCGCTTCCAGGTGGGGCTGATCCAGCCTGCGGCCGTCACCGTCTACAGCTACTACATCCTTGGTGTGCCACTGTCACCTTGTCACTTGTGTGTCACCTCTGTCACCTGTGTCAACTGTGTTAGCTGTGTGTGTCACTGTCACCTGTGTGTCACCTGCGTTACCTGTCCCCTGAGTGTTGCCTGTGTCACCTGTGTGTCACCTCTGTCACCTGTATCACCTGTCACCTGCGTCACCTATGTCACCTGGGTCCCTCGTGTCACCCCCGGCTCCCCTGTCCTCTGTGTCACCTATGTCACCCCAGGGTGCCCACCTCCCTCAGGCTCTCCACGCAGTCCTGTCCGTGTCCCCTGCTGTGCCTTTGTCCCATTGATGTCCTCACTCCGTGTCCCCTCCCTCACTCGTGCTTATTGTCCCTATTCCTATGCCACTGCACTGTCCCCAGCCCTCCTGCTGGGACCTGGTTAATGTCCCCTGCTGTCCCCCACTGTCCCCCACTGTCCCCGTGTCCCCCCAGATGTTGTCCCCCCCTGTCCCCATGTCCTTGTGTCCCTGCAGCTGATGTCCTGCACTGTCCCCACATCCTCCCTGGGTGATGTCCCCATGTCCTTGTGTCCCCCCAGCTGATGTCCCCCACTGTCCCCATGTCCTCCAGCTGATATCCCCAGTTGTCCCCTGATGTCCCCAATTCCCCTGCTGTCCCCTGCTGTCCCCATGTCTCTTATGTACCCTGCTGTCCCCAATTCCCCTGCTGTCCCCTGATGTCCCCTGTGTCCCCACAGACGATCGCTGCACCCGGTTCTACCACCCGGACAAGGAGGGAGGGAAACTGACCAAGATCTGCCAGGGGGACATTTGTCGCTGCGCTGAAGGTGACAGTGGGGACATGGGGACACGGGGTCATAGGGTTGGCAGACAGCCTTGGCAGGGTGGGACATGTCATGGCCATGGTGGGACACGTACGTCATGGTCACAATGAGGACATGTGAAAGTCATGATGGGCACACGTCACGGCCATGGTGGGAGATGTCATGGCCATGGTGGGGACACATGACAGCCATGGTGGCACATGTCATGATCATGATGGGACACCTTGATGTGATGGGAACAGGTCATGGCCATGGTGGGGACATGTCACAGTCATGATGGCACATGTCACGGCCATGATGGGGATGCATGACGGCCTTGGTGGAGATGTGTCATGGCCATGGTGTGACACCTTCTCGTGATGGGACAATTCATGGTCGTGATGGGGACATGTCCCTGTCATGGTAGGACATATCATGGTCATGATGGGACACCTTGATGTGATGGGGACATGTCATGGCCATGATGGGATATGTCATGGTCATGGTGGGGATGTGCTGTGGCCATGATGGGGACATGTCACAGTCATGATGGGGACATGTCATGGCCATGATGGGACATGTCATGGTCATGGGGGAATGTCATGGTGGAGAAATGTGACAGTCATGATGCGGACATGTCCCCGCCATGGTTGGATATATCACAGTCATGGTGGGGACGTGTCATGGCCATGGTGGGACACGTCATGGCCATGATGGGACACCTGGATGTGATGGGACACATCATGGCCCTGGTGGTGACATGCCTTTGATGACATGTCACATGTCACGACTGTGATGGGGACACGTCCCTGCCATGGTTGACCTTGTCATGGCTGTGTCCCCATGATGTCCCTGTGATGTCCCCGTGATGTCCCCGTGATGTCCCCATGACATCCCCGTGTCCCCACAGAGAGCTGCTTCCAACAGCAGGAAGAGCCCGAGGCCATCACCGTCAAACAACGCGTCGAGCGCGCCTGCCAGCCTGGCGTGGACTTCGGTGGGACATGGGGACAGTGGGGACAATGGGGACAATGGGGACAGTGGGGACAATGGGGATAATGGGGACATCGGGGACAATGGGGACAGTGGGGACAGCGGGGACAATGGGGATAGTGGGGGCATTGGGGTCAGTGGGGACCATGAGGACAATGGGGACAATGGGAGCAACGGGGACAATGGGGACATCGGGAACAATGGGGACATCAGGGACAATGGGGACAATGGGGACATCGGAGACAATGGGGACAATGGGGGCAATGAGGACAATGAGGACAATAGGGATAGTGGGGGCATTGGGGAGAATGGGGACAATGGGAGCAATGGGAACAACGGGGACATTGGGGACAATGGGGGCATTGGGGGCACTGGGGGCATAGGGGACAAAGGGGGTATTGGGGACAATAGGGGCAATGGGGACAGCAGGAACATTGGGGACATCAGGGAGAATGGGGACAATGGGGACATGGGGGGCAACGGGGGCATTGGGGAAAATGGGGACAGTGGGGGCATTGGGGACAATGGGGGCATTGAGGACAATAGGGGCAATGGGGACATTGGGGACAATGGAACAATGGTGACAATGGTGACACTGGGGACATTGGATGATACGGTGTCATGGCGGGTGGGGTAAGGGACATTGAGGACATGGAAGGGGCAGGGACAGGGGACATGGAGGGGACAAGGAGGGGCCACTCTGATGGAGGTGACGGCTCTGTCCCCGTGTCCCCTGGCAGTGTACAAGGTGAGGTTGGTGGCCCAGGAGGAGACCCCGTCCCACGACAATTACATCATGGACATCCTGTCGGTCATCAAGATGGGTACGGCCACCACGGAGGGGGACAGGGACATGGTGACAGGGTGACACAGCGGTGACACTGCAGTGACACAGTGACACTTTGGTGACAGGCACGGACGAGAACCCCGCGGGCAGCAACAGGACCTTCGTGAGCCATCGGAAGTGCAGGGACGCCCTGAACCTGCGCAGGGGACACGACTACCTGATCTGGGGACAGGCCAGCGACCTCTGGGTCACTGGCAGAAAGTAGGGACACCGGGGACACCGGGGGGGACACTGGGGACACGGGAGGGACACGGGGAGGGACATGGATGGATACAGAGGGACAAGGGAGGGACGTGGGGATGACAAGGGAGGGACATGGGGGGGCACAGGGGGGATGCAGGAGGGATGCATGTCCCCATGGCTGTCCTCATGTCCCCACATCTGTCCCCACTGCCCCTATATCCCCACCTTCCCCATTGTCTCCATCGGAGACAATGCCCCCATGTCCCCATGGCCGTCACCACTGCTGTCCCCACTGCTGTCCCCATGGCTGTCCCCATATCTCCACAGCTCTCCCCATTGCCCCTATATCCCCATGTCCCCATTATCCCTGATGTCCCTGTGTCCCTGCGGTGTCCCCGCAGTGTCCCCACGGTGTCCCCGTGTCCCCAGGTTCTCGTACCTGATCGGGAAGGACACGTGGCTGGAGGAGTGGCCCTCGGGGGACGCGTGCCAGGACGCAGCACTGCAGGAACGCTGCCAGGACCTCCTCGACTTTGCCGAGTCCATGACGTTCTTTGGCTGTCCCAACTGAGTCCCCAGGGCCACCTGGGTGTCACCTACCCGCCCCGGGTGTCACCCAACCCCCTCTGGGTGTCACCCAACCCTGGGGTGTCACCCAACCTTGGGGTGTCACAAACCATTGGCTGTCACCAAACCTCCCTGGGTGTCACCAATCCCCCTTGGGTATCACCAATCCCCTCTGGGTGTCACCAACCCCCTTCGAGTTTCACCAACCCCCTCTGGGTGTCACCTATCCCTGAGGTGTCACAAACCATCAAGTGTCACCACCCCCCCTCTGGGTGTCACATAACCCTTTGTCACCCAATCCTGGCATGTCACCCAACCCTCAGGTGTCGCCCAACCCTGAGGTGTCACCAACCCCCTCTGGGTGTCACCCAATCCTCAGGTGCTCAGGTGTCACTACTCTCTGGTCACCTTTTTTCCCCTCCCCCCATTTTTTTTGTTTGTTTTTGTTTTTAAATTAAAAAAGCAATTTCTGAGCACCTGGCTTGGGGTGTCTGAGGTGGGGGGGACATTGCAGGGGACAGGGGACATCGCAGAGGACATAGGGACACCCCAGGGGACATGGAGAAGCTGTAGGGGTCATAAGGACAGCATAGGGTCACGGGGACACCACAGGGGACATGGGGACACCAGAGGGGTGACGGAATCATGAGGACACCACAAAGGTCCTGAAGATTCCACGGGGGACTGGGGGACACCATGGAGGACATGGGGACACTAAAGGGGACATGAGGACACCATGGAGGACATGAGGACACCAAAGGGTTTAAGGGAACCCAATCTCTGCACCCCACATTTCCCACCCCAAACTCTGAACCCCCAATCCCGGAACCACAAACTCTGCACCCCACATTTCACACCCCAACCTCTGCACTCCAAAGTCTCGCACCCAGCATTTCTCAACCCAAACTCTGCACCCCAAACCCCACACCTCAAATTCTGCACCTCACATTTCCCACCCCAAAATCTGCACCCCACATTTCTCAATCCAAACTTTTACCTCAATCCCTGCACCCCAAATTCTGCACCCCACACTCTGCACCCTAAACTCTGCACCCCACATTTCACACCCCCAGCCCCACAGCCCGAATTCTGCATCCCAAACTCTCCACCCAAAATTCTGCACCCCACATTTCACACCCCAAACCCTGAACCCCACATTTTTAAACCCAAATTTTGCACCCTTGTGTCATAGTGTAATGCTTTCACATTCACTAATTTTGACTTTTCCTGGCCAATACACCAAATTTGTGATGTTTTGACTAGGAGAAAATAAAGAGCAAAACAGGCCTGAACTTTACAAGTTACAAAGATAGTTTATTTACACATTCTAAAGAACAAAGGAAAAAAAGAAACTGGAACTTCAAAACACTTCCCTTTCCTGACAAACTGTTCACTTTCCCTCAACCAACATAGAGAGACAAAACTATGATTTTCAGTCAGTTCCAACCATTTTAACATTTACTCTTACAACATCCTTGATGAAATCTCAATTACACGAGTCCATCACCTTCAGCTAGAACAGCATTTCCCCAAAACAGCACTAATATATTACAAGGAATAGTCCATTTCTCCATGCTTTACATCTAAAGAAGTCCAGACAAAAAATGTCCACTTCCTCCTTCCAGATAACCTTTATCAGCTCTTTCGCTGGTTTGTATCAGGCTGTCTCTCTACATTTTAAATCACTCTGATCTTCTTCTCTCCCTTTGGGAAAGGGTTGGAGCTCTGAAAGCTTCATCTTGCCAAAAAAGAGTTAAAATCCTGTCCAGGTTTTCTCTTTCTGATTCTGCATATGGTGTCAAGTTTCAAAGCCGAGCTGGGAGGAGAAGCTGAAGGTGCGAGCTCAGCGTGGCTGGGCAATCAGGAATAATAAATGCTGATAACATGCCCAGGCGTGGGCTGGTCCCTGGCCCCCCCCTGGGGAGGGAGACCCCATCTTTTCACGGCCCGGGGCTCTGGCATGGCCAGGGCCGGCCCCAACCTGCCAGCAGCCAAGGGGGAAAAAAGGGGCCCAGCTCACCTGGGCTGCTCCTCTGCCATGGGCAGCAGCCCCCAGAGGCCTGGTGTCTTGGTTTTGAAAGCCAGTTGTCTGCCAGGGAAAGCGAGAGCTTCCCTTGGAATGGAGAATGTCACCCCCTCCCCTCCAAATTATTATAATTTTGCAATTAGGGGCTTTCAGGCAAAGATTTGGGAATAGGAGTAACAGTTCTTTAATAGGAATAAAAAAAAAAAGAAAACAAAATACAAATGCAGTAGTACAAAGACAAGCAAAAAACCCAAAAGTCCTGGAAAAACCCTGACAGAGCCAGGGATACAACCTGACATCCTGTTGGTCAGGGTGTTGGAAACAGTCCAAATAAATCCTAGATGAGGTTCTGTGGGGTACAGATAATGGAGTAGGAAAAGTCCAGTGGTGGTGAGATGAGTCCGGTCTTCCTCTGGTGGAAAAACCAGATCCCTGCTGTTCCTGAGCCTCAGTTTTTATCCAGGTAGGAACAGTTGGCTCCACCCACACTGGGTGGAGCATCTCCCAATGGGATGATGTCATGTGTGATGTCATTGGTGAGCCTTCATGGCCCATTAACAGAAGATATAGAATGGGGTGATGTAATGTGTCACATCATTGGTGAGCTTTCATGGCCCATTATCAGCAGATATCCCCTGGAGGATGGATGGGTGGTGACAGAGATAACAAACACTGCCCCAGCCGCTTTAACAGCTGGCCCATTATCAGAAGGCATCCGCCCGCCTCCCCACTGGAGTTACAAGAGATAAAGAAATATCTGCTTTTACAACAGATGAAATAGAATACAAATCTCTTGGCTACCCAACCCAGGACACCTGCTCAGGGCCCGGGCCTGTCCGCCCTGCTGCCCAAGATGTTACCTTGTGGCCCGCCGGATGGAAGAGAGCGAGTCACCTGAGAACCTCTGGTTTTAAGGCTGGGTTTTCCAGAGGCGTACCTGGCTCCTCAATTGGTCAACCAAGCTGTCAACACCCACTACAACTTCCTTAGAAGAAACTGATATCCTCGTCAAACCACCATGTACAGACGCATATTATAAAGTTGGCTTTTCACAAATTTTAAAATGAATGCTATATGTATAACAAGTTTGCTATAAAGATATAGTTTTTCTTTCTGCTATTAGCAAAACTTAGACATGGTAGTGGGATAGCTGATATATTGTCGCAGTAGGAAAGGACGATTGTCTTGGTTTTGAAAGAAGACAAGTATCTGCTAAAGAGGGGTAGGGCCTCTCTTGGAATGGATAATTCAAATCCCCTCCCCTCAAATGATTATAACTTAGAAAATTAAAACATCTTTCAGGCAGAGATATGGGAATAGGAATAACAGTTCTTTACTAATAGGTATAACAAGGCAAAACAAACAACAACAACTACAGCAATTAATAGCAAACAGAACTAGGGACTTTGACGGGGCTTGGTTTCACGAAACCCGGGGCAGTCTGGTCTCTTGGGACTGTGAAAAGCACTAAGCTGGAGCAATGAGGGGTCTCGGGCTGGTGGGTCGGATAAAATCCGGAGCTCTGTGGGTGGCCACTGGAGGGCAGGAATGTCCCAGCAGGATGGGGCAGTGCAGGGCAGGGATGGCCGGCAGGGAGGGCAGCGTGGGAACTCGGTGTAGCAGAAAAGCCTCAAAGCAGCGCCGAGAAAGCAGTGGCAGTGGGACAGGGCCGGGCCAGCTCCAGCAGGGCAGCAAGAGGAGAGCTCAGGATTTTTTCCTGGGCACATGAGCAGAATGATAATAGATTTTTCTCAGGATCTGACCCGATGGTGCCTGTGAAAAAAACTCCTCCCGCAGCAAGCAGCAGCCTGTGTCCTCTCCCCGATGCCTAGAGCAAGAGAGCCAAGCTGCCCCCAGCCCTTTTTCCTGCCCCCAAAACCTCGCGTCACTCTCCCCCTTTGAGAGGAATACTCAGAGAGAAAAGAAAAAACAAAAGTGTAGCCAGGTCTTGCTCTATCTTTTTGTCCCACCTGAGCACCCAGTAGTTAGTTGCCCAGCAACTCCTGGGAAAAAAATCCGTAAGTAAAAAAAAAGAAACAGAACAAAACAAGAAACAAAACCTAACCCCCAACAACGATGAAGGGCACAGACAGTTCAGTGATGATCAGAAGGCTTTACTACATTTCATCTCTGCCACTTTTATAATACAGACCATTAAAAGCGCAGTGATTGGTGCAAGAAGGACTGCGTCTCTTCCCCTTTGGTAAACACCAGGTGAAGGAGCATGTTTTGGGAAAATCCTGAGAAGAGTCGAGGCTCACATAAATATTTACAAAATAACAAAGACAGTGTTACAGGAACAGGAACTTGTTCCCATGGGAATCAGCGTGCAATAGCTAGCAGCAGAATTCCGAAGCCCAAAAATACAGAGCCACAATATATAGTTATGGTTGTCATGGAATGGCACGTTTGGTTGGTATAACATCCAGGGAACATGTGATGGGGACCATGCTGCTGACAGGCCAACTATCAACACCAATCGTCTGCAAAAAGTATAGACCAAGGCCCAAAGCTGGAGGTGATAGTGAAGACACAGCCAAGAAACACGCATGCTCTAAAATGGTGGATCCAAAGAGTGACCGTGCTAAACAGTTCCTGCAATATGGAAATTAGTTTGTGGAAAAATGTGAATATGCAACAGACTGATGCAATAGAAAGGGTGTATAAAGAAGACCTCTGAAGCAGCAGAGTGTGGACGTGGCTAAATGCCAAGTCACCCAGCCAGCCATATTTCCTTTGCTTAATCTGTCTCCTAACTGTCTTAATTTTTATTTTATTAAACCTATATCTTAAAATCTATCAGGAAAGCAAACCTCGTTTTTCACAATTGTAAAGGTTTAAAATTCAATAACCGGGCAGAAACACCAATTCGTGTAGTGGTTTCATGTTCACCTCTGTTTCTGATGGCTAAATTTAGTGTAGTGGTCTAAATATTTTCTTACTGTGGAATAGGATTAGGAGAAAAAAGGCAAACCAGGCCTAACTTAAAGATAAAGACAGAATAATTAACACACAGAAGAGGAAAAAAAGAAAAAATGAGAATTAAAATGAAACTTTCAAAACACTCCTCCTTCCCCTCCCGCCAAGTGTTCACTTTTCTCACAAACAATGTAAAGAGGCAAAACTCAGAATTTCAGGTCAGAACCACTTATGAAATAGTCTTTCATTCAGTCTTTGAGAGAGAAAAGTCTCTCTTGATTTGTTTGGATAACTTTCCACAAGTGAAACGGTCTGCTTGTGGCTTCTAACTCCTACAAAAGCAGCCCGCCCGACCTTCTACAGTTGTAGACCTCCAAATCATGTAGCCTTCCCACGACTACATTTTGGGCCATGGATTCACACTGGGGTTTCACTGTTTAAAAATGCACAACTCCCCAAGTGAAGGATTTCCTCATCTTAAGGAACAGAGAGATCTTCTCAATTCTTCACAGAGGCAGAGGGCTTCTTCTCATCTCTCTCTGTTCAAACACCTTATAGGATCACCAGGTTACAGTTTCTAATTCAACATTCACTCATTAAATTGCAGATACCTTCGCTTAAAATCTACATGTCCCTAATTTATATTATCTACGATTTAAAGGAATACTGTAGCGTATTTATATTACAGTCTGTTAATACAACTCATAGGAGGTTTTTCAGCTGAAAACCAAGGCAACTTTTCATCTCTCCCACTTAAGAAGTCACTCTTCTTTTACTGACTTTGATATCTTCATATTGTCTCTTTACATCTCTCTAATTTAGCCGTTTCTCTCTCTCTCTGAGGAGGCTTAGCATTTTTAAAATTCTCAATCTGTGTCAGGAAAGAGTTAACATTCCTGCCAGACCTGCAGATGGTCGCGTGATCTCTGTCCAGCGGCAGTTGAAAAGTTCCCAAAACCATGCCCGTGGAAAAAGCTCAGAAACGGCAGCCAGGATCTCCTGTGTGGCTGGGCTTTCTTCCCCCCGTCTTGGGTTACGATGTAAGATGTGCCCAAAGTCTGTATTCTATCCCCATGAGCTGTTGGAACCAGCTGGGGCAGTGTTTGCCTTATCCTCTATTAATGGGAATTATCTTCTGTTAATGAACCCAGCAATGCCGTGCCCATGGCTCATGGGGAACTCCCTGCGGGAGCTCTCTCTGGTTCATGGGCCAGCAAGGAGCCACTGCAGGGCTCAGAGAATGAGATCAGCCCATGGGGAGATGCTCCGCCCAGGGGGAGGAGCCAAGCATTCCCACCTGGATAGAATCCGGGCTTTGGGACAGCACAGGGAGCCCTGACCCCACTGGATTTGCAGAGGACAAGAGCTCCCAGAACTTTCTACAGGATCACTGCTTCGACAAGAGCATTTCATCTGCACTGCTGCCACCACCCTGACTAACAGGGTGTCAGGTTGTATTCTGACTCTGTCAGTGGTTTTTGTACTATTGCATTTATTTTATTTTACTTTATTTTACTTTATTTTATTTATTTTCTTTTCCTCCTATTAAATTGTGTTTCTGACTTGGAGTCTCTCACTGGTTTTGCTTTCAAACCAGCACAGCCCCTCACCCCTTGGTCTCATAGGGGTGTGTCGGAACCCAGGACATCCCTTTAGATGTCCCGGGCAGTCCGAGACCCCAGGAGGGGGTCCCGAGACCCTGGTATAGTGATAAAAACCCCAGTGCCCTTGATTTTAGCCCTTGGGAGCGATTGCAAACATTATATGAAGAATTACAAGTCACAAGTGTGTGATTAGGTTATTAAGTAACTTATTTTTGTGTATTAATGTGGATTTTGGGGGTTCACAAAGGAGGCTCAAGGAGACAAGATGGAGGGATTTGGGTGTGTCCCTTGTCTTTCTTCTTCTTCTTGTCCTCCATCTTCGGGTGAGGTGGTGGCATTTTCTTATTGGTTTAGTGTAAAGGTGCACAGTTTAATAAAGGTGGTAGATATTGGTACAATAGTAAAAACAATTAGGACGTAACAGTTAGTATAAAAGATTACGACCGCCCATGAGCGACCAGATAGCCTTGGGCAGCGGTGTAGGTGATACCTACGCCAGCTGAAGAGAAAATATTTTGGAATATCGAATGAATAAACAATTTTGATAAAGAAATCGACGCATCCTGACTCTTCCTTCTGGCACGGGGCATGGAGAAAAGGACTTTACCCGCAATTCTCGGTAGGCTATCAGCGGGGATCCGAGAGGGGTGGGCACGGCCCAGCCTGGACTTGATGCTGCTTCTAAAGGGGGCAATTTGGGGACATCTCCCTCGGCCCGGCCAGCGGTGTGGGGCAGGCCTTAGGGTGGGCTGGATGTTAACAGCCGTGGCTGCCCCTCTCCCCTGACGGCCGCTGGGCAGAAAAGGGGCTCAGCCAGCCAGGCCACATCCCGTGGCAGCGGCTCCTGGTGACCCGGTTGGGCCCGTCCCAGCCTGGCAGGCTGGGCCATCCTGGCCCCCCACTCCGCAGGGAGGGAGCCAGGACTGGCCTCTTACCTCTTTCGAGGCTAGAAGCAAAAAGGGCTGTCTGGTTTAGGTCTTAGCTTTATATGGGTATTACCCAAAAGTCATATCAGTTTCTCAGTGGTCAAACCGCATGCCAATAGCCAAGAACCGGTCTCTGATAGGTCCCTGTCCCCCACCTAAAACAATTCTAAGGTCCTGACAGGGCAGTGTTCCATATTCCTCTTTAAATAAAAACTAAATTGTGTTAACTTGTACCACCATCATCATCCTCATTGTCCCCATCAGGGCCACCACCCTTATCCACATCCATCATTGTCACCATCAATGTCACCATTATCATCATCCCCATTGTCCCCATTCATGGCCACCAACCTCATCCACATCCATCATTGTCACCATCCTTGTCCCCATCATCATCATCCCCATTGTCCCTATCATGGCCACCGACCTCATCCACATCCATCATTGTCACCATCAATGTCACCATTATCATCATCCCCATTGTCCCCATTCATGGCCACCAACCTCATCCACATCCATCATTGTCACCATCATCGTCCCCATCATCATCATCCCCATTGTCCCCATAATCACCACCACCCTCATCCCCATCCATCACTGTCACCATCATCGTCCCCATCATCATCATCCCCCCTGTCCCCATCATGGCCACCACTGTCACTGTTAGGTCAGACGTGACACACACACACACGTGATGAGGATCCAAAAGTGAAGAAGTTTTTATTCTGTGTGTTCTCCAGCTTATACACTCTTAACAAAGCCTGATCTTAAGTCATTGACTACATCACAATAACTTATTCTATTCATTGGTGCAAAGCAATTATCGTCAATATAATTGGCAAAAGTTTTACAGAAGGTTAATAAGGCACAAATACACATTTACTTACACACGTATTCTAACTTACAAAAATTCTCATGTATCTTTTTTTAATCAGTTCCCATGCTGATGGTCTTGTCTTCTACCTTGCTATGGATACACTCGGAAATCATCAATTACTATTTCTTCTACTAACTCAGTTTAGCTTGCAGACCAGCTGTCAAGCCCCTCCATGCTTCTCCCTTTTTCTATTTTAGCAACAAACACAGCTGTCAAGGATTTTTGCAGGGCCCGGTGCAAAAATCCAAGCAGACAGGGGAGATACAAAGCAATAATTACAATCATCAACAAAATTATCAATCCAGTTTTCAACAAGGCTTTAAGCTTTAAGCCACCCAAGCCCCAGCTCTTGAAAATACTATTCAGCCATCCCCATCCTTCATCCACCTGTAAGTGATTGACTCTCTCTCAAGCTTGCAATACTTTTGTAGATGGACTCAGTGTGATCTGATAAATTCATGCAAGACACGCCTTCAAAATCCTGGCATCCATGACCACGAGCTAACAATAAGAAATCAATAGCTGCCCTGGTTTGTAACGTAGCACATCTGATGCTGTCTACATCTAGTAGTAACCCACTTAAAGCCACAGATGTGTCATTGCTATGCTTAGCTAGCCAACCAATAAATAAATAAACAACCAAGTGTATTTATCAAAGATAGAGCATGAGCTGAAGCTACTCCAGGTGCAAAAATTGATGCAGAAGCAATAGAAGCAGCTCCCCAAAAAGCCACCTCATCCTGACATTGAGAAGCAAATTTATGTCAAAGTGATCACTTACTTATTTTTTGATGCATCATTGTTATGCTGGGTGTCAATTGCCCCAAACTTCAGGGACTTCTTACTTGGAATACCAACCCAAGCACAATTACCACAGATTAAAAACACCTTTCCGTAGCTGCAAAGACACATAAAGGCACGTGATGCATGACGTGAGGTGTAGTTACACCACAAGCTTGCATTTCTGTATACATTTAGTGTTGCATTCACATTCTGAGACTGCCCCTCTGTGGTCTTGTCTTTCCCTTTGTAACTGAACATTACACAAGCATCCATTTGCAGTGATCGCAGCAATTCTAGATCCTGTGGCTCAATGGAAACCTGAGGCAAGTAGCCATGACAGCATAAATATCATCCCAAAAATCTACATCGTGTACAGGATTCAGTGGTTTACAGTTAAAAGCGTGTGAGGGATAAGCCAGTTGTCAAGGGGCACACCAACAAGACACGTAGAGAATGGATTCTCAGGATTGGAGACTGATAGACACAGCGTGTCCTGATGTGTAGCCTCAGCCAGTGTCACCCACACATTCTGCTTTGTTTGTGTTGGAATCTTCCATCCTGTTCCTTCCTGTGACCTCCAGATAAGGCTTAGCACAGCCAGCAGGAATGCAGCATGCTCCATTTCCTGTAGAGACACAAGCATACCCCTTTCCCCAGGTTAATAAATCTACAGGACCACTCCATTGACCACTAACCAGATCTCTCACTTGCACCCCTGCAGGCTTCTGCAACTCAGATTTCTTTGAAATTAAAGAGGAAAAATGAGAAAACAAAGGAGGTAAAGAAGTTTTCTCCCTGTAGGAGAAAAAATTCAGCACATAAACTGCTTTGTCCAGTCGTGCCTGGGGGGTTTCTCCTTGCATTCCCCCTTTTTGTTTTTGAAGCTGACGCTTCAGTCTGCCATGAGCACATTCAACAATAGCTTGTCCAGTGGAAGAATGAGGGATACCTGTACTATGTACAATACCCCAAGCAGCTAAAAAATGCTGTGTTTTCTGAGATATATAACCACATCCATTATCAGACCTAATTTGTTGAGGTACCTCTAAAACAGGAAAAGCTCTTAGAAAATTATGAATAACACCTACAGCTCTTTCACCTGCATGTGCAGTTGCTACAATAGCATGAGAGAAAGCATCAATTGACACATGTATATGTTTCCCAAAATCAGCAATTCGAATAATGTCTGTCTGCCACAGTTACAATGCCTGCAGCCCTCTAGGATTGGTGCTATCATATACAGGAACCTTGACAACCAGGGCATGCAGCAACAATTGAATGAGCATCATTACTTGAGGCCAAATTGCAGCTGTAAAGCTTGAACTCCTTGATGGTAAAAGTGATGAGACAAAATTGCTTGTTGCCTACGATTAGGAACTGTTAAAGCAGCATTGGCAACGAGAGCATCAGCTGCAGCATTCCCTTCTGTGAAAAATCCTGGCAATGAAATGTGACTGCAAATGTGCAATACAAAATATGGTTCAGTGTGTTGCTGAATTGTATTCCACAATTCCAGCAACGCCTCAAATAAAGGACGATGAGCAATTTCAGATAACCTAATCTAATCTAATTTTGGGGTCAAACTTGCTAATAAGCAGAATCTGTTCCAATGTTTACAGCTTGAGGGAGCAACTGAAATGCTGTGGCCATGGCTCACAATTCAACAATTTGAGGTGATCCTGTTTGAAATTTGACCATGTGTTGCCAATCACCATTGATTTTCCAAGTCACTGCAGCCTTCCATGTTTTTCCAGAACCATCTGTAAAACCTGTGGGTCCATCAACAGGGTTTTCCATGCTTAACTGGTTTTGACCAACTGGTACTTCCTGAAAAAATTTTAACGAAGGGTGACTTGGAAAATTATATTTGCCCTGTGAAAGCAACTGATACTTGCTGGCAAGACTCCACTCAAAATACCAATTCTGAACAGGCAAAACAATTCTTTCCAGATCTCAGCCTAATAATTCAACACATCATTTACAAGCCTTAACAAGAATTTCAGCAATCAATTCAAAAAGTCCAGGAGCAGTTTTAATAGGTCTGAAAGGTAAAAACAACCATTCTAAAATATGTAAAGGATCCTTCCACTGATCATTCCATTGCACAAGAATTCCGAAAGGAATCATCTTGTCAATCAGAATAAATACTTGTACTACTTGTGTCAGATCAATGCGAGACAAACTTCTCGCACAAAGCTTTCTCAACCATTTCAAGAGCAGAAAGAGTTTCTGGGGTCAGCTCATGGATATCAGCAGGATTGTCTGACCCCCTCCAACATTTCTAAAAGAGGCTGTAATTGCGAATTAGTAAGTCCCAAGTAAGGTCTTATCCAATGAATCGATCCCATTAATTTCTGCACATCACTCAAATTTTAAACCTTGTTTTATAACTGTATCTTTTGAGGTCTCACTTGTTTCTGACACACAACGAGACCTAAATATTTCCAAAGTTCAACAGTTTGAATTTTCTCTGGGGCTAAACTCAAGCCATAATTTTGCAAAGAAGTTACAGCAAAATCAGTCAATTGCTCCTGTTCTTTGGCTGCTAACAAAATATCATCCATTATCGTGGTTCCATGCTCTCAGGGGTCTGGTCCTGGCTAGGTCCAGACCCCGGTGCGTAACGCGATAATGGACAGAAGATAAAAGACAGATGCGCTCCCTCTTCCTCGTGTACAGTCCCAGCTTTATTGTGGAACCCAGGGCATGGGTCAGAAAGAGCCCTGTGGCCACAGGGCCAGGGGTTTTATTCCCTTGGAAAAGGGAAAAGGGAAGGGGGAGGAACCATAACCACAACCTGGGGGAGGGGCGTGGGGAGGAGCCCACTGGAGGATACCACCAGAGCCCAGAGAGGGGGGTATCCATGTGCAAAATATAATAAAACTACTTTTGTGTGCAGATATTACAAACCACCCAGTGCGACATAATAACAAAATGAACTATTTAGTGCAGTACAACAATCCGTGTAATGATAATAATCACAATCAGGAAATTTTTCTCTTACTGGAGACAGGGTTTGTGCCACAAACCATTGACAAATAGTAGGAGAATTTTTCATCCTCTGAGGAAGGTATTTCCACTGATACCTTTGCGTTAGGTCACAATGGTTAACTGTTGGCACTGTGAATGCAAATTTCTCCTTGTCTTGTTCTGCTAAAGGAATTGTAAAGAAACAATCTTTTAAGTCCATCACGACAATATTCCAGTCCACAGGAATCGTAGTAGGGTGTGGTAAACCAGGCTGTACAGCTCCCATCGTAGCCATGACAGCATTAATTTGTCTCAAATCACGTACAAGCCTCCATTACCAGATTTCTTTTTTATAACAAACACAGGAGTGTCTCATGGACTGTATGAAGGTTTAATATCTGCAGCTAGTTGTTCTTGGACCAATGTTTGCAGGGCAGCCAATTTTTCACCAGTCAGGGGCCACTGATCAACCAACACAGGTTTGGTGGACAGCTAGGTTAAGGCAAGAGTGGTTGCTTAACACCCTGCAACACAGAGACCCCTGTTAAAAATCCGTGGTAATTTTCACTCCCCATTGACTGAGGCAATCCCGACCCCATCGATTCAAAGGAGCAGAGGTAATACATGGCCTTACAGTTGCTTTTTGCCCTTCAGGATCTGTGATCAAAATAGTGTTAACTGGAATTTCACCCACTGTGGTACCTCCCAGCCCAACCACCCCAGAGTCACTTGTTTGCACTGGCCACTGTGGGGGCCACAAGTGTAAAGACACAATTGTAATATCATCTCCCGTGTCCAGCAGGCCATTCAATTGTATCTGTCGGGGTCTTGTATTCTCAGAAGTCAAGGTGCAGCTCAAGGTAGGTCGCTGAGTTGTCATTCGTTGTGCCCAGAAAACTTGAGGCGTCCCAGTAGATCCAAAGACCCCAGTGGAACGTAATCGATTTTCTGTTTTGGGAACACAACTCAAAGAAGGAACAATTTGAGCAAGACAAGTTCCTTTAGCTGTAGTAACTGGTGGATAATCAATTGAAATCGTAGCACAAATTTGTCCTGTTTAATCAGCATCAATTACCCCAATACATGCATTAAGTCCCAATAAAGTGGCACTAGATCTTCCAATCAAAAGAGCACTGAGACCTTTGCTGAACCAATTGTTGCCCCTGAGTATTGTTCACAAATGGATAACTTTGCAGTGCTGGGAGGGCCTGTGGTTGCTGAGGTTTTTGTTTCCACACACATCCCTTCGCGTTCTTTTTCCCGTTTCCCTGTAATAATTGTCCATTTGAGTAGTATTTTGGTTTACATTGTTTTGCAAAGTGCCCACTTTTACCACAACGATTACAAATAAATTTATTTGGACTCATTTTAGACTTCACTTCCTCTTCAACATTTTAGAACACAGATTTCAAATGTCCTTGTTCCCCACAAGAAAAATTTTTGTGGAGGCCTCAGAGCTGCTGCCAATGCAGCCATTTGATGTTGAACTGCACCAACCTTTGAACATGCTGTGGCCGTATCAGGGACAGAGGGATGTCCTGGCAGAGCTTCAATAATTTTTTGGCAGTCTTCATTTGCATTGTCTCTGGCCAATTGTTCACATAGAATTCGTCTTAAATTTTCATCATCTACCTGTTTTTCAGTTGCTGCTGTTTTTCTACAAATTGCAGGAAAGGCTCTTTAATACTTTGTCTTATAGCGACATATCTCGGTTTTGGAGCTGCCATTTCCATTGTTTTAATTATAGCATTCACACCTAATTGTTGAGCCTGTGTTAAAACCAGAGGATCCCACCGTGCTCGTAAATCTGGATTAGAAAAAGGCCCATTACCGAGCAAAACATCAACTCCTACAGGGTCCTGCTGAGGCAGTTGCATATTATTTAAAGCTGTTTGCTCAGCTGGTTGCCTCCAATTGTTTTGAAAATCTTCATGCTGTACTGGTTGAAACAGAATTGTGGCCAAATGCATAATATCATAAGCAGCCAACAGATCTGTATTAATAATACAAATTAATTGCATTACTTCAGAAGAATTAATACCAAATTTAGCCACTTTTGCTTGAAGGTCCTGCACAACCTTCCATGCAAAAACCTGATGATTATCATTTTGTCCTGAATTAGGAACTGCTTTAAACACAGGAAAAGCCATTTTATCATCAGCAACATTCATATCAACATTCTTTATATCCAAGGCCTTTGGTGGACCCATTTTTTCCAATAAATCCCAGTCTCCCACTTCAGCTGCTTTCCTTTTAGCATAATCCCAACGCTGAAAAGGCTGTCGAGGAGTTACAATAGCATACAAGGCAGAGTCTTTCTATTACCAGTTTTACAGCAAACAGATTTATGCATTAATTCAGACCTTTTAATCTCTGTAATTTCCTCATTGTCACTATCAGAATCAGAAGACAAAGGAGGAGAAAGAGTTTCTACTTTCATTTCTTTGTGCAGTTCAGAAGCAGAAGCAGAAGCAGAAGCAAGCAGAGGAGCGGATGGCTCAATTTGTTTATTTTCTTAGGTCATTTTAGCCAACTGCTGTGCCGGAGGCTCAAAGTTAGATTTAACATTAAGTTCAGCTAGCTGCTGGGCAGGGGAAGGTTACGTGGATTTAAAACCTTTCGGGGACAAATACAAAGCATTTCCTGTAGCAACAGACCCAGCAATAGTTTCTGCAGAAACAACTCCTGCAGAATTCTCAGGCTGAGCTTCTCCCCTCAGCTGCTCTGCAGCAACTTCAAGTTCCTGCTCTGATTCCCCTTCTACCACCTCCCCCAAGTCTCTTTTATCCTGCTCCATTTTCCACTCTTTTAAGGTGTTACAAAGCAACCTCCACACAGGAGATTTATCTGTTTTATCTCCATTCTGAATTACATCCCAGGGTCTTTCTCCAACTTCTTTCCAAGCTCTAACAATAAAAGCAGCCTCCTTTAAGGTGTTATAAAGCAACCTCCATGTAGGAGATAGATCCGCACCTGCTTTATTCCCATTCTGAATTACATCCCAGGGTCTTTCTCCAACTTCTTTCCAAGCTCTAACAATAACAGCAGTAGTTACATCAGTCTTAAAATTTTAAGACTTTGCCCATATTAAAATGCTACAAAGAGCTTAGTCTGTTGTTTTACCTCCTTGTCTTGGGTTAGGTAACCAAAAAATGTGTATTCTATTTCATCTGTTGAAAGCAGTTGAGATGGTTTTTCTTTAGCTCTTGTAACTCCAGGGGGGAAGGGGGCAGATGCCTTCTGATAATGGGCCAGCTGTTAAAAACAGATGTGGCAGTGTTTGTTATCTCTGTCACCACTGGTCCATCCTCCGGGGGATATCTGCTGATAATGGGCCATGAAGGCTCACCAATGACATCACACATGACATCATCGGGGATATCTGCTGATAATGGGCCATGGAGGCTCACCAATGACATCACACATGACATCATCCAGGGGATATCTGCTGATAATGGGCCATGAAGGCTCACCAATGACATCACACATGACATCATCAGGGATATCTGCTGATAATGGGCCATGGAGGCTCACCAATGACATCACACATGACATCATCGGGGATATCTGCTGATAATGGGCTGTGAAGGCTCACCAATGACATCACACATTACATCATCGGGGATATCTGCTGATAATGGGCCATGAAGGCTCACCAATGACATCACACATGACATCATCGGGGATATCTGCTGATAATGGGCCATGAAGGCTCACCAAGGACATCATCGGGAATATCTACTGTTAATGGGCCATGAAGGCTCACCAATGACATCACACATGACCTCATCCCATTAGGAGATGCTCCACCAGTGGGGGGGGAGCCAACCATCTGCCACGACCGCCTGGGGTCTCCGAGGTGCTGTGACTGTCCCTGGAAGAAGCGCCTTTAAAAAGGCACCCTGGCACACCAGGCACGCAGGCACTCTCTGGTGGGGGGAGAGTGATTTCAGCTCCTTGTGAGAAGCTGCTAAAGCAGCCTCGCTCCAGGGAGGATCAAGTGACGCAGGAATAAGATTGTGAGATGA
>JAJEOU010002368.1:42500-100161 GCA_021534815.1 Acrocephalus arundinaceus
TGGCGGTCGCCCAGGTCCTGTCAGGGGTCACCAGGGGGACCCAGGTGTCTGTCACTTATCAGGGGGTCTCAAGGAGGACCCTGCCCACACCCCCCTCGGCCCAGCAGTGTCCCCCCGGTGTCCCCTCGCAGTGTCCCTCCCCGGTGTCCCCCCAGCCCCTGTCGCGACCCCCCCTGGGGTGTCCCCGCCGATGTCGCAAGCCCCGCCGTGGCCCCTCGCCAGCGCCTTCCCCGAAATGAGGAAGGACCGGGCGGCCCCTCCCCCACCCCGCGGGGAGGGGACGGGGGGGGCAGGGGGTCCCCAACCCCCATCCAGGGGCACCCAAAGGTGCGGGACCCCCCCGCAGCGAGTGTCACCCCCTCCCTGCAGGGGGGGTCGGGGGTCCCGGTGATGTCACCTCAGCCCCACCCCCACCCAGGTGGCCGGAGCGCCCCCACCCCCACCCATGGGTGGCCCCAGGGCTCGGGTTACCCATTAACCCCCGGGGCCACCATAAAGGGACCCCCCCGGCCGCTGTCACTGTCGCCGTCGCTGTCGCTGTCGCCGTCGCTGTCGCCGTCCCCTCCCTGCGGCCATGGGGGCTCCGGCGCTGCCCCCCCCCACCCTCCTCCTCCTCTTCGGCCTCGTGGCGCTGCTCGGGACCCCCGCCCGCGCCCAGCTGTGAGCGACTGGGACCCCCACAGCCACCTGTGGGACCCCCCCCACCCATGGGACTCCCACTCACCCATAAACCCCCCCCCCCCACCCATGGGACCCTCCCCACACATGGGACCCCTGGAATCCCGTTTTTTGGGACCCCCACCCACCCATGGGACCCCCACTGATGGGACCCCTATGCAATCCCCTCAATCCCCTTTTTTGGGATCCCCCAAACCCCAAAACCCCCTCACCACCCATGGGACCAACCCAGCCTGGATCCCCCCCCCCTCCCCCCCATATCCGGGACTCCCCCAAAACCCAAAAAAACTGCCAGGGACCCTCCAGCCCCAAATGTAAAGGGGGAATACTGGGACGTAATGGGGGATTTGCGGTGGAATGGGGGATTGGGGGGTTTCTGTGTGCTGTGGGATCCCCGAGGTTATTTAGGGACAGATTTTGGGGTTTCTGGGTGCTGTGGGGACAGATTTTAGAGTTTCTGGGTCCTGTGAGATCCCCGAGGTTATTTAGGGACAGATTTTGGGGTTTCTTGGTGCTGTGGGGACAGATTTTAGAGTTTCTGGGTGCTGTGGGATCCCCGAGGTTATTTAGGGACAGATTTTGGGCTTTCTGGGTGCTGTGAGATCCCCGAGGTTATTTAGGGACAGATTTTGGAGTTTCTGGGTGCTGTGAGGACAGATTTTGGGGTTTCTGGGTGCTGTGAGATCCCCGAGGTTATTTAGGGACAGATTTTGGGGTTTCTGGGTGCTGTGAGGACAGATTTTGGGGTCTCTGGGTGCTGTGAGATCCCCGAGGTTATTTAGGGACAGATTTGGGGGTTTCTGTGTGCTGTGGGATCCCCGAGGTTATTTAGGGACAGATTTTGGAGTTTCTGGGTGCTGTGAGGACAGATTTTGGGGTTTCCGGTTCCTGTGAGGTCCCCGAGGTTATTTAGGAACAGATTTGGGGGTTTCCAGTTCCTGTGAGGTCCCCGAGGTGATTTAGGGACAGATTTGAGGGTTTCTGTGTGCTTTGGGATCCCCAAGGTTATTTAGGGACAGATTTGGGGGGGGTTGGGCACTGTGGCACCCCTAGGACACTGTGACAGCCCTTTGGTGTCCCCAGGGTGACCATGGTGACCCCGGCCGTGCTGTGGCTGGAGACGGACGAGCAGGGGACACTGTGGGGACAGATTTGGGGTTTCTAGGCTCTGTGGGAACAGATTTTGGGGTTTCTGGGCACTCGGGGACAGATTTGGTGTTTCTGGGCACTGTGGGGACAGATTTTGGAGTCTCCAGGGCAATGTGAGGTCCCCGAGCTTATACAGGGACAGATTAGGAGTTTCTGGGTGCTGTGGGATCCCCAAGGTGACACAGGGGCATATTTTGGGGTCTCTGGTCCCCGTGAGCTCCCCGTGGTGTCCCCAGGGTGACCATGGTGACCCCGGCCGTGCTGCGGCTGGACACGGACGAGCAGGGGACACTGTGGGGACAGATTTGAGGTCTCTGGTCCCCGTGACCGCCCCGTGCTGTCCCCAGGGTGACCATGGTGACCCCGGCCGTGCTGCGGCTGGACACGGACGAGCTGGTTGTCCTGGAGGCGCCTGGGCTGACGGCGGCCGCCGAGGCCTCGCTGCTGGTGCAGGATTTCCCCCAGAAGCGCCAGGTGCTGTTCCAGACCCGCGCGGCGCTGAGCCCGGCCCAGGGCATGATGGTCAACACCACCATCAAGGTACGGTGTCACCGTTGGGGTATGGTGTCACCATCGGGGTACAGTGTCACCATCGGGGTACGGTGTCATCATTGGGGTACGGTGTCACCATCATTGGGGTACAGTGTCACCATTGGGGTACGGTGTCACCATTATTGGGGTACGGTGTCACCGTCAGGGTACGGTGTCATCATTGGGGTACAGTGTCACCATCAGGGTGCAGTGTCACCATCATTGGGGTACAGTGTCACCATTGGGGTACGGTGTCACCATCAGTGTACAGTGTCACTGCCCCACCCCTGGGCACTGCCACCACCCCCTGGGCACTGCCACCACCTCCTGGTCACTGCCCCGGGTCATCGTCCCAGCGGTCACTGCAAGGGATGGGAAAAGGGATGGACACTGAACTGGGGGTGGGGAATGTCCGGAGGGTGGTGGATGGTCACTCCTGGTGTCCATGGGGATGGTCACCAATGTCCCTGTCCCCATGGGTGTCCCCAGTGTCCCCTGCCCCTGCAGATGTCATTGTGTCCCTTGTCCCTGTGGGTGTCCCCAGTGTCCCCTGTCCCATGGATGTCCGCAATGCCCCTCTCCCCGCAGATGTCCTCAATGTCTCCAATGTCCCTGTGGATGTCCCCAATGCCCCCTGTCCCTGTGGATGTCCCCAATGTCCCCAATGTCCCTGTCCCCACAGGTGCCAGCCAAGCTGCTGCCGCCAGCACGGGGGAAGCAGTTTGTGACGGTGACAGCGCGGGTGTCAGGGGTGACACTGGAGAAGGTGCTGCTGGTGTCCCCGCAGAGCGGCCACATCTTCGTGCAGACCGACAAACCCATCTACACCCCCGGGTCCACCGGTGAGGACCCTGGGGACACCTGGGACACCTGGGACACCTGGGGGCCCCCTGGGACACCACTGGGCTGGGGACACCTGGGGACAGTGAGGGAATGGGGACAGTTTGGGGATATCAGGGGGATGGGGACACTGTCCCCCATGTCCCCTCCCAGTGCTGGATGTCCCCATTCCTGTGCTCACCTTGTCCCCTGAGTCCCCTGTGTCCCCTCACAGTCCCTATGCTCACCTTGTCCCCCGTGTCCCCTCTCAGTCCCCCGTGTCCCTCTCAGTCCCCTGTGTCCCCTCCCACTGCTGGGTGTACCCCTGTGTCCCCTCTCACCTGGTCCCCTGTGTCCCCTCTCTTTCCCTTGTGTCCCCTCCCAGTGCGGGATGTCCCCCTTGTCCCCCCTCACCTTGTACCCCTTGTCCCCACCCTGTCCTTATCCCCTCTCACATTGTCCCTTGTGACCCCTCCCACATTGTCCCCCATGTCCCCTCTCAGTCCCCCGTGTCCCCTCCCCTTCTCCCTTGTGTCCCCCCTCACCTTGTCCCTTGTGTCCCCTCTCAGTCCCTTGTGTCCCCCTTCACCTTGTCCCCCACATCCTCACCCTGTCCTTGTCCCCTCTCACCTTGTCCCCTTTGTCCCCTCCCAGTCCTCTGCCGCCTCTTCACCGTGGGCCACCTCATGGAGCCGGTGGCCAAGACTGTCGTCGTGGAGGTCAAGGTGGGTGCCCTTGGGTGACACAGGAGGTGACACAGTGGCGATGTGGGTGACACGGTGCCACCCATGCCACCGTCCCCATTGTCCCCTCAGACGCCCGACAACGTCATCGTCAGACAAGTCCCGGTGTCGTCCCCGACCAAGAACGGGATCCTGTCCCTCAACCACAACCTGCCCGAGGTGGTCAGGTGGGTGTCACCGTCCCCTGAGGTGGCCTGGGGACACCCCCCGGGTGCTGTCCCCTCACTGTCCCCTCGCTGTCACCTCCCCCAGCCTGGGCATGTGGACGATCTCGGCCAAATTTGAGGATTCTCCGGATCAGGAGTTCAGCACCCAGTTCGAGGTCAAGGAGTACGGTGGGTGTGGGGACACCGGGGACTGTCCCCAAGGGGTGTCGGTGTCACCAAGGTCACCAGACTGGGGATACGGGGACATGGGGTGACATTGGTGGTGGTGGTGACAGGAATGAGATGACAGGGGTGGCAGGATGGGGGTGCGATGACATTGGTGGTGGCAGTGACAGGGGTGGGATGACAGGGAGAGGGGTGGCAGCAGGGGGGCATGGGGACAGGGGTGACATCAGTGGTGGCGGTGACAGGAATGACAGGGACAGGAGTGACAGCATGGGGACATGGGGACACAATGTCACCGATACCACTGATGATGTCACTGACTATGTCACGGATGATGTCACCAATGTCACCCCGCAGTCCTGCCCAGCTTTGAGGTGGCCCTGACCCCCGAGGAGAAGTTCCTGTACATCGACCGCCAGGAGGATTTCAGGGTGTCCATCCTGGCCAGGTGACACCGAAAGTGTCCCCTCTTCTAGGGTCACAACTGCGTGAGGGACAGGGGACAGCTCTGCTCTGCTGCTGTCCCCTGGGGGTGGCGCAGGGACAGGTTGGAGGGTGAGGGGGGCACAGGGTGACACGGTGACATTGGTGGTGGCGGTGGCAGGGTGTGATGAGGGACAGGGGAATGTGGAGGGACAGAATGGGGACACGGGACAATGGGGTGGCAGCATGGGTGGGGACAGGGGTGGCAGCAATGGGGACACAGGGACGGTGACATTGTCAGTGGCAGTGGCAGGGATGGGATGACAGGGATGGGGTGGCAGGATGAGGACATGGGGACACAGTGATATGGTGACACAGTGACACGATGACAGTTACATGGTGACACTGAGGTGACATGTTGACACGGTGGCTGTCCCCAGGCACCTCTGGGGACAGGAATGGCAGTAATGGGGATGTGCAGGGGACACAGTGACAGTTACGCAGTGACATGGTGGCACAGTTACGCAGTGACATGGTGGCACAGTTACACAGTGACACTGCGGTGACACGGTGATATGGTGATGCGGTGACACAGTGACACAGTAACACAGTTACACAGTGGAATGGTCACACAGTGACACATTGACACAGTTACACAGTTACAGTGACACTGCAGTGACATGGTGATATGGTGACACCGCGGTGACACCGCGGTGACACATTGACGCAGTTACACGCTGACACTGTGGTGACACGGCGACACGGTGACACCATGACACCGCAGTGACATGGTGGCACAATGACAGAGTGATAGTTACACAGTTACACAGCGACATTATGGTGACACAGTGATATGGTGACACCACGGTGACACGGTGACACATTGACACAGTTACACACTGACACTGGTGACACAGCGACACATTGACACAATTACATGGTGACACCACAGTGAAAAAGTGACTGCAGTGACACGGTGGAACAGCGACACATTGACACAGTTACATGGTAACACAGTTACACGGTGACACAGTGACACCGCAGTGACACGGTGACACCGTGGTGACACTGCGGTGACACGGTGACACACTGCTGTCCCCAGGTACCTGTACGGGCGGCGCCTGGAGGGCACGGCCTTCGCGCTCTTCGGGGTCATGGTGGATGATGAGAAGAGGAGCATCCCCCAGTCCCTGCAGCGTGTGGCCGTGAGTGACACTGTCCCTGTCCCCAACCCTGTCCCCAACCCTAGCACTGTCCCCACTCCTGTCCCCATTCCCCTGTTCTTGTCCCTGTCCCCATCCCTGTCCGCATCCCTCATCCTGTCCCAGTCTTGCCCCTGGCTGTCCCCAGCCCTGTCCCCACGTCCCTAGGTTGTGGACGGTGATGCTGATGCCATGCTGTCCTCAGTCTGTCCCCAATCCTGTCCTGACCCTGTCCCCAACTGTGTCCCTATGTCCCCAGATTGTGGATGGTGACGCCGATGCCATGCTGTCCCCAGTCCTGTCCCCAATCCTGTCCTGACCCTGTCCCCGACCCTGTCCTAACCCTGTCCCCAACCCTGTCCCCATGTCCCCAGGTTGACGACGGTGACGCTGAGGCCGTGCTGTCCATGGCCCACCTGCGCGAGCGCTTCCCCAACCCCCAGGAGCTCGTGGGACACTCCCTCTATGTCACTGTCACCGTCATCACCGAGTCAGGTCTGCGTGGGGACAAGAGGGGACATGGGGGGACACAGGGACAGGGACAGTGGGAGGACAGTGGGGGACAGGGACAGTAGAGGAATACAGGGGACACAGGGGACTGGGGGTGACAGGGACAGTGAGGGACACGCGGGACTGGGGGGGACAGCAATGATGAGACTCTGGGGACATGTGGGGTTGGGGACAGCAAGGATGAGGGGGGGACATCTGGGGCCACCCAGGGGCTATTCCTGGGCAGGGGACAGGCAACCCTGGCCACAGGTGACACGGCCACTGCCACTGTCCCCACAGGCAGTGACAAAGTAGAGGCACAGTGTGGTGGTGGGAAGACATGGGGGAGAGGGACAGGGGACAGAGACAGGGGACAGGGACCCCACGTGACATGGCCACTGCCATTGTCCCCACAGGCAGTGACACGGTAGAGGTACACTGCGGTGGTGGGAGGACATGGGGGAGAGGGACAGGGACAGGGACAGTGGACAGGGACAGGGGACAGGGACCCTACATGACACTGTCACTGCCATTGTCCCCACAGGCAGTGACATGGTGGAGGCACAGTGCGGTGGGAGGAGGACATGAGAGGGGACAGTGATAATGAGGGGACATTTGGGGCAGGGGACAGGGACCCCAGGTTACATGGTCACTGTCATTGTCCCCACAGGCAGTGACATGGTGGAGGCCCAGCGCGGTGGCAGGGGGACAGAGAGGGGACAGGGGCAGTGAGAATGAAGGGACATTTGGAACAGGGGACAGGGACCCCAGGTGACACGGCCACTGCCATTGTCCCCACAGGCAGTGACATGGTGGAGGCCCAGCGCGGTGGCATCCAGATCGTGACGTCCCCCTACAGCATCCACTTCACCCACACCCCCAAGTACTTCAAGCCGGGGATGCCCTTTGACCTCACGGTTGGTGACATCTTGGGGACAGCGGTGGTGGCACGGGGCCCACGGGGTCTCCTGGCCTGGGATGGGGACAGGGCTTGGGGACAGAGGAGAAGTCGGTCCCTGGGTGATGTCCCCGTGTCACCTGAGAGGGGCTGGGGACTGTGGGCTGTCCCTGTGTCACTGGGATGGCCCTTCCTGGTGCCACCACCCCTTCCCAGTATCATTGTCCCTTCCCAGTGTCCCTTCCCTGTGCAACCACCCTTTCCCAGTGCCACCACGCCTTCCATGTGTCCCCACCCCTTCCCAGTATCCATTCCAAGTGCCACCACCCCTTCCCAGGATCCTTGTCCCTTCCCAGTGTCCCTTCCCTGTGCCACCATCTTTCCCAGGGCCCTTTCCCAGTGTCCTTTTTCAGTGTCACCACCCCTTCCCAGAGCCAATGCCACTTCCCAGTGTCCCCTCCCAGTGCCACCACCCCTTCCCAGTGTCCCTTCCAAGCGCCACCACCCTTCGCCAGTGTCACTGCCCCTTTCCAGTGTCCCTTCCCAGAGCCACTATTCCTTCCCAGTGCCCCTTCACCGTGCCACCACTCCCTCCCAGAGCCCGTGTCCCTTCCAAGTGCCACCACCCCTTCCCAGTGCCCTTTCCTAGTGCCACTTCCCCTTCCCATTGTCATTGCCCCTCCCCAGTGTCCCTTCCCAGTGCCACCACCCCTTTCCCAGAGCCCTCCCCTCACTCCCCACGTAATGTCCTCTTGTCCCCTGGTGTCCCATGCAGGTTTATGTCACCAACCCAGACCAGTCCCCGGCCCCGCGTGTCACAGTCCAGGCCGAGGGCTTCCAGGGCCAGGTGTCCACCCAGCGCGATGGCACGGCCAAGCTGGTCCTCAACATGCCGGCTGCCAAGGACAGCGTCCCCATCACTGTGAGTGGAGACAGTGGGGTGACACCGTGGGGTGTCCACTGCAGGCTGACCATGTGGGCCACCTCAATTAGGTTGACCAAGACATGAGAGTGACCAAGGACCAGGTGTCAAAGAGACTGGTGGAGGTGTCCACAGTGGTCAGTTGTCCGTAGTAGTATGTGGCCAGGGTCACCAGTGATCAGGAACTGAGATGGCCAAAGCCAGGGAGATGAAAGTGACCGTGATATTGAGGATGGCCAAGGGCCAAGGTCAGGGGGGTCGCCATGGTTGAGTGGCCAAGACATTCAAGGTAGCAGACGGTCAGTTTGACCACAGAGATAGTCACCAAGGACCAGGGCACCAGGAAGGGGCAGGGAGACCATGATGGACAAGACCTCTGTGGTGGCCAAGACCTTCATGGTGGCCAGTATCTCTAGGGTGGCCAAGACCTTCATGGTGGCCAACTCCTTCATGGTGGCCAAAACCTCCATGGTGACCAAGACCCTTATGATGGCCAAAACCTCCATGGTGGCAAACACACATCCATGATGGCCAAGACCTCTATGGTGGCCAAGACCTCCATGGTAGCCAAAAACTTCCATGATGGCCAAGGCCTCTAACAGTGGCCAAGACCTCCATTATGGCCAAGACCTTTATGGTGGCCAACACACTTCCCTGATGGCCAAGACCTCTAAGATGGCTAAGACCTCTGTGGTGGCCAAGACCACTACAGAGGTAAATACCTTCATGGTCTTGAGGTTGGCCAAGACCTCCATAGTGGCCAAAATCTCCATGATGACCAACGTGCTTCTGTGATGGCCAAGACCTCTATGTTCACTAAGACCATTAATAGTGGCTAAGATTTCCATGGTGGCCAAGAACCTCCATGATGGCCAAGGCCTCTTGCAGTGGCCAAGACCTCCATGGAGAGCAAGATCTCTAGGGTGGCCAAGACTTCCATGGTGGCCAGCACACCTCCATGATGGTCAAGGCCTCTTAGAATGGCTCTCCAGGGAGAGCAAGATCTCTCTCTATGGTGGCCAAGATCTCTGTGGTGGCCAAGACACCTCCATGATGGCCAAGACCTTCATGATGGCCAAGACCTCTCTGTTGGCCAAGACCTTTACAGTGGCCACGACTTCCATAGTGGCCAAGGCCTCTATGGTGGCCAAGACTTCCATGATGACCAACACACTTCCATCATGGCCAAGACCTCTATGGTGGCCAAGACCTTTATGGTGGCCAAGACACCTCCATGATGGCCGAGACCTTTATGGAACCTCTATGCTGTCCAAGCCCTTCGCGCTGACTGAGTGTCACCGTGTCCCCTGTCACAGGTGCGCACGGCCCAGGCGGGGCTGCCCAAGGAGCGCCAGGCCTCGCGGCAGATGACAGTCGAGGCCTACCGCAGCCAGGCCGGCTCCGGCAACTTCCTGCACCTGGCGGTGGCCACCATCGAGCTACAGCCCGGGGACAACCTGCCCGTCAACTTCCACCTCAAGACCAACAACAACAATGTCCGCAACTCTGTCCCCTTCTTCACCTACCTGGTGGGTACCTGCGGCTGACCGCTGGTCACCTCAGCTTGACCACCCGGATGTCCAGGTGGTCACCAAGCTCGGTGTTTCTCGCAGATCATGAGCAAGGGCCGCATCCTCCGCGCCGGCCGGCAGCGGCACGAGGCCGGCCAGAGCCTGGTGACCATGACCCTGCCGGTGACCCCCGAGCTCATCCCCTCCTTCCGCATCGTGGCCTATTACTTCGTCCTGCCCGGCGAGATTGTGGCCGACTCCATCTGGGTGGACGTCAAGGACACCTGCATGGGCACTGTGAGTGTCCCTGAGGGGCTGAGGGGTCTTGGGGACATTGGGCGGGCCTTGGTGGGGGTTGGGGATGTCCTTGAGGTGGCCTTTGAGGGGTCCAGGTGGCCTCAGATGGGCTTGAGGGGACCTTGAGGGACCTGGGAGGTCCTTGAGGGGTTTGGGGGCTTTTGAGGCGCTTGGGTGGCCCTGAAGGACCTGGGGGCCTCTTGAGGGGCTTTTGGAAGGGTTTGAGGGGCCCTTGAGGGTCCTGGGGGCTCCTTGAGGGGTTTGGGAGGTTCTTTGAGGGACTAGGGAGACCTTGAGAGGCCTGGGGGCCCTGGTGACCCAGTGAAGCCCGTGGCCACCAACTGCCCCGGGAAGTCCGGTCTTGGTGTCCCCTTGTGGTGGGGGAGGGGAGAAAGGTAGCTTTTGGGGACATTCTGGGGACGTCACCCCCCCATGTCTGTGGTAGCTGGTGGTGAAGGGGGCGACGGAAGGTGACAACCGCATCCATGAGCCGGGGACACCGATGAGGCTGCGCATCGAGGGTGACCACAAGGCCTACGTGGGGCTGGTGGCCGTGGACAAGGGCGTCTTCGTCCTCAGCAAGAAGAACAAGCTCACCCAGACCAGGGTGGGTGGCCCTGTCCCTGATGTCCCCAAGGGGTGGCCATAGCTGTCATGTCATGGCTGTCCCCAGACCCCTGGGATGGTGGCCACCAACAGCTGTCCCTGTCCCTGAGTGGTGATCATCACACTTGTCCCCAGCCTTGCTGTCCCCTGATGGTGGTGGCCATCACAGCTGTCCCTGTCCCCACCATCCTTGGATGGTGGCAGTGGCCATCACAGCTGTCCCCTGTGGATGCAGGTTTGGGACACGGTGGAGAAAGGTGATATTGGCTGCACGCCGGGCAGTGGCAGGGACAACGTCGGGGTCTTCAAGGACGCTGGCCTGAGCCTGGCCACCAGCGTCCAGATCACCACCCCCCAGCGGTCAGGTAGGTCAGGTGCTGTGGTGGCACCTTGGGGACAGGGGGGTAGCACCTCAGGGATGGGGGAGGTGACATTTAGGGGAATGGGGAGGTGACACCGCAGGGATGTGACATTTCAGGCATGGGGCAGTGTGACACCTGAGGGACAGGGAGGTGACACCTCAGGGATGGAGCAGTGACCCTGATCTTTGGGATGTGACACCTGGGACACTGTGGGGTCCTGACCGGTGTCTCCTCTGTCCCCAGAGGTCCTGTGTCCCCAGCCTGCCAAACGCAAGCGCCGCTCGCTGGCCCTCGCCGAGTACAAGGGCACCAAGGGTAGGTGGCACCGGGGTGTCCCTTGTCCCCAGAACACCGGGGTTGTCCCTTGTCCCCAGGAACACTGCGGCGTCCTGTGCCCCGAGGTCACCAAGGTGTCCCTTGTCCCCAGGAACACTGCAGCGTCCTGTGCCCCGAGGTCACCAAGGTGTCCCTTGTCCCTGAGGCTGCCAAAGTGTCCCATGTCCCTGAGGGGACACACAGTGTCCTCTGTCGCACAGCATCCCCTGTCCAAAACGTCACCAGAGTGTCCCATGTCCTTGAAAGCCACCAGAGTGTCCCACACCCTTGAGGTCCCTATTCCCTAGAGCCACCAGAGTGTCCCTTCTCTCAAAGGCCACCAAAATGTCCCATGTCCCTGAGGGCCACCAGAGTTTCCCATATCCCAAAGAGTCACCGGAGTGTCCCACACTCCTGATGCCCCCATTCCCGGGAGCCACCAGAGTGTCCCACACCCCCAAGAGCCACCAGAGTGTCTCACACTCCCCAAGTCCCCATTCCCGAGAGCCACCAGTGTCCCACACCTCCAAGAGCCACCAGAGTGTCCCACACCCCGAGGTCACATCCCACACTCCCCAAGAGCCACCAGAGAGTCCCACAAACCCCAAGTCCCCATTCCCGAGAGCCACCAGAGTGTCCCACACTCCTGATGTCCCCATTCCCAAGAGCCACCACAGTGTCCCACACCCCCGATGTCCCCATTCCCGGACGCCACAGGGGCCGGTCCCAGCCGTGTCCCGGTGTCCGGCAGTGGCCGAGTACTCGGACAAGGCGGAGCGGAAGTGCTGCGAGGACGGGATGAAGGACAACCCGATGGGGCACAGCTGCGAGAAGAGGAGCGAGTACATCCAGGAGGGCGAGTCCTGCGTGCGCGCCTTCCTCGACTGCTGCAGATACATCAAGGCCAAGAGGGACCAGCAGAACCTGTCACCCAGCACCGGGCTGGCCAGAAGCAAGTGTTGGGTCCTGGCGGGGTGGGAGAGGGTCGGGGGAGGTTGGGGAACATTGGGTGGAGCTTGGTTGAAGCTTGGGAGGGTCTTGGGTGGGTTTTGGGTGTTCCTTGGGTGTTCCTTGGACTTTCTTTGGGTGTTGCTTGGGCATTCCTCGGGTGTTCCTTGGACGTTCCTTGGGGGAAGGTCAAGTGAAGTTCAGGCATTCCTTGGGCGTTCCTTAGTGGGAACTTGGGTGAAGGCTGGGAGGGTCTTGAGTGGGTTTTGGGTGTTCCTTGGTGAACCTCAGGTGAAGTTGAGGCATTTTGCTTGAGCAAAGCTTGGGTGAAGGTTGGATGTTCCATGGGTGTTCCTTGGTGAAGGCCAAAAGAACCTTGGGTGTTCCTTGCGTGTTCCTTGGACTTTCCTTGGGGGAAGGTCAGGCAAACATCAGGCATTCCTTGGGTGTTCCTCAGGTGAAGGTTGGGAGTGTCTTGGGTGGGGTTTGGGTGTTTCTTGGTGAACCTCGGGTGAAGTTGAGGCATTTTTCTTAAGCAAAGCTTGGGTGAAGGTTGGATGTTCCTTGGGTGTTCCTTTGGTGTTCCTTGGTGAAGGTCAGGAGAACCTTGGGTGTTCCTTGGACTTTCCCAGGGGGAAGGTCAGGTGAACCTCAGGCGTTCCTTGGGTGTTTCTTCAAGTGGAGCTTGGGAGGGTCCTGGGTGGGTTTTGGGTGTTCCTTGGTGAACCTCGGGTGAAGTTGAGGCATTTTCTTGAGCAAAGCTTGGGCGAAGGTTGGATGAACCTTGGTTGTTCCTTGGTGAACCTCAGGAGAACCTTGAGTGTTCCTTGGGTGTTTCTTGGGTGTTCCTTGGGCATTCCTTGGACTTTCCTTGGATGTTCCTTGGGGGAAGGTCAGGTGAACCTCAGGCATTCCTTGGGTGTTCCTTAGTGGGAGCTTGGGTGAAGGTTGGGAGTGTCGTGGGTGGGCTTGGGGCATTTGTTAGGTCAAGGTCAGGTGACCCTCGGGCATTCCTTGGACAACCCTTGGATGAACACCTTACTTGGGCAAGACAAGGGGTGGTGCTGGGATGGGACCGGGGTGACACTTGGGGTGGCACTGGGGTGACACTGGGGTGGCACCGGGGTGACATTGGGCAGCACTGAGGTGACATTGGGCAGCACTGGGTGGCGCCGGGGTGATACCGGCTCCACTCAGGGGTTGCAGCCATGAGGCCACGTTCGAGAGGGCCAATGCCACCACCCCCAGGCCAGGAGGAGGACGATCTCTTCTCACCTGACGAGGACATCGTCTCACGGAGCCTCTTCCCTGAGAGTTGGATGTGGCAGGTGGAGCAGCTGATGGAGCCACCCAACGAGCTGGGGTGAGCCTGGACCTCCTGTCCCACCACCCTCCCACCCCACGGCCTGGCCTGGGCATGGCCACCCTGTCCCCATCCAGCTCGGACATCTCTGGAGACCAGAGATGGTCACCCCAAATCCAGGCCAAGGTCACCGCTAGCCTCCTGGTCCATCCTCAGGACTTCTTGGTCCATTCAGAGGTCATCTCCAAGCTCCTGGTCCTGCTTGGGGGGGGGGGGGGGGGGATCTGTGGGTCTGGGACATCTGTGGGGACAAGGGAACTCCCACTGTGGGTCTGGGACATCTGTGAGGAACAGGGAGGTGCCACAGTGGCTTTGGGGACATCTCTGGGGACAAGGGAACTCCCACTGTGGGTTTGGGACATCTTTAGGGACCAGGGAGGTGCCACAGTGGCTTTGGGGACATCTCTGGGGACAAGGGAACTCCCACTGTGGGTTTGGGACATCTTTGGGGACCAGGGAGGTGCCACTGTGGCTTTGGGACATCTTTGGGTGTGGGGAGACAGACTGTGGGGAGACAAAGGGAGACAGCACTAAAGGCAATCATACACCTGATATATTTCAGCTGTGTTAATTATCCGGGAGTGGGAACAGCCTCGCCCTCCCAGCTGTGGGGGTGATAAAGAGTGAGTTAGCTGGGAGGGAGCTCAGTTGGAGTCAGTTGGAGTTGGAGTCAGTTGGAGTGAGTTGGAATTGGAGTTAGTTGGAGTTAGGTGGAGCTGGAGTTGGAGTCAGTTGGAGTTGGAGTTAGCTGGAGTTAGTTTGAGTTAGTTGGAATTGGAGTTAGTTGGAGTTGGAGTTAGTTGGAGTTAGTTCAGTTGGAGTTAGTTGGAGTTGGAGTCAGTTGCATTTAGTTTAGTTGGAGTTGGATTTAGTTCAGTTGGAGTCAGTTGGAGTTGGTTCAGTTGGAGTCAGTTGGAGTCAGTTGGAGTTGGATTTAGTTCAGTTGGAGCTGGAGTCAGTTGGAGTTGGATTTAGTTCAGTTGGAGTCTGTTGGAGTTGGTTCAGTTGGAGTTAGTTCAGTTGGAGTTAGCTGGAGTTAGTTGCATTTAGTTTAGTTGGAATTGGAGTTGGAGTCAGTTGGAGTCAGTTGGAGTCAGTTGGAGTCAGTTGGAGTCAGTTGGAGTTGGATTTAGTTCAGTTGGAGCTGGAGTCAGTTGGAGTTGGATTTAGTTCAGTTGGAGTCTGTTGGAGTTGGTTCAGTTGGAGTTAGTTCAGTTGGAGTTAGCTGGAGTTAGTTGCATTTAGTTTAGTTGGAATTGGAGTCAGTTGGAGTTGGTTCAGTTGGAGTTGGTTCAGTTGGAGTTGGTTCAGTTGGAGTTGGAGTCAGTTGGAGTCAGTTGGAGTCAGTTGGAGTCAGTTGGAGTTGGATTTAGTTCAGTTGGAGTCAGTTGGAGTTGGTTCAGTTGGAGTCAGTTGGAGTCAGTTGGAGTTGGATTTAGTTCAGTTGGAGTCAGTTGGAGTTGGTTCAGTTGGAGTCAGTTGGAGTCAGTTGGAGTTGGATTTAGTTCAGTTGGAGTCAGTTGGAGTTAGTTGGAGCTGGAGTCAGTTGGAGCTGGAGTCAGTTGGAGCTGGAGTCAGTTGGAGCTGGAGTCAGTTGGAGTTAGTTCAGTTGGAGTTAGTTCAGTTGGAGTTAGTTCAGTTGGAGTTAGTTCAGTTGGAGTTGTTGGAGTTGGAGTTAGTTGCATTTAGTTTAGCTGGAGTTGGAGTCAGTTGGAGTCAGTTGGAGTTGGAGTCAGTTGGAGTTGGAGTCAGTTGGAGCCTGCTGGCCGTGCTGTGAGGAGGAAGGGACAGGAGGCTGTGCAGGGACAGACAGGGTAATCCACTGAACATGGGACAAACAGGGTCAGGCAGCCGCGACAGGGACAGGAAGGAGCGAGCTGGAACAGCAGAGGGAAGAGAGAAAACTGTGGAGAAACAGCTGGGTCTGTGCGGAGCTGCCCCGTGGGATTGCTAAAGGGAAAAGGTACCAGAGACTTTTACAAGCAGCTCATGCTTGAAGCCTTCGGATGTTTTCACTGAAGCACTTTGAGGGCAGCGTCCATCTCGATGACAACATTTGGGGGCAAGGGAACTCCCACTGTGGGTCTGGGACATCTGTGAGGAACAGGGAACTCCCACTGTGGGTTTGAGACATCTGTGAGGACCAGGGAGGTGCCACTGTGGCTTTGGGACCTCTCTGGGGACCAGGGAAGTCCCATAGTGACACTCCCTGAGCCTGGCCTGGGGTGGGCTGTGACCCCCTCGGTCACTCCTGTCCCCTGCAGGATCTCCACCAAGACGCTGCCCGTGTACCTAAAGGACTCCATCACCACCTGGGAGGTCCTGGCCGTCAGCCTCTCCCCCTCCAAAGGTACGGGCTCACGGAGGAACAGGGGGTCAGTGGAACATCCCCAAACCTGGTGGGGGGTCCCTGAGACCTGAAGGGTTCCCTAAAGCTTGGAGGGGTTTGCTGGGATTTGAAGGATCTCCAAAATGTGATGGGGAGATGCCCCAAATCTTGGTGGTCGTGCTTGGGACTTGAGGGATCTCCTTGAGACTTGAGGGATCCCCCAAACCTTGGGAGAATTCAATGGGATCCAAGGGATCTCCTAAACTTTGGAAGAACTCAATGAGTCTTGATGGATCCCCTAAAACTTGTCATAACTTTTTGGGAATCAAGGGATCTTCTAAACTTTGGGAAGCCTCCTTGGGACTTGACGGGTGCCCTAAACCTTGGGAGAATTCCATGGGATTCAAGGGATCTCCTAAACTTGAGAGAGCCCTGTGGAGCTTGATGGATCTCCTAAACCTTGGGAGGAGTACATGGAACTTGAGGGATCTCCTAAACTTTGGGAAACTTAGGAGATCTCGATGGATCTCCTAAACCTTAGAGGATCCCACAGTTCTTGACGGATCCCCTAAACCTTGGGAAGATTAGGAGATCCCAATGGATCCCCTAAACTTTCTGAGGCCTCCCTGGACTTCTGGGCACCTCCAAAGGCCTCGGGGCCATCTTGGGGACACCAAGACCAAACCCCCCGCGTGTCCCCACCCCAGGGCTGTGTGTGGCTGACCCCTACGAGATCACGGTGATGAAGGACTTCTTCATCGACCTCCGCCTGCCCTACTCGGTGGTGAGGAACGAGCAGGTGGAGATCCGCGCCATCCTCTACAACTATTGGCTGCACGACATCACGGTCAGTCGGGGACAGTTTTTTTGGGGACGCCGTGACCCCACCCCTGACCCCGAGTGTGACCTCCCACCTTTGTCACCTTCCAGGTGCGTGTGGAGCTGGTCCACAACCCCGACCTGTGCAGCCCGTCCACGGCCAAGCGGCGCTACCAGCAGGTGCTGCGCATGAAGGCCGAGTCCTCGCGCACTGTGTCCTTCGTCATCGTCCCCCTCAAGCTCGGCCTGCTGGACATCGAGGTCAAGGCGGCTGTCCGCAACCAGTACGTGGGTGACGGGGTCAAGAAGAAGCTCCGAGTCGTGGTGAGTGGCCGTGGCAGTGTCACCTCCAGTCCTGAGATGTCTTTCCGGCTGGTCTGGAGGGGTTGGGGTGGGCAGGACCCCAGCCCCACCCTCAGGGCCGGACTCTGCCCCCACAGCCCGAGGGGATGCGGCTGGAGAAGACGGTGAAGATCGTGGAGCTGGACCCACAGAACAAGGGAGTCAGTGAGTGACACCTGTGGGACCAGGGAAGTGCCACCGTGGGTTTGAGACATCTCTGGGGACCACAGAGGTCTCACTGTGGGTCTGGGACATCTCTGGGGACCAGGGAGGTACCATGTGGCTTTGGGACGTCTCTGGAGACCAGGGAGGTCCCACTGTGGCTTTGGAGACATCTGGGAGGTCCACTGTGGGTTTGGGAAATATTTGGGAACCAGGGAGGTGCCACCGTGGGTTTGGGACATCTCTGGGGACAAGAGAACTCCCACTGCGGGTTTGGGACATCTTTGGGGACCAGGGAGGTGCCACCGTGGGTTTGGGACATCTCTGGGGACAAGTGAGCTCCCACAGTGGGTTTGGGACATCTTTGGGGACCAGGGAGGTGCCACCGTGGGTTTGGGACATCTCTGGGGACAAGTGAGTGGGATAGGCTCCCACTGTGGGTTTGGGACATCTCTGGGGACAAGTGAGCTCCCACAGTGGGTTTGGGACATCTTTGGGGACCAGGAAGGTGCCACTGTGGGTTTGGGACATCTCTGGGGACAAGTGAGTGGGATAGGCTCCCACTGTGGGTTTGGGACATCTTTGGGGACCAGGGAGGTGCCACTGTGGGTTTGGGACATCTTTGTGTGGCCCTGGAAGGTCTGGAGGGACAAGGGACACCCTGATGTGGGGTGGGGCTGGGTCGCCTCAGGGTTGAGCATTGTGGGGGGGACACGGGGAGGACTTGGGGTCACCCATGTCCCCCCGCCCCGCAGATGGGGTGCAGGAGGAGCGGGTGAAGGCCGCAGATCTCTCGGACATCGTCCCCGACACGGAGCCGGAGACCAAAGTCAGCATCCAGGGTGAGCACCAAGGAGGGGACACGTGGGGACAAGCTGGTGGGACATTCTCGGGTGTGACACGTCCCCTTCCGGCCCAGGCAACCCCGTGTCCATCATTGTGGAGAAGTCCATCGACGGGGCCAAGCTGAAGCACCTGATCGTGACCCCGTCAGGCTGTGGGGAGCAGAACATGATCGCCATGACCCCCACGGTCATCGCCGTCTACTACCTGGACAACACCAACCAGTGGGAGAACTTTGGCATCGACCGCCGGGTGGGAGCCATCGAGCTGATCAGGAAAGGTGGGAACGGCGCCAAAAGGAGTGGAAACGGCCCCAAAAAGTGGTCGGAATGTCCCCAAAAAGGAGTGGGAGTGTCCCCCAAAAGTGGTGGGAATGTCCCCCAAAAGTGGTGGGAATGTGCCCCAAAAGGAGTGGGAATGTCCCCCAAAAGGAGTGAGAATGTCCCCCAAAAGGAGTGGGAACGTCCCCCAAAAGGAGTGGAAATGTCCCCCAAAAGGAGTGGGAACGTCCCCCAAAAGGAGTCGGAGTGTCCCCAAAAGGAGTGGGAATGTCCCCCAAAAAGAGTCGGAGTGTCCCCAAAAGCAGTGGGAATGTCCCCCAAAAGGAGTGGGAGCATCCCCAAAAGCAGTGGGAATGTCCCGCGGTGTCCTCTCTCAGGTCACCATGTGAGGTGGTGCAGAAGGTCGCCTCTCTGAAGGAGACCTGAGTTGGGTGACCCCAGTGTCCCCTCAGGCCACCATCCTGGTGTTCCAAGCACTGGCCCAGGAGCAGATGGACACAGAGCTGTGTCCACAAGTCATGGTGATACTGGTGACCCTCAGGCCGCCGGGGCCACCCAGAAACCCTTGTGGACTCTCCACCCAGTGTCCCCCAGTTTGGGACTTCCAGAGTTACTGGTTTGCACTGGGATAGGCTCCACAGTGGGCTGGTGGCCTGAGGGTTCCTCAGCTTGGGTGGGTGCTCTTTGTGTTGGCCAACACTTGGAGGACATTGGTGGCCTGAGGCCATCTTCAGCCACACCTTGCGTTGACCAACGATTGGAGGACATTGGTGGCCTGAAGCCACTGCTGGCCACCCTTGCATTGACCAATGGTTGGAGGACATTGGTGACCTGAGGACATTCCTTGTGTTGTCCAACACTTGGAGGACGTTGGTGGCCTCAGGCCATCCCCGGCCACCCCTGGCGTTGTCCAACGCTTGGAGGACATTGGTGGCTTGAAGCCACCACTGGCTACCCTTGCATTGACCAACAGCCTGCTGGGCTGAGGCTACCTCTGGCCAACCCTTGTGTTGACCAACGGTTGGAGGACATTGGTGGCCTGAAGCCACCACTGACCACCCCTCGTGTTGACCAATGTCCATCTCCTCGCAGGTTATGTCCAACAGTTGGCCTTCCGCAAGCCCGACGGCTCCTACGCTGCCTTCAAGGACCGCCCCGCTAGCACCTGGTGAGGGTCCCACCGCCACTGCCACCACCCAGCCTTGGTGACAGGGCCAGATGTCACACTCAGGTGTCCCCATCCCCAGGCTGACCGCCTACGTGGTCAAGGTGTTTGCCATGGCCAAGAGGCTGGCGGACATCGAGCACGGCGAGATCTGCGGCCCCCTCAAGTGGCTCATCCTCAACAAGCAGAAGCCGGACGGGGTCTTCCAGGAGGACGCACCCGTCATTCATAAGGAGATGTTGGTAGGGGGACACCTCAACCCTGTCACTGTCATGGCTGGTGGCCAAAGCTTGGGGTGGACCTCGGGTGGAGGCTGGGTGAACTTTGGGCATTCCATGGGCGTTCCCTGGGTGAAGGTCAGGTGAACCTCAGGAATTCTTTGAGTGTTCCATAGTTGAAGTTTGGGTGGGTTTTGGGTGTTCCTTGGGTGAAGGTAGGGTGTTCCTTGGGTGGTTTTTGAGTGTTCCTTGGACTTTCCTGGAGTCCGGGTGAACCTCAGAAATTTCCTTGGGAATTCCCTGGGTGACAGTCAGGTGAAGGTGAAACATTCCTTGGGTGTCTGTTGGGTGTCCCTTGGGTGTCTGTTGGGTGTCTGTTGGGTGTCCCTTGAGTGTCCCTTGGGTGAAGTTTGGGCATCCATTGGGTGTCCTTTGTGCATTTTTTGGATGTTCTTTGGGTGTCCCTTGAGTGTCCCTTGGGTGTCCCTTGGGTGAAGTTTGGATGTCCATTGAGTGTCCCTTGGGTGTCCCTTGGGTGCTCTTTGGGTGTCCCTTGGGTGTCCCTCAGACCGGCCAAGCACAGATGTTTGGAACGAGCTGGTGGGCGATCCCCAATCAGAACTCGCTGGGAAAACCCCAATCCCGAGTTTTTTCCCTCTTTTTTATCCCCCAGGGAGGCTACCATGGTGCTGAGCCTGAGGCAGCCCTCACCGCCTTCGTCCTCGTCGCCCTGGAGGAGGCACGGGACACCTGCAGGGAGCACGTCAACGTGAGTGACCCCACGTGGGGACGGGGACATCCCTGAGGTGCCAGACCCTCACGGAAGCCACCTGAGATCCCAAATTTCTTGTTCCTCATTCCCAGAGCTTGGATGACAGCATCAAAAAAGCCGCCGACTTCCTGGCCCGGCGCTACGAGCAGCTGGCTCGGCCCTACACGGTGGCCCTGACGTCCTATGCACTGGCCCTGGCTGGGAAGCTCAAGAGCGAGAGGGTCCTCATGAAGTTCTCCAAAGGTGACAACTCAACAGGGGTCAAATTTGGGGTCAGGAAAAGTGGTTTTGGATCTTTATTAGGTTTTCCAAAGATGGCAACTCAAGAGGGGTCAAAGTTCAGGTCAGAAAAAGTGGGTTTGGGTCTTCATGAGGTTCTCCAAAGATGGCAACTCAAGAGGGGTCAAAATTGGAGTCACGAAAAGTGGTTTGGGGTCTTCATGAGGTTTAGCAAAGGTGACACCTCAAGAGGGGCCAAAATTTGGGTCAGGAAAAGTGGGTTTGGGTCTTCATGAGGTTCTCCAAAGATGGCACCTCAAGAGGGGTCAAAATTTGGGTCAGAAAAAGTGGTTTTGGGTCTTCATGAGGTTCTCCAAAGGTGACACCTCAAGGAGGGTCAAAGTTGGCGTGAAAGGAGGTGGTTTTGTGCTATCATGAAGTTCTTCAAAGGTGACACCTCACCTTGGAGTTGAAAGGGTTGAAACTGGGCTCAGGGGAAGTGGTTTTGGGTTCTCACAAGGTTCTCTTGTGAGAATCCTCACACGAGGTTGGAATTTGGGCCCAGGGGAGGTGATTTTGGGTTCTCAGAAGCGGTTTTGGATCCTCCTGCAATGACGCCTTGCCTGGGGCTGTAATTTGTCCCCGGGGTGAGGTGGCCGTGGGTGTCCCTGGTGGCTGACGGTGTCCCCAATGTCCCCACAGGTGGGGCCAGCTGGGAGGAGCGCAACGCCCGCACCTACAACATCGAGGGCACGTCCTACGCGCTGCTGGCCCTGCTGCAGATGGGGAAGTTTGAGCTGGTGGGGCCGGTGGCCCGGTGGCTGGCCCAGCAGAACTACTACGGAGGGGGCTACGGCTCCACCCAGGTGGGACACGGGACAGCCCTGGGACATCTCGGGGACACCTGGGGGTGACAGGGATGGGGGTTGTCTTTTTGGGGATGTCTTTGGTGGCGCAGGAGCTCAAAGGTTGTTCAGAAGGTTTTGGGGGTGATCCAGATGATGTCCTCAAGCCTTGGTGACACCAGTGTCCCCTCAGGCCACCCAGGAAGCTTGTGGCCTCTCCACCAGCTGTCCACAAGCTGTGGTGACCACAGTGTCCCCTCAGGCCACCATCCTGGTGTTCCAAGTGCTGGCACAGTACCAGATGGACACAGAGCTCTGTCCCCAAGCCCTGGTGACACCACTGTCCCCTCACACCACCGTGCCCACCCAGGAGCACTTGTGAGCTCTCCACCCAGTGTCCCCAAGCTCTGGTGACCCCAGTGTCCCCTCAGGCCACCATCCTGGTGTTCCAAGTGCTGGCGCAGTACCAGGTGGACACACAGGTGGTGTCCCCAAGCCCTGGTGACACGGGTGTCCCCTCAGGCCACTATCCTGGTGTTCCAAGCGCTGGCGCAGTACCAGGTGTCGGCAGAGGCGCAGCAGCAGCTGGAGCTGGACGTGTCGGTGCTGCTGCCGCGCCGCGCCAGCGCCATCAAATACCGCATTGAGAACCGCAACGCGCTGGTGGCGCGCTCCACTGAGGTAACTGTCCCTGTCCCTGGCACCTGTCCCTGTCCTTGGCACCTGTCACCTGTCCCTGGTACCTGTCCCTGGCACCTGGCACTGTCCCTCTCCCTGGCACCTGGCACTGTCCCTTGTACTGTTCCTGTCCCTGGCACCTGTCCCTGTCCCTGGCATCTGGGACCTGGCACTGGTACCTGTCCCTGTCCCTGGCACCCATCCTTGTCCCTGGCACCTGTCCCTGGCATCTGGGACCTGGCACCTGGCACTGTCACCTGTCCCTGGCACCCATGCTTGTCCCTGGCACCTGTCCCTGTTCCCTGGCACCTGGCACTGTCACCTGTCCCTGGTACCTGTCCCTGGCACCTGTCCCTGTCCCTGGTACCTGTCCCTGTTCCTGGCACCTGTCCCTGCCACTCTCCCTGGCACTGGCACCTGGCACTGTCCCTGGCACTGTCACCTGTCACTGTCACTTCTGGGTGTCCTTGTGTTCTGGGATAATCCCATCCCATCACCATTGTCCTTGTCCCTTCCACATCCCCTCTGTGTCCTCTCAAGGCTTGGCATGTCCCAGGCTGACCTTGTCCCTTGTCCCCCATGGCCTTGTCACCCTGGCACTCTGTCACCTGTCCCCTGTCCCTGTCCCTGGTACCTCTGGGTCTCATCATGTCCCGGGATAATCCCGTCACCAGGGCCACCATTGTCCCTTCCCCTGTGTCTTGTCCCCTCTGTGTCCTCTCAAGGCTTGGGATGTCCCCACCTGACCTTGTCCCCTCCCTGAAACATCCCTGTCACCTCCATGTCCCAGCCTGGCATTGTCCTCTCCCTGGAGTGTCCTTGTCACTCCGTGTCCCAGCCTGACCTTGTCCCCTCCCTTGCTGTGACCTGCAATGTCCCTGTCACCTCCCTGTCCTCCTGATCTCCGTGTCCCCTCCATGTCCTTCATTGTCCCCTCTATCTCAGCAATGCTGCCACCCCCACTGTGTCCTGCCTGTCCCTTCTGTGTCCCCTCCATGGCCCCACACGCCCCTAAGCCTCTCCCTGTCCCTCTTGGGGACGTCCCCTGTCCCCTCCCGATGTCCCCTATCCCCTCCCAACGTCCCCTGTCCCCTCAGACCAAGGTGAACGAGGATTTCACGGTGAAGGCTGAGGGCGTGGGCAAGGGGACAATGACAGTGGTGACAGTGTACCACGCCAAGGTCCCCGAGAAGGATGACAAATGTGACAAGTTCCACCTGAGCGTGGACGTGGAGGATGTGAACATGGGTGAGTCCCCAACTGTCCCCTTCCTGTCCCCGCATTCCCTTGTGTGCGTCCCATATCCCCTTCAATGTCCCCTCATTGTCCACACTCAGGCAAGGAAGAGGAGGACGTCATCAGATCTGTCAAGATCACCATCTGCACCAGGTGGGGACACTGGGGACACTGGGGACAGCAGGGACAGGGAGGAGATGTTGGGGACGGGGACACCAGGGAGAGGTTGGGGACATTGGGGACAGGGAGGAAAATGGGGACACTGGGGACAGTGGGGACACTGGGACAGCAGGGATAGGGAAGGGATATTGGGTATGGGGACACCAGGGAGAGGTTGGGGACATTGGGGACAGCAGGGACAGGGAGGAGATGTTGGGGACAGGGACATCAGGGACAAGATAGGGACATTGGGGACAGTGGGGACAGCAGGGACAAGGTGGGGAACAGGAGGGAGAGACATTGGGGACAGGGACGTCAGGGATAAGCTGGAGACACTGGGGACAGTGGGGACAGCAGGAACAAGATGGGGACATTGGGGAGAGGGACATCAGGGACAGGATGGGGACACTGGGGACAAGGAGTGCTCAGCCCCACCTTGTCCCGTGGGGACCTTTGGGATCAGGGACTGCGAGGGGAGGGGACACCGCAGGGTTTGGGGATACTGTGGGGGGTTGGGGACACTGTGGGTGTTGGGGACAGGCAGGGGTGGCCTCAGCGCTGTCCCCACAGGTTCCTGGGTGACGTGGATGCCACCATGTCCATCCTGGACGTGTCCATGCTCACGGGCTTCTCGCCGGACGTGCAGGACCTGCGGAGGGTCAGTGTGGGGACATGGGGACACCGGGGGGGGTGACATGGGGACACCCAGGGGGACATGGGTGTGACAAGGGACATCTTTGTGTCACCATGTCCCACCATGTCCCTGCAGTGCCACATGTGTGTCCTTGTGTCCCCACTGTCCCCATGTGTCTGGTGTCACCATGTCCCCATGTGTCTGGTGTCACCATGTCCGCATGTGTCCCATGTTCCCCATGTCACCGTGTCCCTATGTGTCCCCATGAGCCTGGTGTCACTGTGTCCCCATGTGTCCCCATGTGTCCCATGTGTCCGGTGTCACGCTGTCCCAGTGTCCTGAGTTCCCTGTGTCACTGTGTCCCAACATGTCCCCATGGGCCCGGTGTCACCGTGTCCCTGTGTGTCACCATGGGCCCAGTGTCACTGTGTCCCGATGTGTCCCTGCATGTCCCTGCATATCCTGTGGTTCCTGTGTCATGGTGTCCCTGTGTCCCCACGTGTTCCCACGTGTCCCCACACGTCCCCCACACCCGGTGTCACGCTGTCGCCAGTGTCCCACATTCCCGGTGTCCCTGCGTGTCCCCTGTGCCCGGTGTCATGCTGTCCCCGTTGTCACCCTGTCCCTGGTGTCCCTGTGTGTCACCGCATGTCCCCTGTGCCCCTGTGTCACTCTGTCCCCGGTGTCCCCGTGTGTCACCACATGTCCCCTGTGCCCCTGTGTCACGGTGTCACCCTGTCCCCGGTGTCCCCAGCTGTCTGAGGGCGTGGACAGGTACATCTCCAAGTTTGAGCTGGACCAGGACAAAGAGCGCAGCAACGTCGTCATCTACCTGGACAAGGTGGGGACACTGGGGATGTTGGGGACACTGGGGACACTGGGGACATTGGGGTGAGTCAAGACAGGGAGAGGGACAGGGACAATGACAAGGTGGGACAGGGATAGGATGGGATGGGACAGGGGTGGGGGAGGGGGGGGGGGGGGGGGGGGGGGGGGGGGGGGGGGGGGGGGGGGGGGGGGGGGGGGGGGGGGGGGGGGGGGGGGGGGGGGGGGGGTGGGGACAGGATGGCACAGGGACAAGATGGGACAGGGATGGGGACAAGATGTCACATGAACCAAGATGGAGTCGGGGACATGGGCAGGGACAGGAGGGGGACAGGCACGATGCTGAAGGTGGGGACACGGGGGACACTGGGGACAGGAGGGGTGTAACAGGGAGGTGACAGAACCGACAGGGAAGCGGACGAGATGAGTCCTGTTTGTTGGGATCAGGGATCCATTCATTTCCATTTATCCAGGGATCCATTTATTATCCATTTATCCAGGGATCCATTTATTATCCATTTATCCATTTATTATCCATTTATTATCCATTTATCCATTTATTATCCGTTCATCCATTGATCCAGGGATCCATTTATTATCCATTTATGATCCATTTATCCAGGGATCCATTTGTTTCCATTTGTCCATTGATCCAGGGATTCATTTATTATCCACTTATCCATTTATCCAGGGATCCTTTTATTTCCATTTATCCAGGGATCCACTTATTCTCCATTTCTCCAGGGATTCATTTATTTCCATTTATCCATTTATCCAGAGATCCATTTATGATCCATTTATGATCCATTTATCCATTTATCCGGGGATCCATTTATTTCCATTTATCTAGGGATCCATTTATTTCCATTTATCAATTTATACAGGGATCCATTTATTATCCATTTCTCCAGGGACCCATTTATTATCCATTTATCCTGGGATCCATTTATTATCAATTTTTCCTTTTACCAGGGATTCATTTATTTCCATTTATCCATTTATCCAGGGATCCATTTGTTTCCATTTATCCAGGGATCCATTTATTTTCCATTTATCCATTTATCCATTTATCCATTTATTATTCTCGGGAATGTGGCTTAATGATTTGCAAAACTGGAATGAACATTATTGAGCTATAACAACAAACAGTAGAAAGGCGTATGAAACTTCATTACAAAGTAACAGAAATGATGATAACTAATTAAATAGATCAATTTTTAGTTAATTGGTTAATAGTTTAATCTCCTTTGGGTGTAGATCTTTGATCTCCTCGTTCACCAGGGGCACAGTCCTTGGGATCTGATTGAACCAGAGGCACCCACAGAGGGACACGGGGACAGGATGGGACAGGGATGGGGACAGGGACAGGATGTGACAATGACAGGGTGGGGCAGGGATGGGGACAGGGATGAGGACATGGTGGGACAGGGGTAGGACAGGGACGGGGACATGATAGGGCAGAGATGGGGACATGATGGGACAGGGGTGGGACAGGGATAGGGACAAGATGGGACAGGGGTGGGGACATGATAGGAAGGGATGGGGACAAGGGACAAGGACAGGGGTAGGACAGGATGGGGACATGATGGGACAAGGACAGAGGTGGGGACATGATAGGGCAGGAATGGGGACAAGATGGGACAGGGGTGGGGACAAGATGGGGCAGGGACAGGCACAATGCTGAAGGTGGGGACATGGGGGACACTGGGGACAGGAGGGACACTGGGACAAGATGGGACAGGGATGTGAGAGCACAGGGATGGGGACAGGGACAAGATGGGACAAGGACAAGGTGTAGGGGACAGGGATGTGAGAGGACAGGGTTGAGGACAGGTACAGGACAGGGACAGGGACATTGCCGGGCTTGGGGACATGGCTGGGGACAGGGGTGGTGACAGAGACAGCCTCAAGGTGGTGACAAGGACAGACATGGCTGCAGGTGATGGGTGGGGACAGCACCAGGTGGGTTGGGGAGGTGACTCGCAGCCAGTCTGAGTGCCACCCCCATGTCCCCTGTCCTCTGTCCCTCTCCCCTGTCGCCTGTCACTGTCCCGTCCTCATCCCTTTCCCTGTCTCCGTGTCCCTGTCCCATCCCTGACCCTGTCCCATCTCTGTCCCTGTCCCTGTCCCCATCCCTGTCCCCTTTGTCCCCATCCCTGTCCCTATCCCTGTCCCATCCCTATTCCTGTCCCCATCCCTGTCCCTGACCCCATCCCTGTCCCTGTCCCCCTCCCTGTCTCCTGTGTCCCTGTACCCTCTGTCCCCGTGTCCCTGTCCCCATCCCTGTCTCCTGTGTCCCTGGCCCCTCTGACCCCGTGTCCCTGTTCCCATCCCTGTTCCCTGTCCCCTGTGTCCCTGTCCCCGTGTCCCTGTCCCCGTGTCCCCTGTGTCGCTGTCCCCAGGTGTCACACAAGGCCGAGGAGTGTTTCGCTTTCAAGGCTCACCAGCGCTTCCAGGTGGGGCTGATCCAGCCTGCGGCCGTCACCGTCTACAGCTACTACACCATCGGTGTGGCATCTGTGTCACCTGTGTCACCTGTGTGTCACCTGTGTCGCCTGTGTGTCACCTGTGTGTCACTTTCACCTGTGTGTTACCAGTCACCTGTGTCTCACCTGTGTCACCTGTCACCTGTGTTACATGTTACGTGTGGTACCTCTATCGCCTGTATGTCACCTCTGTTACCTGTGTCACCTGTGTGTCACCTGTGTGCCACCTGTCACACATGTGCCATGTCACCTGTGTCACCTGTGTCACCTGTCACTTGTTATTTGTGTCACCTGTCACCTGTGTCATCTGTGTCATCTCTGCAATCACTCAGTGTCCCCATCCCTATGTCACTGCACTGTCCCCACCCTCCTCCTGAGCCCCAGTTGATGTCCCCTGCTGTCCCCTGCTGTCCCCTGATGTCCCCCACTGTCCCCTGCTGTCCCCATGTCCCTGCTGTCCCATGCTGTCCCCTGCTGTCCCCTGCTGTCCCCTGATGTCCCCTGTGTCCCCACAGACGATCGCTGCACCCGGTTCTACCACCCGGACAAGGAGGGAGGGAAACTGACCAAGATCTGCCAGGGGGACGTTTGTCGCTGCGCTGAAGGTGACACTGGGGACACGAGGACACAGGGTCATAGGGTTGGCAGACAGCTTTGGCAGGGTGGGACATGTCATGGCCATGGTGGGAGATGTCATGGCCATGGTGGGGACGTGTCATGGCCATGGTGGAGATGTGTCATGGTCACGATGGGACACCTTGATGTGATGGGACACTTCACGGCCATGGTGGGACATGTCATGGTCACAATGGGGACATGCGACGGTCATAATGGGGACATGTCATGGCCTTGGTGGGAACATGTCACTGATGAGATGTTACATGTCACCAAGGTGGGGACATGTCCCTGCCATGGTGGTACGGTCACGATCATGATGGGACACCTGGATGTGATGGGGACATGTCGTGGCCATGGGGGCACATGTCACGGTCATGATGGGGATATGTGACAATCATGATGGGGACACGTCATGGCCATGGTGGCACATCTCATGGCCATGGTGGGACACGTCAATGATGAGATGTCACATGACACCATCATGGGGACCTGTCCCTGCCATGGTGGGAAACATCACGATCATGGTGGGGACATGTGACAGTCATGATGAGTCATGATGGGGACACGTCATGGCCGTGGTGGGATACGTCACGGCCATGATGGGACACGTCAATGATGAGATGTCACATTTCACCATGATGGGGACATGTCCCTGCCATGGTGGGACACATGGCCATGGTGGGACATATCATGGCCAGGAGGGGACATATCACATCCATGACGGGACACATCATGGCCATGGTGGGACACATCACAGCCGTGATGGGAACATGTCATGGTCATGATGGGGACACATCATGGCCATGGTGGCGACATGCCATTGATGAGATGTCACATGTCACGACTGTGATGGAGACACGTCCCTGCCACAGTTGACCTTGTCATGGCTGTGTCCCCGTGATGTCCCCATGACATCCCCGTGTCCCCACAGAGAGCTGCTTCCAACAGCAGGAGCAGCCCGAGGCCATCACCGTCAAACAACGCGTCGAGCGCGCCTGCGAGCCTGGCGTGGATTTTGGTGGGACATGGGGCCGGTGGGGACAATGGGGACAATGAGGACAATGGGGATAATGGGACATCAGGGACATGGGGACAGTGGGGACAATGGGGACAATGGGGACATCGGGGACAGTGGGGACAATGGGGCAATGGGGTCATTGGGGACAATGAGGGCAATAGGGACAATGTGGGCACCAGGGACATTGGGGACAATGAGGCCACCAGCGACATTGGGGAGAGGGGGGACAATGGGGCCAATGGGGACAGCAGGGACAATGGGGCCAATGGGGACAGCAGGGACAATGGGGACATTGGGGGCATTGGTGACAGTGGGGGCAACGGGGATATTGGGGACAATGGGGGCAGTGGGGACAATGGGGGCAATAGGGGCTGTGTGGGCACCAGGGACATTGGGAACAATGAGGGCACTGGGGACATTGGGGACAGCAGGGACAATGGGGGCAATGGTGGCATTGGGGACAGCGGGGAGAATGGAGGCAATGGGGACATTGGGAACAATGAGGACAGTGGGGACAATGGAGACAATGGGGTGATGGGGACACCAGGACATTGGGAGCGTAGGGGACAATGGGGGATTGGGGACAAGGGGGACATCAAGGACATCGGGGACATTGGAGACAACGAGGCATTGGGGACATTGAGGATGCTGGGGACATGGGGGATATCAGGGACAATGGGGGTATTGTGGACATGGGGGACGTTGGGGACAACAAGGACAGCAGGGACATTGAGGGACAATGGGGACATCAGGGATATAGGGGACACTGAGGGGATTTGGGGTTGTTGGGGACAATGGGGACATTGGAGGCATTGGGGACATTGAGGACATCAAGGGGGACATTGGGAGGAGCATTGGGGACATTGAAAGCATTGGGGACAACGAGGACGTGGGGTGATAGGGCGTCATGGCGGGTGGGGTTAGGGACATTGGGGACAGGGGACACGGAGGGCACAGGGGACACGGTGGAGGTGACAGCGCTGTCCCCGTGTCCCCTGGCAGTGTACAAGGTGAGGTTGGTGGCCCGCAAGGAGACCCCGTCCCACGACAATTACATCATGGACATCCTGTCGGTCATCAAGATGGGTACGGCCACCACGGGGGGGGACAGGGCCACCATGGGTGGGGACAGGGCCACCATGGGTGGGGACAGGGCCACCATAGGTGGGGACAAGGCCACTGCAGGTGGGACAAGGCCACCATGGTGAGGACAAGCCCATCCTGGGGAGGGACAATGGTGAGGGTCACCTGCAGCTGGGGACACTCGAGTGGGCTGGTTGGGGACAGCCAGGTGGGGCTGGTGTCACTCATGAGGGTTGATGACACAGTGACATTGCGGTGACATGGTAACACAGTGACACGGTGACACAGTGACAGTCACACGGTGACATGGTGACACTGTGACAACACTGTGACAAGGTGACACGGTGACACGGTGACACATTACATGGTCACACGGTAACACTGAGGTGACATGGTGACAACATGGTGACACTGCAGTGGCGTGGTGATGTGGTGACATAGTAACATGGTGACACTGTGGCGACACTATGACATGGTGACACAGTGACATGGTCACACGGTCACCAGTCACACAGTGACACGATGACACCATGGTGACATGGTGACACTGTGATGACACAGTGACACAGTGACATGGTGACACTGTGATGACTGTGACACGGTGATGCGACGACAATGTCGTGACATGGTGACATAGCAACACAGTCACACGGTGACATGATGACACTGTGATGACACTGTGACATGGTGACACGGTCACATGGCCATGCAGTAACACTGCGGTGGCATGGTGACAAGTTGCACCGCAGTGACGTGGTAACATGGTGACACTGTGACAACACTGTGACATGGTGACACGATTACACGGTCACATGGTCACACGGTAACACTGTGGTGACACCACAGTGACACCGTGGTGACATGGTAACATGGTGATACTGTGATGACACTGTGATACAGTGACACAGTGACACAGTGATGTGGTGACACGGTGACACTGCGATGACACTGCGACATGGTGGCACGATGATACTGTGGTGACACGGTGACACAGTGACAGTCACACGGTGACATGGTGACACTGTGACAACACTGTGACAAGGTGACACGGCAACACGATTACATGGTCACATGGTCACACGGTAACACTGAGGTGACCTGGTGACAACACGGTGACACTACATGATGATGTGGTAACATGGTGACACCGTGACGACACTGTGACACGGTGACATGATTACATGTCACATGGTCACACAGTGATGCAGTCACACGTGACACGATGACACCATGGTGACATGGTGACATTGTGATGACACAGTGACATGGTGACATGGTGACACTGTAATGACACTGTGACACAGTGACACAGTGACGCAGTGACATGGTGATACTGTGATGACACTGTGACACGGTGGTGCGATGACACTGGTGACATGGTGACATAGTGATACAGTCACACGGTGACATGGTGACACTGTGATAACGCTGTGACACGGTGACACGATTACACAGTCACATGGTCACATGGTAACACCTCGGTGACATGGTGACAACACGGTGACACCGCAGTGACGTGGGTAACATGGTGACACGGTGACAACACTGTGACACGGTGACACGATTACAGTCACATGGTAACACCACGGTGACACAGTGACATCACAGTGACACCGCAGTGACCTGGTAACATGGTGACACGGTGACACAGTCATGTGGTAACGCAGTGACATGGTGACGTGGGCGGTGACACGGTAACACTGTGGTGACACTTTGGTGACACTTTGGTGACAGGCACGGACGAGAACCCTGCGGGCAGCAACAGGACCTTCGTGAGCCCCCGGCAGTGCAGGGACGCCCTGAACCTGCGCAGGGGACACGACTACCTGATCTGGGGACAGGCCAGCGACCTCTGGGACACCAGCAGAAAGTAGGGACACCGGGGACACGGGGGGGACACTGGGGACACCGGGGGAGATGGAGGGACATGGGAGGGACATGGGACACTGGAGGACACGGGGGGACACAAGGGGGGCATGAATGGATACAGAGGGACAAGGGAGGGACAAGGGAGGGACATGGGGGACACTGAGGGACACAGGGGGGACACTGGGGGACAACAGGGGGCACGAGAGGGACATGAGAGGGGCATGAGGGGACACAGGGGGACACAGAGGGGGACATTGGGACACACAGGGGGCAACATGGATGGGGCCTGTGGGGACAGGGAGGGACATTGGGACGGGGCAAAGGGGACAGGGGGACACAGGGACAGGGGGTGCGGGGATGGGGACAGAGGGGACAGGGGGAGACGGGGACAGGGAGGGACACGGGAGGGACACACTGCCCCCTATATCCCCCCATTGTCCCTGTTGTCCTCATTGTCCCCACTGTCCCCATTGTCCCCATTGTCCCCATTGTCCCCTATATTCCTATTGTCCCCATTGTCCCCATTGTCTCATATTATCCCCATTGTCCCCTATATCCTTATTGTCCCCATTGTCCCCCATTGTCCCCATTGTCCCCACCGTCCCCTATATTCCTATTGTCCCCATTGCCCTCATTGTCCCCACTGTCCGCCATTGTCCCATATTATCACCATTGTCCCCATTGTCCCCCATTGTCCCCATTGTCCCATATTATCCCCATTGTCCCCATTGTCCCCTATATTCCTATTGTCTCCACTGTCTCCTATATTCCTATTGTCCCTATTGTCCCCACTGTCCCCATTGTCCCCATGTCCCCATGGCTGTCCCCATTGCCCCTATATGCCCATTGTCCCCATTATCCATCATTGTCCCCACTGCCCCCATGACCCCACAGCTGTCCCTGCTGCTGTCCCCACAGCTGTCCCCATGTTCCCATGGCTGTCCCTCTTGCCCCTATATCCCCGTGGACCCTATATGCCCATTGTCCCCACTGTCACCATTGTCCCCATTGCCCCCCCACTGTCCCCAAGTCCCCATGGCCATCCCCGCGTCCCCACAACTGTCCCCATTGCCTCTATGTCCCCATTGTCCCCATTGTCCCCATTGCCTGCTACTGTACCCATTGTCTGTACCAGCTGTCCTCACTGCTGTCCCCATTGCCCCTATAGCCCTCACTGCTGTCCCCATGGCTGTCCCCATGTCCCCACAGCTGACCCCATTGCCCCTATAGCCCCATTGTCCCCACTGTCCCCATTATCCCTGATGTCCCCATTATCCCCAAGTCCCCATGTCCCCACGGGGTCCCCACAGCTGTCCTCACTGCTGTCCCCATGGCTGTCCCTGTGTCCCCACAGCTGTCCCCATTGCCCCTATAGCCCCATTGTCTCCACTATCCCCATCATCCCTGATGTCCCCATTATCCCCAATGTCCCCATGTCCCCACGGGGTCCCCACAGCTGTCCCCATTGCTCCTATTTCCCCATTGCCCCAATATCGCCATTGTTCCCATGTCCCCATTGTCCCCATTATCCCCGATGTCCCATGTCCCCATGGTGTCCCCGTGGTGTCCCCACGGTGTCCCCACGGTGTCCCCGTGTCCCCAGGTACTCGTACCTGATCGGGAAGGACACGTGGCTGGAGGAGTGGCCCTCGGGGGACGCGTGCCAGGACGCAGCACTGCAGGAACGCTGCCAGGACTTCCTCGACTTTGCCGAGTCCATGACGTTCTTTGGCTGTCCCAACTGAGTCCCCAGGGCCACCTGGGTGTCACCTACCGCCCTGGGTGTCACCAACCCCCTCTGGGTGTCACCTACCCCCCCTGGGTGTCACTCATCCTCTGGGTGTCTCCCATTCCTGGGGTGTCACTCAGCCCTGGGGTGTCGCAAACCATCAGGTGTCACCACCCCTCCCCGGGTGTCACCACCCCCCTCTGGGTGTCACCTGACCCCCTCTGGGTGTCACTCATCCTCTGGGTGTCACCCAACCCTCAGCTGTCACCAGCTCTTGGTGTTATCAACCCTTGGGTGTCACCCACCCCCCTCCTGGTGTCACCGCTGTCCCGGTCACCTTTTGTCCCCTCCCGCTGTTTTTGGTTTTTTTGGTTAAAAAAAAAAAATTCTGAGCACCTGGCTTGGGGTGTCTGAGTTGGGAGGGACACCAGGGGACGTGGGGACACCACAAGGGACATGAGGACACCACAGGGGACACGGGGACATAATGATAGACATGGAGACATCGCAGGGACATGGGGACATCACAGGGGACATGGGGACACCGCAGGGGACATGTGGACACCAGGGGGGACATGGGGACACGATAATAGACATGGGGACATTGCAGGGGACACGGGGACATCACAGAGGTCATGGGGACACGGTGAGTGACATGGGGACACCAGGGGGGACAAGAAGGTGGTGGGGACTCCACAGGGGTAATGGAGTCATGGGGACACCAGAGGGGACATGGGGACACGATAAGGGACATGGGGACACGATAAGGGACATGAGGGCATCACAGAGATCATGGGGACACCAGGGAGATCATGGGGACACCAGAGAGGTCATGGGGACATCACGGGGGACATGGGGACATTGCAGGAGACATGGGGACATGATAAGGGACATGGGGACATGATAAGGGACATGAGGGCATCACAGAGATCATGGGAACACAATAAGGGACATGAGACACTGAAGGGCACATGGGGACACCACAGGGGACATGGGGACACCACAGGGGTCATGGGGACACCAGAGAGGTCATGGGGACACGATCAGTGACATGGGGACACCAGGGGGACAAGAAGGTGATGGGGACTCCACAGGGGTGATGGAGTCATGGGGACACCAGAGGGGACATGGGGACACCACAAGGGGTATGGGTACACAATAAGGGACATGAGGACACGGTAAGGGACATGAGGGTATCACAGAGATCATGGGGACACAATAAGGGACATGGGGACACCAGGGGGATCATGGGGACACCAGAGAGGTCATGGGGACATCACAGGGGACATGGGGACATTGCAGGAGACATGGGGACATGATAAGGGACATGGGGACACGATAAGGGACATGAGGGCATCACAGAGATCATGGGGACACAATAAGGGACATGGGGACACCAGAGAGGTCATGGGGACACGATAAGGGAGATGAGACACTAAAAGGGGCATGGGGTCACCAGAGGGGTCATGGGGACATCACAGGGGACATGGGGACATGATAAGGGACATGGGGACATTGCAGGGGACACGGGGACATTGCAGGAGACATGGGGACACCACAGGGGTCATGGGACACCACAGGGGACATGGGGACACCAGAGGGGTGACGGAATCATGAGGACACCACAAAGGTCCCGAAGATTCCACGGGGGACTGGGGGACACCATGGAGGACATGGGGACACTAAAGGGGACATGAGGACACCAAAGGGTTTAAGGGACCCCAAACTCTGCACCCCAAACTCGGCACCCCACATTCCCCACCCCAAACCCCGCACCCCAAATTTTGCACCCCACATTCCGCACCCCAAATTCTTCCCCTCAACCCCCCCCACCAAACTCTGCACCCCAAATTCTGAACCCCACATTTCTCAACCCAAATTTTGCACCCCAAACTCTGCACCCCAAACCCTGCATCCCACATTTCCGACCCCAAATTCTGCACCCCAAACCCCCCACCCCCAAACTCTGCCCCCCACATTCCGCACCCCAAATTCTTCCCCTACACCCCAAAATCTGCACCCCAAATTTTGCACCCCACATTCTGCACCCCAAATTCTTCCCCTCAAACCCCACACCCCAAACTCTGCACCCCAAATTCTGCACCCATTTCCCACCCCAAACTCCACACACCAAACTCTGCACCCCAAATTCTGCACCCCACATTTCCCACCCCAAACCCCGCACCCCAAATTTTGCACCCCACATTCTGCACCCCAAATTCTTCCCCTCAAACCCCACACCCCAAACTCTGCACCCCAAATTCTGAACCCCACATTTTGCACCCCAAACCCCGCACCACAAACCCCACACCCCACATTTCCGACCCCAAATTTTGCACCCCAAACTCTGCACCCCAAATCCCACACCCCAAACCCTGCACCCCACATTTCCGACCCCAAATTCTGCACCCCAAACCCCCCACCCCAAACCCCACACCCCAAATTCTGCACCCCACGTTTCCCACCCCAAATTTTGCCCCCCCTCACCCCCCGTTCCCACCCCCGCGTGGCCCCCGCGGTTTCCGGAACTTTCTGGAGCCTCTGTGACCCCATAGACACTCGTGGAGCAGAGAAATTTGGGGTGTCTGGGGAAAATTTGGGGGATTTAGGGCAAATTTTTGGGGGTCTGGAGCAAATTTTGGAGTTTCTGGGGCAAATTTTGGGGATTCTGGGAGAAATTTGGAGTTTCTGGGGCAAATTTGGGGGATTTAGGGCAAATTTTTGGGGGTCTGGAGCAAATTTTGGAGTTTCTGGGGCAAATTTTGGGGATTCTGGGAGAAATTTGGAGTTTCTGGGGCAAATTTGGGGGATTTAGGGCAAATTTTTGGGGGTCTGGAGCAAATTTTGGAGTTTCTGGGGCAAATGTGAGGGAGTCCGGGACAAATTTTGGGGGTATTTTGGTAAATTTGAAGTTTCTGGGGTAAATTTTGGGTGGATTTCAGTAAATTTGGATTTCATGGGATAAATTTTGAGGGCATTTCAGTAAATTTGGATTTCCTGGGGTAAATTTTGAGGGGATTTCAGTAAATTTGAAGTTTCTGGGGTAAATTTGGATTTCTTGGGGTAAATTTTGAGAGGATTTCAAGAAATTTGGATTTCCTGGGGTAAATTTGGGGGATTTCAGTAAATTTGAAGTTTCTGGGGTAAATTTTGAGGGGATTTCAGCAATTTTGGATTTCCTGGAGCAAATTTTGGGGCATTTCAGTAAATTTGAAGTTTCTGGGGTAAATTTTGGGGACAATCCTTAAATAATCCATAAATAAATTTATTAGTTAATTAATAAATAATTAATTAAGGACAATAATTTAGGGGGGAGGGGCTCCCCCCTCCCAGGCCGGCTGGATGGGGGAGGGGAGGGGTTGGGGACAGCAGGGACCCCCCCCCCAAAGTGTCCCCAATGTCCCCAAGGAGGTCCCAGGGGTCCCCGAGTGTCCAGCACTGGGTCCCCAAGTGTCCCCAAGTGTCCCCAAGTGTCCCCAAGCACCAAGTGGGGGGTCAGTGATGTCACTCAATGTCCCCAATCTCCAGGTGTGGATGTCACCGATGTCACTCGATGTCCCCAAATCTCTGGGCGTGGAGGTCACTGATGTCACCTGATGTCCCCAAATCTCCATGTCCGGATGTCAACAATGTCCCCAAATCTCTGGGAGTGGAGGTCTTGTCCCCAAATCTCCAACCACGGAGGTCACCAATGTCCCCTGATGTCCCCAAACCTCCATGTTTGGAGGTCACCAATGTCCCTTGGTGTCCCCAAATCTCTGGGTGTGGAAGTCACTGGTGTCACTCGATGTCCCCAGATCTCTGAGCGTGGGGGTCTTGTCCCCAACTTTCCAACCATCACCGATGTCACTCGATGTCCTCAAATCTCCAATCACGGACGTCACCGATGTCCCTTGATGTCCCCAAATCTCTGGTCACAGGGGTTTTGTCACTCAAATCTTCGGCCTTGGAGGTCACTGATGTCACTCGATGTCCCCAAATCTCCAACCATGGACGTCACCCATGTCCATTGTCCCCAAAACTCCAGGTCTGGACATCACCAAAGTCCCTTGTCCCCAAATCTCCACGTTTGGAGGTCACCAATGTCCCTCGACGTCCCCAACCCTCCACACTCAGGACTCTTGGATGTCCCCAAGCCCCACCCCGGTAGGTGACCAGCAGGACACCAGGCTGGCCACCCCTGTGTCACCTCAATGCCACCTCACTGTCACCTCAGTGCCACCCTGTGCCACCCTTGTGTCATCTCAGTGCCACCTCAATTCCACCCTGGTGCCACCCCTCTGTCACCCGTGTCACCCCTGTGTCACTTCAGTGCCACCCCAGTGCCACTCCAGTGCCACCTCTATGTCACCTGTGTCACCTGTGTCACCCAGTGTCACCCATGTCACCTCAGTGCCACTCCAGTGCCACCTCAGTGCCACCCCAGTGCCACCGCAGTGTCACCTCAGTGCCACCTCAGTGCCACCCCAGTGTCATCTCAGTGCCACCTCTATGTCACCTGTGTCACCAGTGTCACCCATGTCACCTCAGTGCCACTCCAGTGCCACCTCAGTGCCACCCCAGTGCCACCGCAGTGCCACCTCAGTGCCACCCCAGTGTCACCAGTGCCACTCCAGTGCCACCTCAGTGCCACTCCAGTGCCACCTCTGTGTCACGAATGCCACCTCAGTGCCACTCCAGTGCCACCTCTGTGTCACGAATGCCACCTCAGTGCCACCCCAGTGCCACCGCAGTGTCACCCCTCCGCGATGCGCAGCAGCCCCACGAAATTCCCCTCGCGCTCATCCTGCTCCAGCTGCCACCCTCCCGCGCTGTCCCCCGCGCTGTCCCCTCCGCTGTCCCCCGCCATGTCCCCGAGCAGCTCCAGGCTCAGGACGTCCCCCGCCCAGAGCTGCCCCACGGCCGGGGTCAGTGCTGACCGCTGGCGGTCACCTCCGGCCGCGGCTGGCAGGGTCAGCGGCACGGCCAGCAGCGTGGCGCTCCCGCAGGCCAGGCGCAGGGTGACCCGGCCTTGGGGACAGTTGGTGGCCGTGCAGAGCAGGCCCAGCTGGCCGTAGAGGAGGTAGAGGCCGCCGGACGTCACCCGCAGTGTCCCTGAGGGCTCCTGCCGGATGTCACTGCTGAGGAAAACGCCGCGGATGCCGTCCTGGTAACGCCAGGCCGGGGACGAAGGCAGGGACAGCGAGCCTGGGGACAGAGGGGACAGGGACAGAGGTCAGTGGGGACATGGGGACAGTGAGCCTGGGGACAGAGGGGACAGAGGAGACAAAGGTCAGGGGGGACAAGGGACAGAGCCTGGGGACACAGGGGACAGGGACAAAGGTCGGGGGGACATGGGGACAAGGGACAGCGAGCCTGGGGACAGGGACAGGGACACAGGTTAGGGTGACACTGGGGACAAGGGACAGAGAGCCTGGGGACAGGGACAGGGACACAGGTTAGGGTCACACTGGGGACACTGGGGAGCCTGGGGACAGGGGACAGAGGGGACACAGGTCAGGGGACACTGGGGACAAGGGACAGAGAGCCTGGGGACAGGGGACAGAGGGGACACAGGTCAGGGGACACTGGGGACACTGGGGAGCCTGGGGACACAGGGGACAGAGGGACAGAGGTCAGTGGGAACATGGGGACAAGGACAGAGGGACAGAGGTCAGGGGACACTGGGGAGCCTGGGGACAGAGGGACAGTGAGCCTGGGGACACAGGGGACAGAGGTCAGTGGGGACAGGGGGACACTGGGGAGCCTGGGGACAAGGGACAGAGGTCACTGGGGACAGGGGACAGCAGGGGACAGAGGGGAGGGGGAGCCTGGGGACACCAGGGGACACTGGGTGAGGTTGGGGACAGAGGAGAGGGGGTGACACCAAGGGTGACCCAAAGGACACGGGGACACTGTGACACCCTGGGGATAGTCAGTGACACCCTGGGGACAGTCAGGGACACCATGGGGACACTGTGACACTCTGGGGACACTCTGTGACACCCTGGGGACACTCCATGACACCTTGGGGACAATGACACCTTGGGGACACTCCATAACACCTTGGGGACACTGTGACACTCTGGGGACACTCCGTGACACTCTGGGGACAATGACACCTTGGGGACACTCCGTGACACCCTGGGGACACTGTGACACCTTGGGGACACTCTGTGACACCCTGGGGACACTCCATGACACCTTGGGGACAATGACACCTTGGGGACACTCCATAACACCTTGGGGACACTGTGACACCCTGGGGACACTCCGTGACACTCTGGGGACAATGACACCCTGGGGACACTCCGTGACACCCTGGGGACACTGTGACACCTTGGGGACACTCCGTGACACCCTGGGGACACTCCATGACACTCTGGGGACAGTGACACCTTGGGGACACTCCGTGACGCTGCCTGTGCCACCCCCGGATGCCGCGGGGGAGGTGACAAGGGGGAGGTGACATCGGGGAGGTGACACTTCCTCTGCGAGTGACAATTTCGAGATGACTCGGGGAGGGGGGAGGGGGGGAGGTGACACTGGGGGAGGGGACCCAGGGGACAGGAAGGGACATCAGGGGACAGGAGGGGACATCAAGGGACATCAAGGGACATCAGGGGACATTTGGGGACACGCGGGGGACACGTGGCACTTACCGGCGCTGAGCAGCAGGTGGGCGGCGGTGGCAGCCTGGGGTGGAGGGGACAGGAGGGGACAAGGTCAGCGGGGGGTCCCCAATGTCCCCAAGTGTCCCCAAGGTGCCCCAATGTCCCCAATGTCCCCAGAGACCCCAAATGTCCCCAACCCGCCCCGGGAAGGGGAAGTGGCCGGGAAGGGATTTGGGGACTTCCCACAGGCCCCGCCCACCCCGGGGGGATTTTTTGGAGGGAAAAGGGAAAATTCCGGGATTTGGGGGAAAAAGGGAAAATTCCAGGATTTGAGGGAAAAGGGGGAAAATTCTAGGATTTTGGGAGAGAAAAGGGAAAATATGGGGATTTTTTGGGAAAAGGGGAAATTCTGGGATTTGGGGAAAACGGGAAATTCGGGGATTTGGGGGGAAAAGGGAAAATTTGGGAATTTTGGGGGAAAAGGGAGAAATTCTGAGATTTGGGGTTTAAAAAAGGGAAAATTCTGGGATTTGGGGGGAAAAAGGGGGAATTTGGGGATTGGGGAAAAAAGGGAAAACTCGGGGATTTGGGGGAAAAGGGGAAATTTCGGGATTTTGGGGAAAAAATGGGAAAATTCGGGGATTTGGGAGGGAAAAAAAAAGAGGGAAAATTCCGGGATTTTGGGGAAAAAATCCAGGATTTGGGGGGGGAAAAAAAAGGGGGAATTTGGGGATGGGGGGGGAAAGGGAAAATTCTGGGATTTTGGGTTAAAAAAAGGGAAAATTCCGGGATTCAGGGATGGGGGAAACTGAGGCACGGGGGGGATGGGAGGGGTGACATTGGTGTGGCCCAGAGAGGACGGGGGGGACACACGGGGATGGACACACGGACACAAGACAAATGGATGGACAGATGGACACGGGGATGGACACAGGGATGGACACACGGACACACGGACACATGCATGGACAGATGGACACAGGGATGGACAGATGGACACATGGATGGACAGATGGACATGCAGATGGACACAGGGACACCTGGATGGACAGACGGACACTTGGGTGATGGACACCTGGGTGGGCACAGGGACATGCAGATGGACAGATGGACACCTGGGTGGACAGATGGACACTTGGATGATGGGCACTTGGATGGACAAAGCCCTGGGGAAGGAGGACACCCAGACAGACAAAACACCCGGACGGACACCTGGACACAGACCCAGATGGACAGACAGATGGACAGACGGACAGCCAGGCCGATAACTGGACACCTGGACAGGCGGACCCCCAAAGGGATGGACAGATGGACAGAGAGAGGACAGACGCCTGGATGGACACCTGGATGGACACCTGGACAACTGGACAGAGGGATGGATGGCAGGACAAATGGACACCTGGACAGAGACCAGGACAGACAGACACCTGGACAAATGGACACCTGGACAACCAGACACTGGGACAAATGGACACTTGGACAACTGGATAACTGGACAACTGGACAAACGGACAGCGGGACAAACGGACAGCGGGACAAACACCCAGACAACCAGAAAAACGGACACCAGGACAAACGGACACCGGGACAAACGGACGCTGGGACAAATGGACACCTGGACACCTGGACAAAGGGATCCCTGGACAAACGGACACCAGGACAAACACCCAGACAACCAGAAAAACGGACACCTGGACAGCTGGATAACCGGACACTGGGATAAACAGATAACTGGACAAATGGACACCTGGACACCTGGACAAACGGACACCAGGACAAACACCCAGACAACCAGAAAAACGGACACCTGGACAGCTAGATAACCGGACACTGGGACAAACAGATAACTGGACAAATGGACACCTGGACAAACGGACACCAGGACAAACAGACACCTGGACAAATGGACACCTGGACAAATGGACACCTGGACAAATGGACACCTGGACAAACAGACACCTGGACAAATGGACATCCGGACAAACGGACACCAGGACAAACAGACACCTGGACAAATGGACACCTGGACAAATGGATCTCTGGACAAACAGACACCAGGACAAACACCCAGAGAACCAGAAAATCGGACACCTGGACAGCTGGATAACCGGACACCTGGACAAATGGACACCTTGACAAATGGACACCAGGACAACTGGATAACCAGACACCATGACCACAGGACACCTGGACAAACGGACACCTGGACAAATGGACACCTGGACAAATGGACACCTGGACAAACGGACACCTGGACAAACGGACACCAGGACAACTGGACGAATGGACAGCAGGACAAACATGCAGAAAACCGGACAGCTGGATAACTGGACAACTGGACAAACGGACACCTGGACAACCAGAAAAATGGACGCGTGGACTAACAGACACCAGGACAAACGGACACCGGGACACCTGGATAACCAGACACCTGGACAAATGGACACCTGGACAAAGGGACACCAGGACAACCAGCCCGCGGGACAAGCGGCCCCCCACGACAGACGGACGGACGGACAGACCCTTGCTCCCCCCGTGCCCACCTTGGCCGGGCTCTGTCCCCTCAGCGCCCCCAGCACAGCAGCGGCGGCCGCGGCGGCTCCGAGCGCGGCGGCGGCGAGCGCGGCCAGGGCCGGGGCCAGGCACCGGAACCGGGACCGGCACCGCGACCGCGACCGCGACCGCGACCGGGACCACTCGCAGTCCTCGTGGTGGTGGTGATGGTCCCAGTCGCGGTTCTGGTTCCAGTTCTGGTGCTGGTCCCAGTTCTGGTGCTGGTTCTGGTTCTGGTTCCAGTTCTGGTTCTGGTTCCAGCTCTTGTTCTGGTGCTGGTTCCAGTTCGGGTCCTGGTTCTGGTTCCAGCTCTGGTTCTGGTTCTGGTTCCAGTTCGGGTCCTGGTTCTGGTTCCAGCTCTGGTTCTGGTGCAGGTTCCAGTTCGGGTCCTGGTGCCGGTTTTGGTCCCAGTTCTGGTCCCGGTTCAGGTCCCGGTTCTGATCCCAGTTCTGGTCCTGGCTGAGGTCCCGGTTTTGGTCCCGGTTCAGGTCCCGGTCCTGGTCCCAGCCCCGGTTCTGGCCCCGGTCCCGGTCCCAGTCCGGGCAGAGGCACCGGCAGGGTGCCGGGGGATTCTCGGGGTCGGCGAGCGGCGACATCGCGGCGACATCGGCGACAGCGCCGAGCGGGGCCGGCTTTAAACGGGACAGCGGGGAGGGGACACGGTGACATCAGGGAAGGGACAGCGACCAGGGGACTGGAACATCGGGGAGGGGACATCGAGGAGGGGGCGGTGACATCAGGGAGGGGACAGCGGGGAAGGGAGGGTGACATCAGGGAAAGGACATGGGGAAGGGGGCGGCGACATCGGAGAGGGGACAGTGACATCGGGGAGGGGACAGCGGGGAAGGGATCGGCGAGGGGGCGGTGACATCGGGGAGGGGACAGGGTGACATCAAGGAAAGGACAGCGGGGAGAGGACAGCGGGGACTGGAACATCGAGGAGGGGACAGCGGGGAAGGGAGGGTGACATCAGGGAAAGGACAGCGGGGAGGGGGCGGCGACATCGGGGAGGGGACTGGAACATCGGGGAGGGGACAGGGACATCAGGGAAGGGACAAAGACACCGGAGGGGAACCGAGGAGGGGACAGGGAGGGGACAGGGACATCGCGGGGGAAGCGGGGAGGGAGCGGGGAGGGGACAAGGACACCGGGAAAGGACCGGGAAGGGGTTGGGGACACCTTGGGAGGGGACAAAGACACCGGGGAGGGACAAATCGATCCGGGGGGAGGGGACAAAGCGACACCGGGGGTGGGGACAGAGCCACGAGGAACCGGCGACACCGTGGGCGGGGGGAGCCCTGGGGACATCGGCGGGGACCCTCCGAGCGGTGACGTCACGGCGGACGGGAAGTGTCCCCAAGTGTCCCCAAGTGCCACCACCGGCCCCCCCGGGGATTTTTTTTCTCCGGAGTTTCCTACGCGGAATTTTTGTCCCTCCCCGGGACAGGGACGGGCGACATTGGGGGGGGGCGGGCTGGGGACACCTGGGGACCCCCTTGGGTAGAGACCCCCCCCAAAAATGGGACCCCCATGGGTGGCACCCCCAAAAAATCACCCCAACCCCTCCCCCACCGATTTTGGGGAGAAGCCCCCCCAAAAATGGGACCCCTGCCAAGGAAGGATCCCCCCCCCAAAAAATGGGACCCCCATGGGTGACCCCGGAGTGAGATCCCCATGGGACCCCCGCCCAAATTAAGCCCCCCCCAAAATGGGAGACCCCCCCAGAATGAGACACCCCCAAAAAAGAGACCTCCCCCAAGTGGGACCCCCCTCAAAAAATGGGACCCCCATGGGTGACCCCGTAGTGAGACCCCCATGGGCCCCCCCCAACTGACCCCCACCCCCCAAAATGGGTGACCCCCCCAAAACGAGACCCCTCCCCAAGTGGGGACCCCCCCAAGTGATTCCCCCTCAAAAAATGAGACCCCCCCCCAAAATGGGAGATCCTCCCCAAGTGGGGAACCCCCCCAAAAAACGGGACCCCCATGGGTGACTCCGAAGTGGGACCCCCATGGGACCCCCCAAATGACCTCCACCCCCCAAAATGGGTGACCCCCCCCAAAAAAGAGACCTCCCCCAAGTGGGACCCCCCTCAAAAAACGGGACCCCCCCATGGGTGACCCCGTAGTGAGACCCCCAAGGGACCCCCCCAAATGAATCCCACTCCAAAATGAGTGATCCCCCAAAAACGCGACCCCTTCCACAAGTGGGACCCCCCCAAATGAACCCCCCCAAAAACCGGAACCCCCATAGGAGACTCCGAACCGAGGCCCCCATGGGACCCCCCCAAATGAGTGATCCCCCAAAAAACGAGACCCCTCCCCAAGTGGGACCCCCCCAAATGAAACCCCCCCAAAAACGGGACCCCCATGGGTGACCCCGAAGTGAGACCCCCATGGGACCCCCCCAAAGGAGCCCCCCCAAAATGGGAGACCCCCCCAGAAGGAGCCGCTTCTCCAAGTGGGACCCCCCAAGTGACCCCCCCAAAAATGAGACCCCCATGAGTGACCCCGAAGTGAGACCCTCAAGGGACCCCCCCAAATTAAGCCCCCCCAAATGGGAGACCCCAAGTGGGACCCCCCCAAATTAAGCCCCTCCAGAATGAGACTCCCCCAAAATGGGAGACCCCTCCCCAAGGAAGGATCCCCCCCCCTCAAAAATGGGACCCCCATGAGTGACCCCGAACCGAGACCCCCGTGGGACCCCCCCAAATGAACCCCACCCCCAAAATGGGTGACCCCTCCCTAAAATCGGGACCTCTCCCCAAGTCAGACCCCCCAAATGAAACCCCCCCAAAAAATGGGACCCCCATGGGTGGCCCCGAACCGAGACCCCCCATGGGACCTCCCGAAATGAAACCCCCCAAATGAGTGATCCCCCAAAAAACGAGACCCCTCCCCAAGTGGGACCCTCCAAATGAGACCCATCTCAAAGGAAGCCCCCCAAAAATGGGAGACCCCCCAAATGGATGACCCCGAAGTGAGACCGCCATGGACCCCCCCCAAATTAAGCCCCTCAAAATGGGACGCCCCACCCCAAGTGGGACCCCCCCAAATGAACCCCCCCAAAAAAATGAGACCCCCACGGGTGAACCCCATGGCACCCCCCAAAACGAGACCCACCCCCCATGGGAGACCCCAAATTTGAAGCCCCCCTCCCCAAAAATGACGCCCCACAAGTGACCCTCAAAAATGAGCCCCCCCGTTTAAATCCCCCCCAAAATTCCCCATTTTTCCCCATGGCAGACCCCCAATTTTGAAACCCCCCCAAAAATGGAACACCCCCCGTGGGAGACCTCCAAATTTGAAGCCACTCCCCCCATTTTAAGCCCCCCCAATTCCCCCTTTCCCCCCCAAATTTGAACCCCCCCCATTTGAAGCCCCCCCAAATTCCTCATTTCCCCCCCCACCGGGACCCCCAGAGCCCCCCCGGATTTAAGCCCCGCCCCCAACCCGATACCTCCTTGTTCCCCCTCCCCCCCAAATTGGGGGCGCGCCCCAGCCTGACCGCGCCCCCTGACCACGCCCCTTCCTATCGCCCCGCCCATTTCTACCCGCCCCCTCCCTCAATCCACCAATCAGCGCGCCGCGACGGGCAGCGACTGTGGATGACGTCACCGCGCCGACCCGGAAGCGAGCGCGGCCTGCGGGCAGGGGGAATCACGTGACTCCGGGGAGGGAGGAGCGGGCGGGCCCTGAGTGGGCGTGACCGCCCAGGTGTGGGCGGGGCCAAAGGCGCGCGCGGCTCTTCCGGGAAGGGACAGGTGAGGGGACAGCGGGGACAGCGGGGGGGGCTGGGGACACCGCGGGACACCGGGGACAGCGGGGGACACCGGGGGACACCTGAGGGAGGGGGTTAGGGACACAGGGGGGGCCCAGGGGGGTCACGGGAGCGGGGGAGAGGTCGTGGGGACACGGGAGGGGTCAAAGGGCACGGAGGGGACACCTGGGGGATCGCGGGGACAGGGGAGGGGACAAGGAGGGGACACTGGGATAAGGAGGGGGGACACAGAGGGGACACCTGGGGTGGTCCCGGACACCTGGGGGGGTCGTGGGGACAGGGGAGGGGACACGGCGGGGGGGTCATGGGGATGGGAGAGGGGACACGGGGACACGGAGGGGACACAGGGAACTGGAGGGGGGACACAGAGGGGACACCCGGGAGGGGTCATGGGGACAGGGGAGGGGTCAAAGGACACGGAGGGGACACCTGGGGGGGTCCTGGACACTTAAGGGGTCGTGGGGACAGGAGAGGGGACACAGGAGGGGTCAGGGGACATGGAGGGGACACCGAGGGGACACTGGACCTGGGGGGGGTCCCGGACACTTGGGGGAGTCGTGAGAATACGGGAGGGGACACGGGGACAAGGAGGGGACATGAGAGGGGTCAGGGGACACCTGCGGGGGGTCCGGGACACTGGGGGGGTCATGGGGACAGGGACAAGGAGGGGACATGGTGAGGACACGGAGGGGACACCTGGGGGGGGGTCCCGGACAGTGGGGGGGGTCGTGGGAACAGGAGAGGGGACACGGGACAAGGAGGTGACACGGGAGGGGTCAGGGGACACGGAGGGGACACCTGGGGGGTCCCTGGGCACTGGGGGGGTTGTGGAAATGGGGGGGACACGGGGACACAGACACGGTGACAATAAGGACGCAGGAGGGGACAGCAAGGGCAGCGGAGGGGACAGTGGGGGTGACCACAGGGGTGGAGGGACACTCGGGTGGCCTTGGGGACAGAGGGGACAGTCAGGGACAGGGGTGGCCCTGGGGACAGAGGGGACAATGGGGTCTGGGTGGCCTTGGGGACAGGGATGGCCTTGGGGACAGAGGGGACAATCAGGGACCAGGGTGGCCTTGGGGACAAGGGGGACAGTTGGGCACCGGGGTGGCCTTGGGGACAGAGGGGACAATCGGGGTTTGGAGTGGCCTTGGGGACAGAGGGGACAAAGCCAGGGCTGAGCTCGTTTGTCCCCATTGTCCCAGGGCCCCGCTGTCCCCTTGCTGTCCCCTCGCTGTCCCCAGCAGGTACCGACCCCTCCCTCCAACAACTGCCCCAAAATTTGGGGATTTTTGCCACAAAATTGGGGATGTTTTGCCCCGAAATTTGGGGATTTTTTGCCCCAAAATTGGGAATTTTTGCCCCAAAACTGAGGATTTTCGCCCCAAAATTTGGGGATTTTTGCCCCGAAATTGGGGATTCTTTTCCCCAATTTGGGCCCTTTTGACCCCATTTTTTCCATCAGGTTTTGGGGCAAAAAAATGGGAATTTAGGACTGGGAAGGGAATTCTGGGAATGTTTGGGGGAGGGGCAAAACTTCGTTAGGGGTAATTTAAAAAGGGAGTTTGGGTGGTTATGCAAATAAGCTGTGTGATTATGCAAATGAGCTACATAACTATGCAAATTAGCCAAGCTATGCAAATGAGGTGGGCAGGGTGTGGGAACCCAGATAAACTGGGACTGGTTTAACTGGGACTGGTTTAACTGGGACTGATTTAACTGGGTTTAGTTAATCCAGGGTTTAATTAATCCAGTCTAATTAATTAAATTGAGTTCCATTAATCCCAGTTTGATTAATCCGGGTTTAATTAATCTGGTCTAGTTAATTAAACTGAGTTCCATTAATCCCAGTTCGATTAATCTGGGTTTAATTATTCTGGCCTAATTAATTAAACTGAGTTTCATTAATTCCAGTTAGATTAATCTGGTTTTAATTAATCCAGTCTAATTAATTAAACTGAGTTTCATTAATCCCAGTTCGATTAATCTGGGTTTAATTAATTGAAATTTAATCTGGGTGCAATCTACTGAGGCTCTGTTAATCTGGGTTCAGCTCAATTAATTTGGGTTTAATTAATTTGGGTTTAATTAATCAAAATTTAATCTGGGTACAATCCCCTGGGGCTCCGTTAATTTGGGTTCAGCTAAATTAATTTGGGTTTAATTAATTTGGGTTTAATTAATTTGGGGTTAATTAATTGAAGTTTAATCTGGGTACAATCCCCTGGAGCTCCGTTAATCTGGGTTCAGCTCAATTAATTATTTGGGTTTAATTAACTTGGCTTTAATTAATCCCGATTCAGTTGATCCAGGCTCAGTAAATTTGGGTTCAATTTTTTGGGATGATTAATTGGGGTTAATTAATTTGGCTTAATTAATTGGGGTTTAATTAATTGAGGTTTAATTCATTTGGTTTAATTAATCAGGGTTTAATTAATTGGGGTTTAATTAACCCAGGTTCAGTTAACCTAGGTGCTGTTGATTGGCATTCCATTAATTTGGGCTTAATTAATCTTTGTTCATTTAACACAAATTCCGTTTGCCACCATGCCCTGGGGCTGGCCTGTGTCCCCAATGTCCCCCAATGTCCCCCAATGTCCCCCAGTGTCCCCTCGATGTCCCCTCAATGTCCCCAATGTCCCCTCAATGTCCCCAGTGTCCCCCAATGTCCCCAATGTCCCCCAATGTCCCCTCAATGTCCCCAATGTCCCCAATGTCCCCCAATGTCCCCAATGTCCCCAATGTCCCCAATGTCCCCCAATGTCCCCAATGTCCCCAATGTCCCCAGTGTCCCCCAATGTCCCCAGTGTCCCCAGTGTCCCCAGTGTCCCCCAATGTCCCCAGTGTCCCTCAATGTCCCCAATGTCCCCAATGTCTGTGTCATTCCCTGTCACCCCTAGTGTCCCTGTTGGGTTCCTGATGTCCCCAGGCTATTCCCAGTGTCCCCAAGGGTTCCCATGGTGTCCCCAGTGGATTCCCAGTGTCCCCAGTGGGTTCTCGGTGTCCCCAATGAGTTCCTGATGTCCCCAAAGGCTCCTGATGTCCCCAGTGGGTTCCCAGTGTCCCCAAGTGTTCCCACAGTGTCCCCTGTGGTGTCCCCAAGGTTCTCACAGTGGCCCTGTTGGGTTCCTGGTGTCCCCAAAGGGTTCCCATGGTGTCCCCAGTGGGTTCCCAGTGTCCCCAAAGGCTCCCATGGTGTCCCCAGGCCATTCCCAGTGTCCCCAGTGGGTTCCTGGTGTCCCCAAGGTTCCCATGGTGGCCCTGGTCAGTTCCCAGTGTCCCCAAGGGTTCCCACAGTGTCCCTGTTGGGTTCCTGGTGTCCCCAATGGGTTCCTGATGTCCCCAATGGGTTCCCAGTGTCCCCAGGCCATTCCTGATGTCCCCAAGGGTTCCCATGGTGTCCCCAATGAGTTCCCATTGTCCCCAATGGGTTCCTGATGTCCCCGTTGGGTTCTCAGTGTCCCTGTTGGGTTCCTGGTGTCCCCAGTGGGTTCCTGATGTCCCCAATGGGTTCCCAGTGTCCCCAGGCCATTCCCGGTGTCCCCCAGGGTTCCCATGGTGTCCCCAGGTTGTTCCCATGCTGTCCCCAATGAATTCCCGGTGTCCCCAAGGGCTCACGGTGTCCCCAAGGTTCCCATGATGGCCCCATTGGGTTCCCGGTGTCCCCAGTAGTTCCTGCAGTGTCCCCAAGGTTCCCGTGGTGTCCCCAAGGTTCCCACAGTGTCCCCAATGTTCCCGTGGTGTCCCTAAGGTTCCCATGGTGTCCCAAAGTTCCCGCAGTGTCCCCAAGGTTCCCGTGGTGTCCCCAACGTTCCCACGGTGTCCCCAAGGTTCCCGTGGTGTCTCCAACGTTCCCACAGTGTCCCCATTGGGTTGTCCCCAAGGTTCCCACAGTGTCCCCAAGGTTCCCATGGTGTCCCCAAGGTTCCCACGGTGGTCCCATTGGGTTCCCAGTGTCCCCAAGGTTCCCACAGTGTCCCCAATGGGTTCCCAGTGTCCCCAAGGTTCTCATGGTGTCCCCAAGGTTCCCGTTGTGTCCCCAGTGGTTCCCGTGGTGTCCTCAAGGTTCCCACAGTGTCCCCAAGGTTCCCGTGGTGTCCCCAAGGTTCCCACGGTGTCCCCAAGGTTCCTGTGGTGTCCCCAAGGTTCCCACGGTGTCCCCAAGGTTCCCGTGGTGTCCCCAAGGTTCCCACGGTGGCCCCAGGGGGTCCCGGTGTCCCCAAATTTCCCGTGGTGTCCCCAATGTCCCACAGTGGCCCCATTGGGTTCCTGGTGTCCCCAAGGTTCCCGTGGTGTCCCCAAGGTTCCCACAGTGTCCCTGTTGGGTTCCCATGGTGTCCCCAAGGTTCCCGTTGTGTCCCCAGTGGTTCCCGTGGTGTCCCCAAGGTTCCTGTGGTGTCCCCAAGGTTCCTGTTGTGTCCCCAGTGGTTCCCGTTGTGTCCCCAGTGGTTCCCGTGGTGTCCCCAAGGTTCCCGTGGTGTCCCCTAGGTTCCCACGGTGGCCCCGGTGTCTTGCAGGCCCCGCCATGGATCTGGTGGCCGCGCTGGGCTGTGCCTGTGCCGGGCTGGTGGCCCTGGCCCTGCTGGTGGTGGCCCAGCGCCTCGGGCTGCTCTACCGCCTGCTCCACAAGGTCTGGGGACACTGGGGGACATTGGGAACACTGGGGACACGGGGGGACACTGGGGACATTGGGGACACTGGGGGACATTGGGGGCACTGGGGACATTGGGGACACTGGGGGCTGCGGGGACATGGGGACATTGGGGACATTGGGGCTGCAGGGACATTGGGGGCATTGGGGGCTGGGGGGGACATTGGGGACAGTGGGGGACACTGGGGGCTGGGGGGACATTGGGGACATGGGGAGACATGGGGGAACACTGGGGGGACATGGGGACATCGGGGACATGGGGACATAAGGAGACACTAGGGACATTGGGGACACTGAGTGCTAGGTGGACATTGGGGACATTTGGGCTGCAGGGATATTGGGGGCATTGGGGGCTGGGGGGGACATTGGGGACAGTGGGGATTGGGTGGCACTGGGGACATTGGGGGCATTGGGGACACTGGGGATATTTGGGGCATTGGGGTTATTGGGGGCTCTGGGGGCTGGGGACACTGGGGAGGTTTGGGGACATGGGGACACGGGGACATTGGGTGCTGAGGGGGCATTGAGAACATTGAGGACATTGGGGACACTGGGGACAGGGGAGACTGGGGGACATTGGGGTGGGGACACTGGGGGACATTGGGGGCACTAGAGGACATTAGGGATGGGGGAGACTGGGTGGACATTGGGGACACTGGGGGCATTGGGGACATTGGGGACAGGGGAGACTGGGGGGACACTGGGGACATTGGGTATGGGAGAGACTGGGGGGATATAAGGGGCTTTGGGGACACTGGGGGACATTCAGGACATTGAGGACACTGGAGGACATTGGGGGCATTGGGGATATTGGGGACATTGGGGATATTGGGGACACTGGGGATATTGGGGACACTGAGGCCGGGGGGACATTGGGACACTGGGGGACATTGGAGACTTACAGGAGACAGGTGGGACATTGGGGACAGGTGTCACCGGTGTCACTGCTGACCCTGCGGTGACCACAGCTGGGATGGGTGGAACAGAGAACATTGAGGACAAAGTGTCACCAGTGGCACTGGTGTCACTGCTGACCCCATGGTGACCCCATGGTGACCACAGGTGGGACATTGGGGACAGGTGACACCGGTGTCATTGCTGACCCTGTGGTGACCACAGTTGGGATGGGTGGGACAGGTGGAATGGAGAACAATGACAGGCTGTCACTGGTGTCACCGGTGTCACTGCTGATCCCTGTGGTGACCACAGCTGGGATGGGTGGAACAGAGAACATTGAGGACAAAGTGTCACCAGTGGCACTGGTGTCACTGTTGATCCTGTGGTGACCACAAGTGGGACAGGTGGAAGAGAGAACATTGAGGACAAGGTGTCACCAGTGTCACTGCTGACTCTGGGTGACCCTATGGTGACCACATGTGGGACACTGAGGACAGGTGGCACCGGTGTCACTGCTGACCCCATGGTGACCAAAGTGGGACGGGTGGGACAGAGAACATTGAGGACAAGGTGTCACCTATGTCACCGGTGTCACTGCTGACCCCGTGGTGACCAAAGTGGGACGGGTGGGACAGAGAACATTGAGGACAAGGTGTCACCTATGTCACCGGTGTCACTGCTGACCCCATGGTGACCAAAGTGGGACGGGTGGAGTGGAGAACATTGAGGACAGGTGTCCCCACTGACCCCATGCCCCCCAGGTGGACACGGCCAGCCCCCGGCATGGCGGTGAGCTGGTGGCCGAGGTGCTCCGCGCCCACGGTGTGCAGTTCCTGTTCACGCTGCCCGGCGGCCACATCTCGCCCGTGCTGGTGGCCTGCGAGAAGCTGGGCATCCGCGTGGTGGACACGCGCCACGAGGCCACCGCCGTCTTCGCCGCCGACGCCGTGTCGCGCCTCTCGGGTCAGCACCGCGGGCGTCTGGGGGGGATCGTCCTCAATTGTCATCGATTGTGCTTGTTTGTCATCATTTTTCCTCATTTGTCCTCGTTTGTCCTCGATTGTCCTCGATTGTCCTTGCATGTCATCGTTTGTCCTCGTCTGTCCCCATTTATCCTTAATTGTCCTCGTTTGTGCTCGTTTGTCATTGATTGTCATTGTTTGTGCTCGTTTGCGCTCGATTGTCCTCGATTGTCATCGCTTGTTATCGTTTGCGCTCGATTGTCATCGTTTGTCCTTGTTTGTCCTTGCTTGTCATTGTTTGTCCTCATTTGTCCCCATTTGTCCTCGTTTGTCCTCGATTGTCCTCGTTTGTCCTTGCTTGTCATCGTTTGTCCTCGTCTGTCCCCATTTATCCTTAATTGTCATTGTTTGTCCTTGTTTGTGCTCATTTGTCCCCATTTTTCCTTATTAGTCCTTGTTTGTCCTCGTTTGTCCCCATTTGTCCTCATTTGTCCTCATTTATGTTCGTTTGTCCCCATTTGTCCTCGTTTGTCTTCATTTGTCCTTGTTTGTCCTTCTTTTTCCTTATTTGTCCTCATTTGTCATTGTTTGTTCTCGTTTGTCCCCATTTATCCTTAATTGTCCTTGTTTGTCCCTCATTTGTCCTCATTTGTCCTCGTTTGTCCCCATTTTTCCTTATTAGTCCTTGTTTGTCCTTGTTTTCCTCGTTTGTCCCCAGTTGTCCCCCTTTGTCCGCATTTGTCCTCATTTGTCCTCATTTATGTTCATTTGTCCTCATTTGTCCTTGTTTGTCATGGCTTGTGCTCATTTGTCCTTGATTGTCCCCATTTGTCCTCGTTTGTCCCCATTTTTCCTTGTTTGTCCTCGTTTGTTCTCGTTTGTTCTCGTTTGTTCTCGTTTGTCATCGTTTGTGCTCATTTGTCCCCATTTATCCTTAATTGTCCTCGTTTGTCCCCATTTGTCCTCATTTGTCCTTGTTTGTCCTTGTTTGTCCTTGTTTGTCCTCATTTGTCATCATTTTTCTTCATTTGTCCTCGTTTGTCCTCATTTGTCCCTGTTTGTCCTCATTTGTCCTTGTTTGTCATGAATTTATCCCCATTTGTTGTCATTTGTCCTCGTTTGTCCTCTTTTGTCCCCATTTGTCCCCATTTGTCCCCATTTGTTCTCATTTGTCCTCGTTTGTCCTCATTTGTCCTCGTTTGTTCCCATTTGTCCTCGTTTGTTCCCATTTGTCCCCGTTTGTCCCCATTTTTCCTCATTTATCTCCGTTTTTCCTCATTTGTCCTCTTTTGTCCCCATTTGTCCTTGTTTGTCCCCATTTGTCCCCATCCTTGGTGCCACCTTGGTGCCACCTTGGTGCCATCTTGAGGCATCTTGATTCCATCTTGGTGCCACTTTGGAGCCACCTTGGTTCCACCTTGGTGCCATCTTGGTGCCACCTTGATGCCACCTTGGTGCCATCTTGGTTCCACCTTGGTGCCATCTTGGTGCCACCTTGATGCCACCATGGAACCATCTTGAGGCATCTTGAGGCCATTTTGGTGCTACCTTGGAACCATCTGGATGCTATCTTGCTGCCACCTTTGTTCCACCTTGGTGCCATCTTGATGCCACCTTGGTGCCACCATAGTGCCACCTTGGTGCCATTTTGGTGCCACCTTGATGCCACCTTGGTGCCATCTTGGAGGCATCTTGAGGCCATCTTGGTGCTGCCTTGGTGCCCTCTTGGAGCCACCTTGGTTCCACCTTGGAACCATCTTGGAGCCACCTTGATGCCACCTTGGTGCCACCTTGATGCCACCTTGGTGCCACCTTGGAACCATCTTGGAGCCACCTTGATGCCACCTTGGTGCCACCTTGGTGCCCTCTTGGAGCCACCTTGGTTCCACCTTGGTGCCCTCTTGGAGCCACCTTGGTTCCACCTTGGAACCATCTTGGAGCCACCTTGATGCCACCTTGGTGCCACCTTGATGCCACCTTGATGCCACCTTGGTGCCACCTTGGTGCCACCTTGGCGCCACCTTGGCGCCACCTTGATGCCACCTTGGCGCCACCTTGATGCCACTTTGATGCCACCTTGGCGCCACCTTGATGCCACCTTGGTGCCACCTTGGCGCCACCTTGATGCCACCTTGGTGCCACCTTGGTGCCACCTTGATGCCACCTTGGAGCCACCTTGGTGCCACCTTGGTGCCACCTTGGCGCCACCTTGATGCCACCTTGATGCCACCTTGGTGCCACCTTGGCGCCACCTTGATGCCACCTTGATGCCACCTTGGTGCCACCTTGATGCCACCTTGATGCCACCTTGATGCCACCTTGGTGCCACCTTGATGCCACCTTGGCGCCACCTTGGTGCCACCTTGATGCCACCTTGATGCCACCTTGATGCCACCTTGGCGCCACCTTGGTGCCACCTTGGTGCCACCTTGATGCCACCTTGGAGCCACCTTGATGCCACCTTGGTGCCACCTTGATGCCACCTTGGCGCCACCTTGGTGCCACCTTGATGCCACATTGATGACACCTTGGTTCCACCTTGGTGCCCCCTTGGCGCCACCTTGATGCCACCTTGATGCCACCTTGATGCCACCTTGGTGCCACCGTGATGCCACCTTGATGCCACCTTGGCGCCACCTTGGTGCCACCTTGATGCCACCTTGGCGCCACCTTGGTGCCACCTTGGTGCCACCTTGATGCCACCTTGGTTCCACCTTGGAACCATCTTGGAGCCACCTTGGCGCCACCTTGGCGCCACCTTGGTGCCACCTTGATGCCACCTTGATGCCACCTTGGCGCCACCTTGGCGCCACCTTGATGCCACCTTGGTGCCACCTTGGTGCCACCTCGCTGTCCCCTTTCCCACGTGTCCCCGCTGTCCCCACAGGTCGCATCGGCGTCGCTGCCGTCACCGCGGGCCCCGGTGTCACCAACGCGGTGACGGCCGTCAAGAACGCCCAGATGGCCGAGTCGCCGCTGCTGCTCCTGGGCGGCGCCGCCGCCAGCCTGCAGAAGGTGGGGACATCCCGGAAAGCCGCTCCCGGGTGGAATTTTGGGGGTTTTCCCTCGTTTTCCAAAATTCCTGATGCCATTCCTGAATTCTCGTTGGCATTCCCGAATTCTTGTTGGCATTCCCAAATTCCCAGTGCCATTCCCGAATTCCCCAGGCTGTTGAGGGTTAGGTTTGGGGTTTTTTTTCACAATTCTTGTTGCCATTCCCAAAGTCCCAAGGGTAACTCCCAGATTATGGTGCCATTCCCAAATTCCCAATGCCATTCCTGAATTCCCAATGCCATTCCCGGTGCCATTCCCGAATTCCTCTGACCATTCCCGAATTCCTGATGCCATTCCTGAATTCCCAAGACAATTCCCATTGTCATTCCCGAATTCCCAAGGGTAGCTCCCAGATTCCAGTGCAGTTCCCGAATTCCCGATGCCATTCCGGAATTCCTGATGCCATTCCCGGTGCCATTCCCAAATTCCCAAGGGTAACTCTCAGATTCCAGTGCCACTCCCCAATTCCCGATGCCATTCCCAAATTCCCAAGGCTATTCCTGGTGCCATTCCCAAACTCCACCTGCCATTCCCAAATTCCTGATGCCATTCCGAATTCCCAAGGCAATTCCTGATGCCATTCCCAAATTCCCAAGGGTAATTCACAGATTCCGGTGCCATTCCGGAATTCCTGATGCCATTTCCAAATTCCCGGTGCCATTCCCGAATTCTTGTTGGCATTCCCGAATTCCCAAGGCAATTCCTGAATTCCCGATGCAATTCCTGAATTCCCAATGCCATTCCCGAATTTCCATTGCCATTCCTGTTATTCTTGATGCCATTTCCCAAATTCCCAATGCCCATTCCTGAATTCCCAATGGTCACTCCCAAATTCCCAGTGCCATTCCCGAATTCCCAAATTCCCATTCCCAAATTCCCATTTCCGAATTCCCAAATTTCCCAAATTCCAGGGCTGAGGTGTTCTCCAGGACATCCCGCAGGTGCCAAATTCCCGAATTCCATTCCCAAATTCCATTCCCAAATTCCCATTCCCAAATTCCCGAATTTCCCCGTTCCAGGGCCGGGGGACTCTCCAGGACATCCCGCAGGTGCCAAATTCCCAAATTCCATTCCCAGATTCCCAAATTCCCATTCCCAAATTCCCAAATTCCCTCACTCCAGGGCCGGGGCATGCTCCAGGACATCCCGCAGTTCCCGAATTCCCATTCCCAAATTCCCGAATTTACCCGTTCCAGGGCCGGGGGGCTCTCCAGGACATCCCGCAGGTGCCAAATTCCCAAATTCCCATTCCC
>JAJEOU010002192.1:0-42134 GCA_021534815.1 Acrocephalus arundinaceus
GCGGAAAAAATTTGGAAAATTGGGAGAAGTCCCTGAGAGATCCTTGAACAACTGGGAAAAAAACTTGAGATGCCTTGGAAAAGTGGGAGAAAACCTTGGAAAACTGGGAAAAATCCCTGAGATTCCTTGAGAAACTGGGAAAAAAACTTGGAAAAATGGAAAAAACCCTGAGAGATCCTTGGAAAACTGGGAAAAAATCTGAGAGATCCTTGGAAAACTGGGAAAAAACCTTGGAAAAATGGGAAAAAAACCTGGAAAACTGAGAAAAAAACTTGGAAAACTGGGAAAAAACCTTGGAAAACTGGGAAAAATCCCTGAGAGATCCTTGGAAAAGTGGGGAAAACACTTGGAAAACTTGGAAAAATCCCTCAGATTCCTTGGAAAACTTGGAAAAATCCCTGAGATTCCGTGAAAAACCAAGGAATTGCTGGCATGGGGGAGCCCCTGAGCTCTCCCAGGGGTCAGGGCTGTGCACCCCTGGAATTCCAGCTGGAAAAATTCCCAAATTCCCACTTTTCCCCCCTGACCTTCTGTGCCTGGGCAGGCTCGGTGAGGACGAGGGTGAAGAGCCCCAGGCAGATTTCCTCGTGCTGGGGGGTCCCTTTGCAGATCTGGGAGAATCCCAAAATTCCGGCTCAATTCCAGCCGGGATTGGAGGGAAAGGAGGGAAAATCCCACCCCAAAATCCCCGGATCCTTCGGGAATCCCGGTGGGAAAATCCCAGGATCAGCCAGGGATTCTGCAGCCCTGGGAGTGTCCCAAGGGATTCCCTCACATTCCCAGTTCCCAGTTCCAAATTCCCAGTTCCCAATTCCCAATTCCAAATTCCCAGTTCTCAATTCCCAGTTTTCAATTCCCAATTCCCAGTTCCCAATTCCCAATTCCCAGTTCTCAATTCCCAGTTCCCAATTCCCAGTTCCCAATTCCCAATTCCCAGTTCCCAATTCCCAGTTCCCAGTTCCCAATTCCCAGTTCCCAATTCCCAATTCCCAATTCCCAATTCCCAGTTCCCAATTCCCAGTTCCCAGTTCCCAGTTCTCAATTCTCTGTTCCTTGTTCCCAATTCCCTGTCTTCTGTTCCCAATTCCCAGTTCCCAAATCCCAGTTCCCCACATCCCAGAATTTCCCAGCCCCAGGAGTGAATTCCCAGAAATTCCCAGCACTCCAGTTCCCCACATCCCAGGAATTCCCAGGATTTCCCAGGAATCCCCAGGAATTCCCAGGAATTCCCAGGATTTCCCAGAAATCCCCAGAATTCCCAGGAACCCCCAGAATCCCCAGGAATTCCCAGAATTCCCAGGAATTCCCAGGAACCCCCAGAATTCCCAAGATTTCTCAGGAACCCCCAGGATTTTCCAGGATTTCCCAGAAATCCCCAGAATTCCCAGGAACCCCCAGAATTCCCAGAATCCCCAGGAACCCCCAGAACCCCCAGAATTCCCAGGAACCCCCAGAATTCCCAGAATCCCCAGGAATTCCCAGAATCCCCAGGAACCCCCAGAATCCCCAGGATTTCCAGGAACCCCCAGAATCCCCAGAATCCCCAGGAACCCCCAGAATCCCCAGGATTTCCCAGAAATCCCAGAATTCCCAGGAACCCCCAGGATTTCCTGGCACTGCAGCTCCCCACATCCCGGGATTTCTCCCCAGGAACCCCCAGAATTCCCAGGAATCCCCAGAATCCCCAGGAACCCCCAGAATTCCCAGAATTTCCAGGAACCCCCAGAATCCCCAGAATCCCCAGGAACCCCCAGAACCCCCAGAATTCCCAGAACCCCCAGAATTCCCAGAATTCCAGAAACCCCAGAATTCCCAGAACCCCCAGGAACTCCCAGGATTTCCCAGGAACCCCAGAATTCCCAGGAACCCCCAGCACCCCCAGAATTCCCAGAATTCCCAGAATCCCCAGGAACCCCAGAATCCCCAGAACCCCCAGAATTCCCAGAATTTCCAGGAACCCCCAGAATTCCCAGGAACCCCCAGAATCCCCAGGAATTCCCAGGAACCCCCAGAACCCCCAGAATTCCCAGAACCCCCAGAATCCCCAGGAATTCCCAGGAACCCCCAGAACCCCCAGAATTCCCAGAAATTCCCAGAATCCCCAGGAACCCCAGAATTCCCAGAACCCCCAGGAACTCCCAGGATTTCCCAGGAACCCCCAGAATTCCCAGGAACCCCCAGAACCCCCAGAATCCCCAGAACCCCAGAACCCCAGAATCCCCAGAACCCCAGAATTCCCAGAACTCCCAGAACCCCCAGAATTCCCAGAATTCCCAGAATCCCCAGAACCCCCAGAATCCCCCAGGAACCCCCAGAATTCCCAGAATTCCCAGGAACCCCCAGAACCCCCAGAATTCCCAGAATTCCCAGAACCCCCAGGAACTCCCAGGGTTTCCCAGGAACCCCCAGAATTCCCAGGAATCCCCAGAACCCCCAGAATTCCCAGAATCCCCAGAACCCCCAGAATCCCCAGAACCCCCAGAATTCCCAGAACCCCCAGAATTCCCAGAACTCCCAGAACCCCCAGAATTCCCAGAATCCCCAGAACCCCCAGAATCCCCAGAACCCCAGAATTCCCAGAATTCCCAGAATCCCCAGGAACCCCCAGAATTCCCGAAATTCCCAGAATTCCCAGAATTCCCTCACTCACGTGTGCGTTGAGGGCGTCGTTGGCCTCGCGCTCCGAGAGGCCGCTGGTCAGGGAGGTGACGATTCCCACACAGCGCTCCAGCCTCTGGGACGGGAAAAACGGGAAAAAATGGGAAAATCTGGGAAAAACTGGGAAAATCTGGGAAAAACGGAACGTCCTGGATCCGCCCAGCACGGCAAACCCGGCCTGAGACTGGGAAAGTCATGGAAAAGTCATTGGGAACTGGGAATAATTCCCCCGGAATTCCCGGTCCCCCCAGTCCCTCCCAGTATTCCCAGTCCCCCCCAGTATTCCCAGTCCCTCCCGATATTCCCGGTCTCTCCCAGTATTCCCAGTCCCTCCCAGTATTCCCAGTCCCTCCCAGTATTCCCAGTCCCTCCCGGTATTCCCAGTCCCTCCCGGTATTCCCAGTCCCTCCCGATATTCCCGGTCTCTCCCAGTATTCCCAGTCCCTCCCAGTATTCCCAGTCCCTCCCAGTATTCCCAGTCTCTCCCAGTATTCCCAGTCCCCCCCAATATTCCCAGTCCCCCCCAGTATTCCCAGTCCCTCCCAGTATTCCCAGTCGCCCCCAGTATTCCCAGTCCCTCCCGGTATTCCCAGTCCCTCCCGGTATTCCCAGTCCCTCCCGGTATTCCCAGTCCCTCCCAGTATTCCCAGTCCCTCCCGTTATTCCCAGTCTCTCCCAGTATTCCCAGTCCCCCCCAGTATTCCCAGTCCCTCCCGGTATTCCCAGTCCCTCCCAGTATTCCCAGTCCCTCCCAGTATTCCCAGTCCCTCCCAGTATTCCCAGTCCCCCCTGGTATTCCCAGTCCCTCCCAGTATTCCCAGTCGCCCCCAGTATTCCCAGTCCCTCCCAGTATTCCCAGTCCCCCCCAGTATTCCCAGTCCCCCCCAGTATTCCCAGTCCCTCCCAGTATTCCCAGTCCCCCCCGTTATTCCCAGTCCCCCCCAGTATTCCCAGTCCCCCCCAGTATTCCCAGTCCCCCCAGTATTCCCAGTCCCTCCCAGTATTCCCAGTCCCTCCCGGTATTCCCAGTCCCTCCCAGTATTCCCAGTCTCTCCCAGTATTCCCAGTCCCCCCCAGTATTCCCAGTCCCCCCAGTATTCCCAGTCCCCCCCAGTATTCCCAGTCCCCCCCAGTATTCCCAGTCCGTCCCGGTATTCCCAGTCCCTCCCAGTATTCCCGGTCCCTCCCAGTATTCCCGGTCTCTCCCGGTATTCCCAGTCCCTCCCAGTATTCCCAGTCCCTCCCAGTATTCCCAGTCCCTCCCAGTATTCCCAGTCCCTCCCGGTATTCCTGGTCCCTCCCTGTATTCCCGGTACTCCCGGTTCCCCCGTTATTCCCGGTCTCCCTGGGTTCCCTCCCGGTATTCCCGGTATTCCCGGTCCCCTGCAGTATTCCCTGTCCCTCCCGTTATTCCCGCTCCTCCCCGGTATTCCCGATCCCTCCCAGTATTCCCGGTTCCCCCCGGTCCCCCTCGGTTCTCCCCCGGTCCCTCCCGGTATTCCCTGTCCCTCCCGTTCTCCCCGTTATTCCGGTTGTTCCCGGTCCCTCCCGTTATTCCCGTTATTCCCGGTCCCTCCCGTTATTCCCGGTCCCCCTCGGTATTCCCGGTCCCTCCCCGTATTCCCGTTATTCCCGGTTCCCCCCGTTATTCCCGTTATTCCCGATCCCTCCCGTTCTCCCCGTTATTCCCAGTTCCCCCCCGTTATTCCCGGTCCCCCCCGTTATTCCCTGTCCCTCCCGTTCTCCCCATTATTCCCGGTCCCCCCCGTTATTCCCGTTATTCCCGATCCCTCCCGTTCTCCCCGTTATTCCCGGTTCCCCCCCGTTATTCCCGTTCCCTCACCTCCTCCAGCTCATCCTTGGAATCCAGCAGGGAGCTCTGCAGGAGTTTCCCGCTCGCGGCCGCCGCCGCTTTTCCCTTGGGGATCTCCATGGCCCCGGTTTGGGGCCCGGGACCGCGGGGATCCCCCCCGGTTTGGGGTCCGGGACTCGGGGATCCCCCCCGGTTTGGGGTCCGGGACTCGGGGATCCCCCCCGGTTTGGGGCCCGGGACTCGGGGATCCCCCGGTTTGGGGTCCGGGACTCGGGGATCCCCCGGTTTGGGGGCCCGGGCGCCCCTCCCCGCCCTGCCCGGTGCGATCGGCGGGGATTCCCGGTAATTCCTCCCGGTGCGGCTCACCCCCGGCAGAGCTCCGGGGGAGGCGGGGTTGGCGGTCCCGGGCCTGTGGAGCCCTCGCTGATCGGTCCCCGGTGAGGGGAACGGGGGCGGAGCGGCCCCGGTGGGATCGGGGGGTGTCGGTGCTCGGTGCTGGGCGCGGTTCGGGGCTCGGTGCCGCTGCCGGAGCTCCCGGGCCGGGCCGGTCCCGCTGGCTCCGCTCCGGGGGGAGGCGGCGGCGGCCGGAAGTTACCGGAGAGCGACAGCGGCGCCCGGCCGGAAGCGGAAGCGCCGCGCGGGAGGAAATCCCGCCCCCCATCCCCGACAGCCAATGGGAGCGGCTGGATGGATTTGAGTGACAGCTCGGGGCGGGGCTGAAGGGGCGGAGCTGGAGGGGGCTCGGCCAATGGGAACGAGGGGGCGGGGCCTGAGCGGGAGGAGGCTCCGCCCACCCGGGCGTGAGGGGAACCCCGGGAGCCCCGAAACCACCGGGACCCCCCCAAACCCCTCGGGAACGTCTCGGGAACCCACCGGGACCCCCGAACCCACCGGGAACCCCCCGGGAACCCCGAACCCACCGGGACCCCCCGGGAACCCTCCCGGGAACCCCGAAACCACCGGGACCCCCCGGGAACCCTCCCGGGAACCCCGAAACCACCGGGACCCCCCCAAACCCCTCGGGAACCTCTCGGGAACCCACCGGGAACCCCCTGGAGCCCCCCCGGGAACCCTGAACCCACCGGGACCCCCCGGGAACCCTGCCGGGAGCCCCGAAACCACCGGGACCCCCCCCGGGAACCCCCCAGAACCCGCCCCCAGGAACCCCCTGGGAACCCCGAACCCACCGGGAACCCACTGGCACCCCCCGGGAAACCCCCGGGAAGCCCCCCGGGAACCCACAGGGAAACGTCCGGGGAACCCCCCGGGAGCCCCCCTGGAGCCCCGAGCCCACCGAGACCCCCGGGACGCCCCCCCCGGGACCCCCCCCGGAACCCCTCGGGAACCCCGAAACCACCGGGAAATCCCCGGGAAGCCCGAACCCACCGGGACTGCCCGGGAACCCCGAACCCACTGGCACCCCCCCGGGAAACCCCCGGGAATCCCCCCGGGACCCCGAACCCACCGGGAACCCCCCGGGAACCCCGAACCCACCGGGACTCCCCTGAGAACCTCGAGAACCCCCCCGGACACCACTCCCGGAACCCCCCCGGAACCCCCCGGAACAGCGAACCCACCGGGACCCCCCTGAACCCCCCCCGGGAACCTCGGGAACCCCCGGGACCCCCCCGGGAACCTCTCAGGACCCCCGAACCCACCGGGAAACCCCCGGGACCCTCCCCCCGGGAACCCCCTGGGAATTCCGTGGGACCCCCGGGACCCCCCGGAACCCCTGGAACCCTCTTGGGACCCCCGAACCCACCGGGAACCCCCGAGACCCCTCCAGGACGCCCCCACCCCCCCTTGGGCAGCCCCCCGGACCCCCCCAAATTCCGCACCCCTCGGGCCCCCCCCTTGGCCCCCCAAATTCCGCACCCCCCCTTGCCCCCCCCGCACGGACCCCCCGAATTCTCGGCCAGTTTGACTTTATTACAAAAATTCCAGCTCCGGGGACACCCCCGGGATCGGGGGGACCCCCCGAACCCCCCGGACCCCCCCAGCTCCGGTGCCCCCCCCGGGGGTCCCCTCCGGAGCCGGTTTGGGGGTGCAGTGATCCGGGGGGGCCGGGGGGGGCCGTGCTCGTGGTGCCCCGGGGGCTCCGGGTGCCGATTTTGGGGTGCGGGGTCACCCCCGGGCGCTGATTTTGGGGTGCGGGGTCACCCCCGGGCGCTGATTTTGGGGTCACCCCCGGGCGCCGATTTTGGGGTGCGGGGTCACCCCCGGGTGCTGATTTTGGGGTCACCCCCGGGCGCCGATTTTGGGGTCACCGCCGGGTGCCGATTTTGGGGTGCGGGGTCACCCCCGGGTGCTGATTTTGGGGTCACCCCCGGGTGCTGATTTTGGGGTCACCCCCGGGCGCCGATTTTGGGGTCACCGCCGGGTGCCGATTTTGGGGTCACCCCCGGGCGCTGATTTTGGGGTCACCCCTGGGCGTTGATTTTGGGGTCACCCCCGGGTGCTGATTTTGGGGTGCGGGGTCACCCCCGGGTGCTGATTTTGGGGTCACCCCCGGGCGCCGATTTTGGGGTGCGGGGTCACCCCCGGGTGCTGATTTTGGGGTCACCCCCGGGCGCCGATTTTGGGGTCACCCCCGGGCGCCGATTTTGGGGTCACCCCCGGGTGCTGATTTTGGGGTCACCCCCGGGTGCTGCTCCCGCGCTCCCCCAGCAGCCAATAGGTCCTGAGCTTCCCCTTGCCCTGCGGGGGGGTTGTGGGGGTCACCCCGGGGTGCGGGGGGTTGTGGGGGGCACCCCGGGGTGCGGGGGGTTGTGGGGGCACCCCGGGGTGGGGTCGGGGCAGTTTTAGGGGGTATTGGGGCACATTGGGGGGTTTGGGGCAGTTTTGGGGGTTTGGGGCAGTTCGTGGCAGTTTTAGGGGTATTGGCGCAGTTTGGGGGAGTTTGGGGCATTTTGGGGTCGGGGCATTTTGGGGTCGGGGCAGTCTGGGGGGGTTTGGGGAAGTTTTAGGGTCAGGACAGTTTGGGGGGTATTGGGGCAGTTTTAGGGGGTATTCGGGTAGTTTGGGGCAGTTTGGGGGGGTTCGGGGAAGTTTTGGGGTGTTCGGGGCAGTTTTAGGGGGTTTGGGGCATTTTGGGGGGTTTGGGGCATTTTGGGGGGGTTTGGGGGAGTTTGGGGGAATCAGGGAAGTTTGGGGTTGGGGCAGTTTAGGGGGTTTGCGGCAGTTTGGGGCCGTTTGGGGTCGGGGCAGTTTGGGGCAGTTTTGGGGAGAGTTGGGGCAGTTTGGGGGGCTTGGGGGCAGGTTTGGGGTGTTCAGGGCAGTTTGGAGCAGTTTGGGGGGTCAGGGCAGTTTGGGGAAGTTTGGGGTCGGGGCAGTTTTAGGGGGTATTGGGGCACTTGGGGGGTTTGGGGCAGTTTTGGGGGTTTGGGGCAGTTCGGGGCAGTTTTAGGGGGTATTGGGGTGGTTTTAGGGAGTATTGGGGCACTTTGGGGGGTTTGGGGGCAGTTTTGGGGTGGTCGGGGCAGTTTTGGGGGTATTGGGGCACTTTGGGGGGTTTGGGGCAGTTTGGGATCAGGGCAGTTTGGGATTGGGTCAGTTTGGGGGGGTTTGGGGTTAGGACAGTTTGGGCTTGGGGCATTTTGGGGGGGCAGTTTGGGGTTGGGGCAGTTTGGGACAGTTTGGGGTCAGGGCATTTGGGGGATCAGAGCAGTTTTAGGGGGTATCAGGGCAATTTTAGGGTCAGGATAGTTTGGGGTTTAGGACATTCTGGGGGGGTTCAGGGCAGTTTGGGAGAGTTTGGGGCAGTTTGGGGTCAGGATAGTTTGGGGTTTGGGGCATTCTGGGGGGGTTGGGGCAGTTTGGGGGGGTTTGGGGTTGGGACAGTTTGGGATCGGGGCAGTTTGGGGGGATCAGAGCAGTTTTAGGGGGGTATCAGGGCAGTTTTAGGGTCGGGACAGTTTGGGGTTGGGACAGTTTGGGGGGGTTTGGGGCAGTTTTGGGGGGTTCAGGGCAGTTTGGGGGGTTTGGGGCAGTTCGGGGGGGTTTGGGGCAGTTTGGGGTCAGGACAGTTTGGGGTTTGGGGCATTCTGGGGGGTTTGGGGCAGTTTAGGGGGGTTTGGGGCAGTTTTGGGGGGTTTGGGGCAGTTTAGGGTCGGGACAGTTTGGGGTTTGGGGCATTCTGGGGGGCTTTGGGGCAGTTTTGGGGGTGTTCAGGCATTTTTGGGGTGCCAGGACTCACTTTCATCTCCACGTCCCCCCGCAGCTCCAGCTCGAAGCTCCCGAATTCCTCCAGCACGGCCTTGGTGACCTCGGAGATGTGAATCTTCAGGGCTGGGGGGGCGGGACCCTCAGCACCCCGGGGTGTCCCTGGGGTGTCCCCGGGGTGTCCTTGGGGTGTCCCTGAGGTGTCCTTGGGGTGTCCCTGGGGTGTCCCTGAGGTGTCCTTGGGGTGTCCCTGAGGTGTCCCCGCTCTATCCCCACTCTATCCCCGTTCTGTCCCCGCTGTCCCCTCACTGTCCCCGCTGTCCCCTCACTGTCCCCGCTGTCCCCTCACTGTCCCCGCTGTCCCAGCTGTCCCCTCACTGTCCCCTCACTGTCCCCGCTGTCCCCGCTGTCCCCTCACTGTCCCCGCTGTCCCCTCACTGTCCCAGCTGTCCCCTCACTGTCCCCGCTGTCCCCTCACTGTCCCCGCTGTCCCAGCTGTCCCCTCACTGTCCCCGCTGTCCCCTCACTGTCCCCGCTGTCCCTTCACTGTCCCCGCTGTCCCCTCACTGTCCCCGCTGTCCCCTCACTGTCCCAGCTGTCCCCTCACTGTCCCCGCTGTCCCCTCACTGTCCCCTCACTGTCCCCGCTGTCCCCTCACTGTCCCCGCTGTCCCCCAGCTGTCCCCGCTGTCCCCTCACTGTCCCCGCTGTCCCCAGCTGTCCCCGCTGTCCCCTCACTGTCCCCGCTGTCCCCCCGCTGTCCCCGCTGTCCCCTCACTGTCCCAGCTGTCCCCTCACTGTCCCCGCTGTCCCCTCACTGTCCCCTCACTGTCCCCGCTGTCCCCTCACTGTCCCCGCTGTCCCCCAGCTGTCCCCGCTGTCCCCTCACTGTCCCCGCTGTCCCCAGCTGTCCCCGCTGTCCCCTCACTGTCCCCGCTGTCCCCCAGCTGTCCCCGCTGTCCCCTCACTGTCCCCGCTGTCCCCAGCTGTCCCCGCTGTCCCCTCACTGTCCCCGCTGTCCCCCCGCTGTCCCCGCTGTCCCCTCACTGTCCCAGCTGTCCCCTCACTGTCCCCGCTGTCCCCGCTGTCCCCGCTGTCCCAGCTGTCCCCGCTGTCCCCTCACTGTCCCAGCTGTCCCCCAGCTGTCCCCCCGCTGTCCCCCCGCTGTCCCCGCTGTCCCCTCACTGTCCCCGCTGTCCCCCAGCTGTCCCCCCGCTGTCCCCCCGCTGTCCCCGCTGTCCCCGCTGTCCCCGCTGTCCCCCCGCTCACGCTCTCCGTTGGACTCCATGCGCGAGGCCGTGTTCACGGTGTCCCCGAACAGGCAGTACCGCGGCATCTTCAGCCCCACCACGCCCGCGCACACCGGGCCTGCGGGGACACCGGGGTCACCCCTGTGCCACCACCGTGCCACCGTCCCACTGTGCCACCATCCCACTGTGCCAATGTCCCACTGTGCCACCCCTGTGCCACCACTGTGCCACCACTGTGCCACCGTCCCACTGTGCCACCATCCCACTGTCCCCCTGTGCCACTGTCCCACTCTGCCAGTGTCCCACTGTGCCACTGTCCCAGTGTGCCAATGTCCCACTCTGCCACCGTCCCACTGTGCCACCCCTGTGCCACCCCTGTGCCACCGTCCCCCTGTCCCACTGTCCCCCTGTCCCCCTGTGCCAATGTCCCCCTGTGCCACTGTCCCACCGTGCACTGTCCCACTGTGCCACCCCTGTGCCACCGTCCCCCTGTCCCACTGTCCCACTGTGCCACCGTCCCCCTGTGCCACTGTCCCACCGTGCACTGTCCCACTGTGCCACCCCTGTGCCACAGTCCCACTGTGCCACCACCATGCCAATGTCCCTCTGTGCCACCGTCCCCCTGTGCCACTGTCCCCCTGTGCCACTGTCCCCCTGTGCCAGCCCTGTGCCACCGTCCCCCTGTCCCACTGTCCCACTCTGCCAATGTCCCACTGTCCCACTGTGCCACCCCTATGCCACTGTGCCCCTGTCCCACTGTGCCACCGTCCCCTTGTGCCACTGTCACCCTGTGCCACGGTCCCACTGTGCCACTGTCCCACTGTCCCCCTGTGCTAATGTCCCACTGTGCCACCCCTGTGCCTCTGCCCCCCCAGGTGCCACCCCTGTGTCACCGCTGTCCCCTCCCAGGAGCCCAGGAGGGTTCCCTGTCCCCATCCCCTCTGGCTGTGTCCCTGTCCCTGTTCCTGTCCCCATCCCTGACCCCAATCCCATTCCCGTTCCCATCCCCATTCCCATTCCTGTTCCCATTCCCGTTCCCATTCCCATTCCACTCCCATTCCATCCCCATTCCCATATTCCTGTCCCCATCCCCATTCCTGTCCCCACCAGTGTGGATGCCGATGCCCATTCCCACATTCCCATATTCCCATTCCCATTCCATTCCCACCGGTGTGGACGCCAATGCCCATTCCCATTCCCATATCCCCATTCCCATATCCCCATTCCCCCATTCCCACATTCCCCCTTTCCCCCATTCCCACATTTCCCCACCGGTGTGGACGCCGATGCCCATTCCCGTTCCCATATCCCCATTCCCATTCCCACATTCCCATTCCATTCCCACCGGTGTGGACGCCGATGCCCATCCCCATTCCCACATTCCCATTCCCATTCCCACATTCCCATTCCCATTCCCACATTCCCATATTTCCCCACCGGTGTGGACGCCAATGCCCATTCCCATTCCCATATCCCCATTCCCATTCCCATCCCCATATTCCCGTATCCCATTCCCACATTCCCATTCCCACATTCCCGTATCCCATTCCCATTCCCATATTTCCCCACCGGTGTGGACGCCGATGCCCATCCCCGTTCCCACATTCCCATTCCCATTCCCATATCCCCATTCCCATTCCCATTCCCACATTCCCATATTTCCCCACCGGTGTGGACGCCAATGCCCATTCCCATTCCCATATCCCCATTCCCATTCCCATTCCCACATTCCCGTATCCCCATTCCATCCCCACCGGTGTGGACGCCGATGCGCATTCCCGTTCCCATATCCCCATTCCCACATTCCCATTCCCACATTCCCGTATTCCCACGGAATTCCCACCGGTGTGGACGCCGATGCCCATTCCCGTTCCCATATCCCCATTCCCATTCCCATTCCCGTTCCCATTCCCACATTCCCATTCCCATTCCCATTCCCATTCCCATTCCCACATTCCCATTCCCATTCCCATATTTCCCCACCGGTGTGGACGCCGATGCCCATTCCCGTTCCCATATCCCCATTCCCACATTCCCATTCCCACATTCCCGTATCCCATTCCCATATTTCCCCACCGGTGTGGACGCCGATGCCCATCCCCGTTCCCATATCCCCATTCCCACATTCCCATTCCCACATTCCCATATTTCCCCACCGGTGTGGATGCCGATGCCCATCCCTGTTCCCACATTCCCATTCCCGTTCCCACATTCCCATTCCCATTCCCATTCCCACATTCCCGTATCCCATTCCCATATTTCCCCACCGGTGTGGACGCCGATGCCCATCCCCGTTCCCATATCCCCATTCCCATTCCCATTCCCGTTCCCATATCCCCATTCCCATTCCCATTCCCACATTCCCGTATCCCATTCCCATTCCCATATTTCCCCACCGGTGTGGACGCCGATGCCCATCCCCATTCCCATATCCCCATTCCCATCCCCATTCCCACATTCCCGTATCCCCATTCCATCCCCACCGGTGTGGACGCCGATGCCCATTCCCGTTCCCATTCCCACATTCCCATTCCCATTCCCATTCCCACATTCCCATTCCCATATTTCTCCACCGGTGTGGACGCCGATGCCCATCCCCATTCCCATTCCCATTCCCATTCCCATTCCCATTCCCATTCCCATTCCCATTCCCATTCCCATATCCCCATTCCCACATTCCCATTCCCACATTCCCGTATCCCATTCCCATTCCATCCCCACCGGTGTGGACGCCGATGCCCATTCCCGTTCCCATTCCCACATTCCCATTCCCACATTCCCATTCCCATTCCCGTATCCCATTCCCATTCCCATATTTCCCCACCGGTGTGGACGCCGATGCGCAGCTCCAGCTGCTGCCGGGGCCGGTGGCGGATGCGGAAGGAGCGCACGGCCTCCAGCAGCGCCAGCGCCATCCGCGCCACCTCGCGCGCGTGCAGCCGCCCGTTCCGCACCGGCAGCCCCGACACCACCATGTACGCGTCACCGATCGTCTCCACCTGCGGGACACCGCGGGGCCGTGGGGAGAGCGGATTTGGGAATTCCAGCAGGGATAACTGGGAATTCTCGTAGGGACACCGGGGGGGCCGTAGGGATAACGGGGATTTGGGAATTCTCGCAGGGACACCGGGGGGGCCGTAGGGAGAGCGGGATTTGGGAATTCCAGCAGGGACACCGGGGGGCCGTGGGGAGAGCGGGATTTGGGAATTCCAGCAGGGATAACGGGGATTGCCGGCAGGGATAACGGGGATTTGGGAATTCCAGCAGGGACACCGGGGGGCCGTGGGGAGAGCGGATTTGGGAATTCCAGCAGGGATAACTGGGAATTCTCGTAGGGACACCGGGGGAGCCGTGGGGAGAGCGGGATTTGGGAATTCTCGCAGGGACACCGGGGGGCCGTGGGGAGAGCGGGATTTGGGAATTCTCGTAGGGATAACGGGGATTGCCGGCAGGGATAACGGGGATTCCCACAGGGACACCGGGGGGCCGTGGGGAGAGCGGGATTTGGGAATTCCAGCAGGGATAACTGGGAATTCTCGTAGGGATAACTGGGAATTCTCGCAGGGATAACGGGAATTCCAGCAGGGACACCGCGGGGGCCGTGGGGAGAGCGGATTTGGGAATTCCCGCAGGGATAACGGGGGGGCCGTGGGGAGAGCGGGATTTGGGAATTCCGGCAGGGACACCGGGGGGGCCGTGGGGATAACGGGGATTTGGGAATTCTCGCAGGGACACCGGGGGGGCCGTGGGGAGAGCGGGATTTGGGAATTCCAGCAGGGATAACGGGGAGGCCGTGGGGAGAGCGGGATTTGGGAATTCCAGCAGGGATAACGGGGAGGCCGTGGGGAGAGCGGGATTTGGGAATTCCGGCAGGGACACCGGGGGGGCCGTGGGGAGAGCGGGAATTGGGAATTCCAGCAGGGACACCGGGGGGCCGTGGGGAGAGCGGGATTTGGGAATTCCAGCAGGGACACCGGGGGCCGTGGGGAGAGCGGGATTTGGGAATTCCAGCAGGGACACCGGGGGCCGTGGGGAGAGCGGGATTTGGGAATTCCAGCAGGGACACCGGGGGGGCCGTGGGGAGAACGGGATTTGGGAATTCCAGCAGGGATAACGGGGGGGCCGTGGGGAGAGTGGGATTTGGGAATTCCGGCAGGGATAATGGGGAATTCTCGTAGGGATAATTGGGAATTCTCGTAGGGATAACTGGGAATTCTCGTAGGGACACCGGGGGGGGCCATGGGGAGAGCGGGATTTGGGAATTCCGGCAGGGACACCGGGGGGGCCGTGGGGAGAGCGGGATTTGGGAATTCTCGCAGGGACACCGGGGATTCCGTAGGGAGAGCGGGATTTGGGAATTCCAGCAGGGATAACGGGGATTCCGTAGGGACACCGGGGGGGCCGTAGGGACACCGGGGATTCCGTAGGGAGAGCCGGAATTGCCGCAGGGATATCGGGAATTCCCAGAGGGATAACGGGAATTCCCGGAGGGATAACGGGAATTCCATAGGGACACCGGGAATTCCATAGGGGCAATGAGAATTCCGTAGGGAGAACGGGAACTCCATAGGGAGAGCGGGGATTCCATAGGGATAACGGGAATTCCGTAGGGGGAATGGGAATTCTTGCAGGGACAAGGGGAATTCTGTAGGGATAATGGGAATTCGGGAATTCCCACAGGGACAATGGGAATTCCAACAGGGCGGGTGGTGATTCTGGGATTTTGGGGATATTGGGATTCTGGGATTCTGGAATATTAGCATTGCAGGAACCTGGAATTCCGGAATTCTGGAATTCTGTGATTCTGTGATTCCCCTGATCCAGGATTTCTGGTGTTTCCTGATTCTGACATTCTGGGGTTTCCTGATTCTGGGATTCTCCTGATTCTGGATTTCTGTTTTTTCCCGATTCTGGGGTTCTGGGATTTTGTGATTCTGTGATTCCCCAATTCTATGACTCCCCTGATTCTGGATTTCTGGTTTCTCCTGATTCTGGGATTTTGTGATTCTGTGATTCCCTTGATTCTCGATTTCTGGGATTTTGTGATTCTGGGATTCTGGGATTCCCTGATTCTTTGATTCCCTGATTTTGGATTTGTGGTGTTCCTGATTCTGGGATTCTGGGATTCTGGGGTTCCCTGATTCTGTGATTCCCCTGATTCCGGGATTCCGGGATTTTGTGATTTTGGGGTTCCCTGATTCTTTGATTCCCTTGATTCTGGATTTTTGGTGTTTCCTGATTCTGGGATTTTGTGATTCAGTGATTCCCTGATTCTGGATTTCTGGTTTTTCTTGATTCTTTGATTTTCCTGATTCTGGATTTGTGGTGTTCCTGATTCTGAGATTTTGGGATTTGTGATTCTGGGGTTCCCTGATTCTGGGATTCCCCTGATTCTGGATTTCTGCTGTTTCCTGATTCTGGCATCCTGTAACACCTGTGGGTTCACTCCAAGAGCATCCAACGTGTCCCCGTGCCTCCATACCCGTCCCTAAACCTCCCCACGTGTCCCCACGTGTCCCTAAACCTCCCCACATGTCCCTACCTGTCCCTAAACCTCCCCACCTGTCCCCACGTGTCCCTAAACCCCCCCAAGTGTCCCCATGTGTCCCTAAACCCCCCCAAGTGTCCCCATGTGTCCCTACCCATCCCTAAACCTCCCCACCTGTCCCCACCTGTCCCTAAACATCCCCACGTGTCCCCACATGTCCCTAAACGTCCCCACGTGTCCCTGTGTGTCCCTACCTGTCCCTAAACATCCCCACCTGTCCCTACCTGTCCCTAAACCTCCCCACGTGTCCTCACATGTCCCTAAACATCCCCACATGTCCCTGTGTGTCCCTACCTGTCCCTAAACCTCCCCACGTGTCCCCACGTGTCCCTAAACCTCCCCACGTGTCTCCACGTGTCCCCACCTGTCCCTAAATGTCCCCACGTGTCCCCACGTGTCCCTACCTGTCCCTAAACCTCCCCACGTGTTCCCACGTGTCCCTACCTGTCCCCACCTGTCCCTAAACCTCCCCACGTGTCCCCACGTGTCCCCACGTGTCCCCACATGTCCCTAAACCTCCCCACGTGTCCCCACGTGTCCCTAAACCTCCCCACCTGTCCCTACCCATCCCTAGACCTCCCCACGTGTCCCCACGTGTCCCCCCTGACCTTGTAGACGTCGAAGTTGTCGATGATGGCGTCAAAGCAGGTGTAGAGGTCGTTGAGCAGCGTCACCACCTGCATGGGGGTGCTCTGCGCCGACAGCGCCGTGAAGCCGACGATGTCGCTGAAGTAAATGGTGACGCTGTCGAACGCCTCCGCCTGCACCGTCTCCCCCCGCTTCAGCTGCTCCGCCACCGAGCTGGGGGACGCCCCGGGGGTCAGGGCGGGCTCGGCCCCCCAGGAGCGCAGGGGGGTCCCCATCCCCTCTGGAGGTGTCCCTGTCCCTGTTCCTGTCCCTGTGTCCCCGGCCCTGCTGATCCCTGTGGCTGCCATGTCTCTGTCCCTGTGCCTGTCCCCATCTCTGACCCCATCTCTGACCCCATTCCCGTTCCCATTTCTGTTCCCGTTCCGGTTCCCATATTCCCATTCCCATTCCCACCCGTGTGGATGCCGATGCCCATTCCCATATTCCCATTCCCGTATTCCTGTTCCCGTTCCCACTGGTGTGGATGCTGATGCCTGTCCCCGTTCCCATATTCCTGTTCCCATATTCCCATTCCCATTCCCATTCCCGTTCCCATTCCCATCCCCATTCCCGTTCCCATATCCCCATTCCCATTCCCGTTCCCATTCCCATTCCCATTCCCATCCCCGTTCCCATCCCCGTTCCCATCCCCGTTCCCATTCCCATCCCCAGCCCCATTCCCATTCCCATTCCCATTCCCATCCCTGTTCCCGTTCCCATTCCATTCCCATCCCCATATTCCCATCCCGATTCCCATTCCATTCCCATTCCCATTCCCGTTCCCATCCCCGTTCCCATCCCAGTTCCCATCCCCGTTCCCATCCCCATTCCCATTCCCATTCCCATCCCCATCCCCATTCCCATTCCCATATTCCCATTCCCAATCCCATCTCCATCCCCGTTCCCATTCCCATTCCCATCCCACTCCCATCCCCATCCCCATTCCCTTTCCATTCCCATTCCCATTCCTGTTCCCATTCCATTCCCATCCCCATATTCCCATCCCCATTCCCATCCCCATCCCCATTCCCGTTCCCATATTCCCATCCCCACATTCCCATTCCCATCCCCGTCCCCGTCCCCATATTCCCATTCCCATCCCCATTCCCATTCCCATTCCCATCCCCATTCCCATTCCCATCCCCATTCCCATTCCCATTCCCGTTCCCATTCCCATTCCCATTCCCATTCCCATCCCCATCCCCATTCCCATTCCCATTCCCATTCTCATCCCCATCCCCATTCCCATTCCCATCCCTGTCCCCATTCCCCGTCCCCATCCCCGTTCCCATTCCATTCCCATCCCCATTCCCAGCCCCATCCCCGCTCCTGTTCCCGTTCCATCCCCACCGGGCCCCCCGGAGCTCACTGGGGCAGGATCTGGTAGAGCAGAGCCTCGGCCTTGCGCTTCTCCTCCAGGTAGGCCTGGGTTCGCTCCTCCACCAGCTCCTCCAGGTTGTTGGCGTATTGCTCCATGCGGGACAGGAGGTTGTCCAGGATGTTGGTGCTGTTCTCCCTGCGGGAACGGGGTCACCTCACAGACAGGGACCTTTTTGGGGTCACCTCCCAGCCAGGGAACGTTTTGGGGGTCACTTCCCACCTGGGGACCTTTTTTGGGGCTCCCCTCCCACCTGGGGACCTTTTTCAGGGGTCACCTCCCAGCCAAGGACCTTTTTGGGGTCACCTCCCAGCTGGGGACCCTCCCTGGGGTCACTTCCCACCCAGGGACCTTTTTGGGGTCACCTCCCATCTGGGGGCTCTTTTTGAGGTCACCTCCCAGCCAGGGACCTTTTTTGGGGTCACCACCCACCCAAAAATCCTCTCTGGATGTCACCCCTCATCTGGGGACCCTTCCTTGGGGTCACCACCCCCTCAGGGACCCTCTCTGGGGTCACTTCCCACCCAGGGACCTTTTTTGGGGTCACCTCACAGCCAGGGACCCTTTCTGGGGTCCCCTCCCACCTGGAGACCCTCCCTGGGGTCACCTCCCACCCAGGGACCCTTTTTGGGGTCACCTCCGAGCCAGGGACCTTTTTGGGGTCACTTCCCACCCAGGGACCTTTTTTGGGGGTCACCTCCCACCTGGGGACCTTTTTCAGGGGTCACCTCCCAGCCAGGGACCTTTTTTGGGGTCACCTCCCAGCCAGGGACCTTTTTTGGGGTCACCTCACAGCCAGGGACCCTTTCTAGGGTCCCCTCCCACCTGGAGACCCTCCCTGGGGTCACCTCCCACCCAGGGACCCTTTTTGGGGTCACCTCCGAGCCAGGGACCTTTTTGGGGTCACCCTCCACCCAGGGACCTTTTTTGGGGGTCACCTCCCACCTGGGGACCTTTTTCAGGGGTCACCTCCCAGCCAGGGAACGTTTTGGGGGTCACTTCCCACCTGGGGACCCTTTCTGGGATCCCCTCCCACCTGGAGACCCTCCCTGGGGTCACTTCCCACCCAGGGACCTTTTTGGGGTCACCTCCCAGCCAGGGAACGTTTTGGGGTCACACTCCACCCAGGGACCATTTCTGGGGTTACCTCCCACCCAAAGATCCTCTCTGGATGTCACCCCTCATCCAGGGACCCTTCCTTGGGGTCACCTCCCAGCCAGGGACCCTTTTTTGGGGTCACCTCCCAGCCAGGGACCTTTTTGGGGTCACTTCCCACCCAGGGACCTTTTTTGGGGTCACCTCCCAGCTACAGATGCTTTTTGGGGTCACCTCCCACCTGGGAAACCTTTTTGGGGTCACCTCCCAACCAGGGACCTTTTTTGGGGTCACTTCCCACCCAGGGACCCTCTCTGGGGTCACCTCCCATCTGGGGACCTTTTTTGGGGTCACTTCCCACCTGGGGATCCTTTCTGGAGGCCGCCCCCACCCAGGGACCCTTTTTGGGGTCCCCCCAGCCCGCGGGTCGGGGTCCGTGGCTGCACCTGTTGAACTTTCGGAGCTGGACCTTGATGTGGTTGAAGTCGGGGCGCTCCAGGACGTCCTCGGCCCAGCAGTGCTGCATCAGCTGCCCCAGCTCCTCCAGGTGACAGCCCACGTTGGCCGAGGGGCGGAAGCTCGGCCGCTCGCCGCTCTTCACCCGCTCGATGATCTCTGGGGGGGCCGGGGACCCATCAGGGGGGCGGCACCCACAGGGAGCCGTCAGCGGGTCCAGGGACCCATCAGTGGGTCCAGGAGCCCATGGGTCAGTCCAGGAACCCATCAGTGGGTCCAGGAACCCAATGGTCAGTCCAGGAACCCATTGGTCAGTCCAGGAACCCATCAGTGGGTCCAGGAACCTAATGGTCAGTCCGGGAACCAAATGGTCAGTCCAGGAACCAAATGGTCAGTCCAGGAACCCATCAGTGGGTCCAGGGACCCAATGGTCAGTCCAGGAACCCATTGGTCAGTCCAGGAACTCAATGGTCACTCCAGGAACCCATCAGCGGGTCCAGGAACCCAATGGCCAGTCCAGGATCCATCAGTGGGTCCAGGAACCCATTGGTCAATCCAGGAACCCATCTGTGGGTCCAGGAACCCATCAGTGGGTCCAGGAACTCATCAGGAGGTCCAAGAACCCATTGGCCAATCCAGGAACCCAATGGCCAGTCCAGGAACCCATCCGTGGGTCCAGGAACCCAATGGCCAGTCCAGGAACCCATCAGTGGGTCCAGGAACCCAATGGCCAGTCCAGGAACCCATCAGTGGGTCCAGGGACCCATTGGTCAGTCCAGGAACCCATCAGTGGGTCCAGGGACCCATTGGTCAGTCCAGGAACTCATCAGGAAGTCCAAGAACTCATCACCAGATCCAACCAATCCCAACCATCCACCACCAGATCCAACCACCACCAGATCCAACCATCCAGATCCAACCACCCATGACCAGATCCAACAATTCATCACCCACCACAAGATCGAACCACTCATCACCAGATCCAGTCATCCACCACCAGATCCAAACATCCACCACCAGATCCAACCATCCACCAGATCCAACCACCAGATCCAACCATTCATGACCAGATCCAACCATCCACAACCAGATCCAACCATCCATGACCACATCCAAGCATCCACCAGATCCAACAATCCAGATCCCACCATCCATCACCAGATCCAACCACCACCAGATCCAACCATCCACCACCAGATCCAACCATCCATCACCAAATCCAACAATCCAGATCCAACCACCCACCACCAGATCAAACCACCAATGACCAGATCCAACCACCCACCACCACACCCCAGACCCCACCAATGCCTCCAGACCCCCCAGCCAGTCCCGCCACCCCCCTGGATGTCCCCCCCATGTCCCCACCGTGTCCCCCCGTGTCCCCCCGACCTTTGGGGCTGAGCTCCAGGCCCTCCACGTAGAAGACGCCGCTGCGCAGCGCGATCTCCTGCAGGATGATGCCGAAGCTGTAGACGTCGCCTTTCTGCGTCCCCCGCGCCGGCGGCGCCTCCATGCGCAGCAGCTCCGGCGCCGTCCAGAGCTTCTCTGAGGGTGGGGACATGTCAGGGGGACACTGGGGACACTCAGGGACACTCGGGGACATGGCGGGGACACTCGGGGGACACTCAGGGACACTCGGGGACACTCAGGGACATTCGGGGACATGGGGGACACTCCACAGCTTCTCTGAGGGTGGGGACGGGGTCAGGGGGACACTGGGGACACTCAGGGACATTCGGGGACACTCAGGGACACTCAGTGATACTCGGGGACATTCGGGGACACTCAGGGACACTCGGGGACACTCGGGGACATGGGGGACACTCCACAGCTTCTCTGAGGGTGGGGACATGTCAGGGGACACTGGGGACACTGGGGTACACTGGCGGACACTTGGGGACATTGGGGGACACTGGTGACACTCAGAGACACTCAGGGACACTCAGAGGACACTCAGGGACACTCCACAGCTTCTCTGAGGGTGGGAACAGGGTCAGTGGGACACTCAGGGGACACTCGGGGACACTCAGGGACACTCGGGGACATTGGGGGACACTCGGAGGGACACGGCGGGGACACAACGGGGCCACTCAGAGACACTCGGGGACATTTGGGGACACTCGGGGACATTTGGGGACACTCAGGGACACTCGGGGACACTCGGGGACACTCAGAGGTGACACTCAGGGACACTCAGGGGACACTCAGGGGACACTCGGGGACACTCGGGGGCACTCGGGGACACTCAGGGGACACTCAGGGACACTCAGGGGACACTCGGGGACACTCGGGGGCACTCAGGGACACTCGGGGACACTCAGGGACACTCAGGGACACTCAGGGGACACTCGGGGACACTCGGGGACACTCGAGGACACTCGGGGACACTCAGGGACACTCAGGGGACACTCGAGGACATTCGGTGACACTCAGAGGTGACTCTCGGGGACACTCAGTGGACACTCAGTGACACTCAGGGACATTTGAGGACACTCAGGGGACACTCGGGGACACTCAGAGGTGACACTCGGGGACACTCAGTGACACTCAGGGACACTCAGAGGTGACACTCAGGGACACTCAGGGACACTCGGTGACACTCAGAGGTGACACTCGGGGACACTGGTGGCCCTCACTGGCGAAGAGCGCGTGGCTGTCGTCGCCGTCGGGCGCCACCCGGAAGCTCTCCAGGCCGTAGTCGGTGATCTTGAGCACGAAGCGCGAGTCCACCACGCAGTTGGAGGATTTGAGGTTCCCGTGGGACACGATGACCCCGTTGTGCAGGAACTGCATCCCCTGGGGGGCACAGAGGGGTCAGACATGGGGCCATGGGGTCGTGTGGGGCCATGGGGCTGTGGGGCCACCCATGGGATTGGGGATCCTGTGGGATGGAACCCTGTGGGATTGGGGGTCCCTGTGAGATTGGGGGTTCCTGTAGGATTTGGGGTTCCCGTGGGACACGATGACCCCGTTGTGCAGGAACTGCATCCCCTGGGGGGCACAGAGGGGTCGGGTATGGGGCTGTGGGGTTGTGGGGTGGCCATGGGGCTGTGGGGCCACCCATGGGATTGGGGATCCCTGTGGGATTGGGGTTCCTGTAGGATGAGGAGTTCCTGTGGGGTGGGGGATCCCTGTGGGATGGGGGATGCCCATGGGGTGGAGGAGACCAGTGGGATAGGGGATATCTGTGGGATTGGGGGTCCCTGTGGGATTGGGGGTTCCTGTAGGATTTGGGGTTCCCGTGGGACACGATGACCCCGTTGTGCAGGAACTGCATCCCCTGGGGGGCACAGAGGGGTCGGGTATGGGGCTGTGGGGTCGTGTGGGGCCATGGGGCTGTGGGGCCACCCATGGGATAGGGATCCTGTGGGATGGATCCCTGTGGGATTGGGGGTTCCTTTAGGATGGGGGTTCCTGTAGGGTGGGGGATTCCTGTGGGATGGGGGACCCCCGTGGGACAGTGACCCCCGTGGGACAGGGACCCCTGTGGGACAGTGACCCCCGTGGGACAATGACCCCCGTGGGACAGGGACCCCTGTGGGACAGAGACCCCCATGGGATAGGGACCCCTGTGGGACAGGGACCCCCATGGGACAAGGACCCCCATGGGACAGGGACCCCCGTGGGACAATGACCCCTGTAGGACAGTGACCCCTGTGGGACAGAGACCCCCATGGGACAGTGACCCCCGTGGGACAGAGACCCCCGTGGGACAGGGACCCCAGTGGGACAGGGACCCCTGTGGGACAGAGACCCCCATGGGACAGGGACCCCCATGGGACAGAGACCCCTGTGGGACAAAGACCCCAGTGGGACAGGGACCCCCGTGGGACAATGACCCCGGTGGGACAGAGACCCCTGTGGGACAGAGACCCCCGTGGGACAGGAACCCCCATGGGACAGGGACCCCCGTGGGACAGAGACCCCTGTGGGACAAAGACCCCAGTGGGACAGAGACCCCCGTGGGACAAGGACCCCCGTGGGACAGGGACCCCCGTGGGACAATGACCCCGGTGGGACAGGGACCCCCACACTCTGTGCCCCCCCAATAACCCCCCCAATACCTTGACGATGTCCAGGGTGAGCGAGTAGCGGAACATCCAGTCCAGGGTGATGCTCTCGTTCTCCAGGATGTCCTGGGGGCACGGGGAGGGGGTCAGGGGCGGCCCGGGCGGGGGTCCCGCTCCCCCCGCAGCCCCCCGGGGGTCCCGGCCGTACCTGGAGGCTCCCGCGGGGACAATACTCGGTCAGGATGCAGATGTTGGGCGGGTCGGTGCAGGCGCCGATGAAACGCGTCAGGTGCTCGTTCTGAACGTCCCGCATCTGCGGGGGGGAGCGAGGGGTGGGCCGGGGTCCCTCCGTGTCACCCCCCCGGGCCGGGGTCCTTCCGTGTCACCTCCCGGGCTGGGGTCCCTCCGTGTCCCTGTCACCCCCCCGGGGCTTGGGGAGCAGCGCAGGGTGGGCTGGGGTCCCTCCGTGTCACCCCCCGGGTTTGGGGACACCCCCGGGTTGGGGACACCCCCGGGTCACCCCCCCGGGTTTGGGGACACCCCTCCGTGTCACTCCCCAGGCCGGAGTCCCTCCCTGTCACCCCCCGGCTTTGGGGACACCCCCCGGATTGGGGACACCCCCGGGTCACCCCCTGGGTTTGGGGACACCCCCGGGTTTGGGGACACCCCCGGGCCACCCCCCGGTTTGGGGACACCCCCGGGTTTGGGGACACCCCCGTGTCACCCCCCGGGCCTTGGGGACACCCCCGGGTTTGGGGACACCCCCGTGTCACCCCCCGGGCCTTGGGGACACCCCCGGGTTTGGGGACACCCCCGTGTCACCCCCCGGGCCTTGGGGACACCCCCGGGTTTGGGGACACCCCCGTGTCACCCCCCGGGCCTTGGGGACACCCCGGGTTTGGGGACACCCCCGTGTCACCCCCGGGCCTTGGGGACACCCCCGGGTTTGGGGACACCTCCGGATCACCCCCCGGGTTTGGGGACACCCCCGAGTCACCCCCCCCGGGTTTGGGGACACCCCTCCGTGTCACCCCCCCGGGCCGGGGTCCCTCCCTGTCACCCCCCCGACTTTGGGGACACCCCCGGGTTTGGGGACACCCCCCGGTCACCCCCTGGGTTTGGGGACACCCCCGGGCCTTGGGGACAGCCCCGGTCACCCACGTACGTGTTTGAGCTCGAACAGGACCTTGCGGGTGAGCTCGATGCGTTTGCGGTTCACGTGCTTGACGGCCACCAGGTTACCCTGAGGGGACACGGGGACACCGCGGTGGGGACACGGGTGGGGACACGGGTGGGGACACGGGTGGGGACACGGGTGGGGACATCGCGGTGGGGAACACGGAGGGTGGGACACGAGGGGTGGGACACGAGGGTGGGGACACCGCGGGAGGGGACACCGCGGGAGGGGACATGGAGGGACACGGAGGTGGGGATATCGCGGGTGGGGACACCGAGGGGTGGTGACAACGCGGGTGGGGACACGGGGGTGGGGACACGGAGGTGGGGACATTGCGGGTGGGGACACGGGGGTGGTGACACGGAGGGTGGGGACACGGAGGGGATACGGGGGGGTGGGACACGGAGGGGACACGGGGGTGGTGACATCGGGGGTGGGGACACCGCAGGAGGGGACACGGCAAGTGGGGACACGTAGGACGGGGACACGGAGTGGTGGGGACACCGAGGTGGGGACATCGCGGGTGGTGATAAGGGGGTGGTGACACCGATGTGGGGACACGGAGGGGTGGCGAGAGGGGTGGGGACACCGCGGGTGGGGACACGGAGGGGACACGGCGGATGGGGACACGGAGGGTTGGTGACACCGCGGGTGGGTGTCCCCCTGTCCCCCCTGCCCCCCGTACCTTGTAGTAGGCGGTCTTGGCGTACACCTGGAACTGCCCCTCCGTGGTCATCAGCGAACCGTAATTGGAGCCCCGCTGTGCGGGGGGTGCGGTCAGCCCGGGCACCCCGAGAGGGGCAGGGGGGTGACCCCGGTCCCCACGACCCCCGGGCCCTCAGGAGGCTGTGGGGTGACCCCGGTCTCTGGTCCCCAAGAGGGGCCATGGGGTGACCCCAGCCCCACTCCCCCTGGTCCCTCCGGTCCCTCCGTGTCCCCCCGCTCCCCCCAGCTCCCCTCGGTCTCCCCCCGGTCCCTCCGTGTCCCCCCGGGTCCCCCATGTCCACCCGGTCCCCCCATTTTCCCCGGTTCCCCCCGGATCCTCCCGGCCCCCCCGGTCCCCCCGCTGCCCCCGGCTTCCCTCGGTCTCCCGTGTCCCCCACGGGTCCCCTCCGGCTCCCCCCTGCTCCCCCCCGGTCCCCCCGTGTCCCTCCGTGTCCCCTCGGTCCCTCTGTGTCTCTCCCGTGTCCCCCCGGTCTCCCCCATTTTCCCCGGATCTCCCCGGATCCCCCCGGTGCCCCCCGTGTCCCCCCGGTGCCCCACGTGTCTCCCCGGTTCCCCGTGTCCCCCCATGTCCCCCAGCCCCCCCGTGTCCCCCCGCTCCCCTCGGTCTCCCCCATTTTCCCCGTGTCCCTCCGTGTCCCCTCAGTCCCCCCCGTGTCCCCCCGGCTCCCCTCGAGTTCCCCCGCTCCCTCCGGTCCCCGGTGTTCCCCCGGTCCCCCTGGCTCCCCTGTGTTCCCCCCGGTCCCTCCGTTTCCTTCTGTGTCTCCCCGTGTTCCCCCCGCTCCCCTGGTCCCTCCGTGTCCCCCCGATCCCCCCGCGTCCCCCCCTCTTCCCCGGCCCCCCCGGTTCCTCCCGGCTCCCCCCGGTCCCCCTCTCTCCCCCGGTGTCCCCACGCTCCCCCCCGGTCCCCCCGTGTCCCCCGCTCCCCCGGCTCCCCCCGGCTCCCCTCGGTCTCCCCCGTGTCCCCCCGCTCCCCCGTGTTCCTTCGCTCCCCCCCGGTCCCCCTCTCTCCCCCCGTGTCCCCCCCCGGTTCCGCCGGTCCCTCCGTGTCCCCCCGGCTCCCCTCGGTCTCCCCCGTGTCCCCCCGATCCCCCCGTGTCCCCCGGCTCCCCCCGGTCCCCCCGCTGCCCCCGTGTTCCCTCGCTCCCCCCCGGTCCCCCTCTCTCCCCCCGTGTCCCCCCGGTTCCGCCGGTCCCTCCGTGTCCCCCAGCCCCCCCGGTCTCCCCCTCTCTCCCCCGTGTCCCCCCGGTCCCCCCGGTGCCCCCGGTGCCCACCAGGGACAGGGTGAGTTTGCTGCCGGCGCTCCTCAGATGTTTCTCCAGGCTGCTCATCTGCACATCCTCCCACCTCACCCTCCACAGCTCAGCCGCCAGCTCATTCTCCAACTGCAGCTTCCTACACCGGGGGGGGGACAACCCCGTGAGACCCCGGCCCGCGCCCCCCGACCCTCCCCGCAGCCCCCCGGACCCCTCCCCGCACCGGTAAATGAAGAAGGAGGTGGCGGTGATGGCCGTGAGGATCAGGCTGACCACAAGCGACAGCACCTCCAGCGTGGACAGCGACGCTGCCGGGGACACCGGGGAGCGGTCAGAGCCCCGGGGGGCCGCTCTGAGGGGTGGGGAGGGGTCCGGCCGCTGTCCCCGTCCCCCCCCCTCACCTTTGCGGCACTGGGGGTCGGTGCCATCGAAGCCACACGCGGGGACATCGGGTGGCACCGCGTTCCCCGGCCAGTGGATGTCCCTGCCCGGAACCATCTGGATCTTCTTGGTGGTGCCGTTGTAGTTGGCCACGACCTTTGGGGTGTTGGGGATGCCGGGATGGGTTTGGGGGGACCCCCCTGAGCCCCCCAACCCCAGGGTCCGGCTGCCCCCCCCGGGTCTGGGGCTCACCTGGAAGTTTCCCTGCTCGGGGTCCATGTCCCACAGGGAATAATCGCTCTCGCGGTCGCCCTGCTCGTCGATCTTCAGGAAACCGGTGACACCTGGGCAGGTGAGGGGACACCTGAGGTGACACCTGAGGGGACACCTGGGCAGGTGAGGTGACACCTGAGGTGACACCTGGGCAGGTGAGGGGGGTGAGGTGACACCTGGGGTGACACCTGGGCAGGTGAGGGGACACCTGAGGTGACACCTGGGCAGGGAAGATGAGGGGCAGGGGAGCCCCAATCCCAAAATATCACCCTGGGAGTGGGGCTGGGGGGGCTGGCAGGTGACCCCGGGGTTGGGGACAGGGGACAAGGATGGGGTGGGACAAGGTGGGGCCGGGGACAGCACGGTCCGGGCAGGTGACACGAGGCTGGGGCCAAAGTGGGGTTGGGGACAAGGATGGGGTGGGACAAGGTGGGGTTGGGGACAGCTTGGGCCGGGTGGGTGACACGGAGTTGGGGACAAGAATGGGGCTGGGGACAGCACGGTGCGGGTGGGTGACACGGGGTTGGGGACAGGCGACACGGGGTTGGGGACAAGGCAGAGCTGGGGACAGCACGGTCCGGGTGGGTGACACGGGGTTGGGGACAGGTGACAAGGACGGGGTGGGACAAGGACGGTCCGGGTCCCACCGTAGAAGGTTCGGTTCCACATCTGCCGGGTGACGGCCGAGGCGTCCCTGACGGAGCCGCCGCGCTCCAGGGTCTCGTTCAGGGCCTGGGCGTAGAGCAGGACGGCGTCGTGGAAGGAGGCGGCGATGAAATTCATCTGGGGACACGGGGACAGCTCGGGGACAGCTCGGGGACGGCTCGGGGACAGCTCGGGGACACGGGGACAGCTCGGGGACACGGGGACAGCTCGGGGACAGGGCACAGCTGGGGGTCCCTGACCCCGGATCCATCCCGTGTGCCCCCGGCAGCTCCAGCTCCGTTCTGTGTCCCCGTGTCCCCACTGTCCCCATTGTCCCCATTGTCCCCACTCCATCCCGTGCCCCCCCAGCTGCTCCAGCCCACCCCATGTCCCCATTGTCCCCACTGTCCTCAGCCCCGTGCCCCCTGTCACCCCCACAGTCCCGTGTCCCCACTGTCCCCCCAGTCCGGTGTCCCTGCCGCCCCCGTGGTCCTGTGTCCCCAATGTCCTCAGCTGTCCCCACTGTCCCCAGCCCGGTGTCCCCGGCTGTCCCGTGTCCCTGCTGTCCCCCGCTGTCCCCCCAGCTGCTCCGGCCCACCCTGTGTCCCCACTGTCCCCAGCCCGGTGTCCCCATCACCCCCACGGTCCCGTGTCCCCATTGTCCCCACTGTCCCCACTCCATCCCGTGCCCCCCAGCTGCTCCAGCCCACCCCGTGTCCCCTGTGTCCCCATTGTCCCCAGCCCGGTGTCCCCTGGCTGTCCCGTTTCCCCATTGTCCCCTGGCTGTCCCCACTGTCCCCAGCTGTCCCAGCCTGGTGCCCCTGTCACCCCAGCTGTCCCCAGTGTCCCCCCGGCTGTCCCCTGTCACACCAGCCCATCCCGCACGGTGAAGTTGAAGTGCTGTCCCCGCTGTCCCCATTGTCCCCACTGTCCCGTGTCCCCTGGCTGTCCCCAGCCTGGTGTCCCCAGCCCGGTGTCCCCCCTGTCCCCAGCTGTCCCAGCCCGGTGTCCCCAGCCCGGTGTCCCCACTGTCCCCAGCTGTTCCCGCTGTCCCCATTGTCCCCACTGTCCCCGCTGTCCCCTGTCGCACCAGCCCGTCCCCCACGGAGAAGTTGAAGCTCTCCCGGGCCTCCTCCCGCAGGCGCTGCAGGAATTCCCGGTACTCGGGGTTCTCGGGCTCCTTGTACGTGATGATGGTGACAGCCTGCGACAGCGACAGCGACAGCGACAGCGGCTGCAGGGCCGGGACGGACCCGCCCGGGGGCCCTGCCCACCTGGGTGTCCCTGTGCCCACCTGGGGTGTCCCTGTTCACCTGGGGGTGTCCCTGTGCCCACCCAGGGGTGTCCCTGTGCCCACCTGGGGGGGACCCTGTGCCCACCCAGGGGTGTCCCTGTTCACCTGGGAGTGTCCCTGTGCCCACCCAGGGGTGTCCCTGTTCACCTGGGGGTGTCCCTGTGCCCACCTGGGGTGTCCCTGTTCACCTGGGGGTGTCCCTGTGCCCACCTGGGGTGTCCCTGTTCACCTGGGGGTGTCCCTGTGCCCACCCAGGGGTGTCCCTGTTCACCTGGGAGTGTCCCCGTGCCCACCTGAGTGTGTCCCTGTTCACCTGGCCATGTCCCTGCCCACAGGGCCGTGTCCCTGTGCCCACCCAGGTGTGTCCCTGTGCCCACCTGGGGATGTCCCTGTTGGTCTGGGGGTGTCCCTGTCCACCTGGCTGTGTCCCTGTGCCCACCTGAGCATGACCCTGTCCACCTGAGTGTGACCCTGTCCACCTGGCCGTGTCCCTGTTCACCTAGGTGTGTCCCCATGCCCACCCGGTTGTGTCCCTGTGTCCACCTGGCCGTGTCCCCGCCCTCCCAGCCGTGTCCCCGCCCACCTGGGTGTGTCCCCATTCCCACCTGGCTCTGTCCCCGTGCCCACCCAGGTGTGTCCCCGCCCACCCAGGTGTGTCCCCGCCCACCCAGGTGTGTCCCCATTCCCACCTGGCTCTGTCCCCGCCCACCCAGGTGTGTCCCCATTCCCACCTGGCTCTGTCCCCGCCCACCCAGGTGTGTCCCCGTGTCCCCGTCCCCGCCCCGCTCACCTGGAAGGCGCGGCGGGCTCGGGCGTCGTGCGGGTCCCCGCGGTGCCAGGGCCGGCGGGGCTCGGGGAAGCGCTGGCCCTGCAGGCTCGCCCCGAGGGGGTCGATGTAGAAAAAGGCGAAATCTCCGCCCGTGAGGCCCTCGCGTTCCACCTGCAGCATCAGCTCCCGCAGCGTGTCCGGGGCGCAGCACACGTACACGACTGCGGGGACACGGCCTTGGGGACCCCCGAGACCCCCAGAGACCCCCCGAGACCCCTGGGGAACCTCGAGACCCCCAGAGAGCCCCGAGACCCCAGCCCTGCATCCCGGGGTCCGCGACCCCGGACACCCTGGGAGACCCTCAGAGAGCCCCAGAGACCCCCGGGGAGCCCCAGAGACCCCTGAGGCCCCTGGAGAGCCCCCGAGAGCCCCGAGACCCCCGGAGAGCCCCGGGGAGCCCCGAGACCCCCGGAGACCCCCAGAGACCCCAGCCCCGAATTCCGCCTGCAGCATCAGCTCCCGCAGCGTGTCCGGGGCGCAGCACACGTACACGACTGCGGGGACACGGCCTTGGGGACCCCCGAGACCCCCACAGACCCCCCGAGACCCCTGGAGAACCTCGAGACTCCCAGAGAGCCCCGAGACCCCAGAGACCCCAGCCCCGCACCCCGGGGTCCGAGACCCCCGACACCCTGGGAGACCCTCGGAGAGCCCCAGAGATCCCCGGAGAGCCCCAGAGACCCCCAGAGACCCCCAGAGACCCAAGCCCCGCACCCCGGGGTCTGAGACCCCCAACACCCCCGGAGAGCCCCGGAGACCCCCAGAGACCCCCGGAGAGCCCAGAGACCCCCAACACCTCTGGAGACTCCCGGAGACCCCCAGAGAGCCCAGCCCCACACCCCAGGGTCCAAGACCCCCGACACCCCTGGAGACCCCCGGAGACCCCCAGAGACCCCCAGAGAGCCCAGAGACCCCTGACACCCCTGGAGACCCCCGGAAACCCCCAGAGACCCCAGCCCCACATCCTGGGGTCCCTGGTTATTGAGTGACACCGGCCCGAGACCCCCAACACCCCCGGAGACCCCCAGAGACCCCCGGAGAGCCCAGAGACCCCTGACACCCCTGGAGACCCCCGGAGACCCCAGCCCCACATCCTGGGGTTCCTGATTATTGTGTGACACCGGCCCGAGACCCCCAACACCCCCAGAGACCCCCAGAGAGCCGAGCCCCGCACCCCGAGGTCCGAGACCCCCAACACCCCCGGAAACCCCCAGAGACCCCCAGAGAGCCCAGAGAGCCCTGACACCCCTGGAGACCCCCGGAGACCCCCGGAGACCCCAGCCCCACATCCCGGGGGTCCAAGACCCCTGACACCCCTGGAGACCCCCGGAGACCCCAGAGACCCCTGGAGACCCCCGGAGACCCCAGAGACCCCTGGAGACCCCCGGAGACCCCAGCCCTGCACCCCGGGGTCCGAGACCCTCGACACCCCTGGAGACCCCCGGAGATCCCCGAGACCCTCAGAGATCCCCGGAGACCCCCGGAGACCCCCAGAGACCCCAGCCCTGCACCCCGGGGTCCGAGACCCCCGACACCCCCGAGACCCTCAACACCTCTGGAGACCCCCAGAGACCCCCGGACACCCCCGGAGACCCCAGCCCCATACCCCAGGGTCTCTGGTTCTTGAGTGACACCGGCCCGAGACCCCTGACACCCCCGGAGACCCCCAGAGCCCCCCGGAGCCCCCCGGAGCCCCCTCCCCGCCCCCCGGGGCTCCCCGCCCGTTGCGTGACTCGGTCCCGGCTCTCGGTGCCCCCGGGCCGGGAGGTCCCGACCCCTCTGCCGGCCCCCCCCGTGCCCTGCCCGGCGCTGCCCCGGGCGCCAGGCCGAGCTTTTCCTTTCCTGCTTCCTTTCCTGTTTTCCCGACTCCGTTTCCTCCTCCCCGCGGCCCCCGATGGATTCCCGGCGACACCGGGAGCCCGGCGGTGCCGCCCGGTCCCTGCCCGGCCCCTCCGGCCGTGCCACCCCCGGGTACAAAATGCACCCCAGGGGTCCCAAAATGCACCCCAGGGGTCCCAAAATTCACCCACGGGTCACAAAATGTACCCCAAGGACAGAAAATTCACGCCAGGGGTCCCAAAATGCGCCCCAGGGACACAAAATGCACCCCCGGGTCACAAAATGAATCCTCGAGCCCCCAAAATGCACCCACGGGGCCCAAAATGCAACCCAGGGGTCCCAAATGCACCCCCAGGGTCCCAAAATGCACCCCGGGGACACAAATTGTACCCCAGGGATCCTAAAATGCACCCCAGGGACACAAAATGAATCCTCGAACCCCCAAAATGCACCCCAGGGACACAAAATGCACCCCAGGGACACAAAATGCACCCCCGGTCCCCAAAATGCACCCAAAGGACACAAAATGCAACCCTGGGGTCCCAAAATGCACCCCAGGGTCACAAAATGCACCCTAAGGACACAAAATTCACCCCAGGGTCACAAATTGTACCCCAGGGACACAAAATGCACCCCAGGGGTCCCAAATTGCACCCCTGGGTCCCCAAATTCACCCCCGGGGCACAAAATGCACCCAAAGGACACAAAATGCACCCCAGGGGTCCCAAAATGCACCCCTGGGTCCCCAAATTCACCCCCGGGGCTCCCGGTGCCACCCGGGGCTGGAACGGGACACCGGGACAGGTGACAAGGCCTGGGTGGGACACGGAGCGGGGAGGGGTCCGGGGGGTCTGGGGGGGTCCGGGGGGTCCAGGGGTGTCCGGGGGGTGCAGGGCAGGCAGGTACGGCTGTGACAGCCGGGAGCAGCCAGGAACAGCCATGAACAGCCATGTACAGCCATGAACAGGCGTGTACAGGTGTGTACAGGCGTGTACAGGCGTGAGCAGCCATGAACAGCCGTGTACAGGCATGAACAGCCGTGAATAACTGTGAACAGCCATGAACAGCCATGAACAGCCATGTACAGCCATGAACAGCCATGAACAACTGTGTACAGCTGTGTACAGCTGTGTACAGCCATGAACAACCATGACCAGCCATGACCGGCCATGACCAGCCATGACCGGCCATGAACAGCCATGTACAGCCATGTATAACCATGAACAGCCATGTACAGCCATGAACAACTGTGTACAGCTGTGTATAGCCATGTACAGCCATGTACAGCCATGAACAGCCATGTACAGCCATGTACAGCCATGACTAGCCATGACCAGCCATGTACAGCCGTGTACAGCCGTGTACAGCCGCGTACAGCCGTGTACAGCCCTGTATAACTGTGTACAGTCATGTACAGCCATGAACAGCCATGTACAGCCATGTACAGCCATGTACAGCCATGTACAGCCATGTATAACTGTGTACAGCCATGTACAGCCATGTACAGCCATGTACAGCCGTGTACAGCCGTGTACAGCCATGTACAGCCATGTACAGCCGTGTACAGCCATGTACAGCCATGTACAGCCATGTATAACTGTGTACAGCCATGTACAGCCATGTACAGCCGTGTACAGCCATGAACAGCCATGTACAGCCATGAATAACTGTGTACAGCCGTGTACAGCCGTGTACAGCCGTGTACAGTCGTGTACAGCCGTGTACAGCCATGTACAGCCATGTACAGCCATGTACAGCCATGTACAGCCATGTACTGCTGTGTACAGCCATGTACAGCCATGTACAGCCATGTACAGCCGTGTACAGCCATGTACAGCCATGTACAGCCATGAACAGCCATGTACAGCCATGAACAGCCATGTACAGCCATGAATAACTGTGTACAGCCATGTACAGCCATGAACAGCTGTGTACAGCCGTGTACAGCCGTGTACAGCCATGAACAGCCATGTACTGCTGTGTACAGCCATGTACAGCCATGTACAGCCGTGTACAGCCGTGTACAGCCATGTACAGCCATGAACAGCCATGAACAGCCATGAACAACCATGTACAGCCATGAACAACCATGTACAGCCATGAACAGCCATGTACAGCCATGAACAACCATGTACAGCCATGAACAACCATGTACAGCCATGAACAGCTGTGTACAGCCATGAACAGCCATGTACAGCCATGAACAGCCATGTACAGCCATGTACAGCTGTGTACAGCCATGTACAGCCATGTACAGCTGTGTACAGCCATGAATAACTGTGTACAGCCATGTACAGCCATGTACAGCCATGAACAACCATGTACAGCCATGTACAGCTGTGTACAGCCATGTACAGCCATGTACAGCTGTGTACAATCATGTACAGCTGTGTACAGCCATGAACAGCTGTGTACAGCCATGTACAGCCATGAACAGCCATGAACAGCTGTTTACAGCCATGAATAACTGTGTACAGCTGTGTACACCCATGTACAGCCATGAACAGCTGTGTACACCCATGTACACCCATGAACAGCCATGAACACCCCATGTAAAGCTGTGCCCAGCCCTGCCTGGCCACAAATCCCCTGCACAGCCGTGAATAAACACAAACCCCGTGTGAAGTCGTGCACAGCTGGGCACAGCTGGAAACACCCCTGAGAAACTGTGAACAGCTGTGTCAGCCCACGGACACCCAGGGACACCCACGGGCACCCAGGGACACTCAGGGACACCCTCGGACACCCATGGACACCCAGGGACAACCCAGGGACACCCTCGGACACTCAGGGACACCCTCGGACACCCATGGACACCCAGGGACACTCAGGGACACTCAGGGACACCCACGGACACCCAGGGACACCCTCAGACACCCACGGACACCCAGGGACACTCAGGGACACTCAGGGACACCCACGGACACTCAGGGACACTCAGGGACACCCAGGGACACCCACGGACACTCAGGGACACTCAGGGACACCCTCAGACACCCACGGACACTCAGGGACACCCAGGGACACCCAGGGACACCCAGGGACACCCTGAACCCCGGTGTGAGCTGGGCACAGCCGGGCACAGCCGGGCACAGCCGGGCACAGCCGGCCAGGCCGCAGTGATGTGCACAGCCATGTATGGCCATGGACACCCACGCACCGAGCCTGGCACGGCCACGGGCACCGGGGCACCGGGGCTGGGCACTGAGGGTGGGGCTGGGCAGTCCCGAGTGGGGCTGTGAAATCCTGAGTGAGGCTGTGAAATCCTGAGTGGGGCTGTGAAATCCCGAGTGGGGCTGTGAAATCCTGAGTGGGGTTCTGCACTCCTGAGTGGGGTTCTGCATTCCCCTGTGGGGCCGTGCACTCCCCTGTGGGGCTGTGCACACCCTTGTAGGGTTCCACACTCCTGTATGGGGCTGTGCACTCCTATATGGGGCTCTGAAATCTCGAGTGGGGCTGTGAAATCCCGTGTGGGGCTGTGCACTCCTGTGTGGGGCCTTGCACTCCTATATGGGGCCGTGCACTCCTGTGTGGGGCTGTGAAATCCCATGTGGGGCTGTGCACTCCTGTGTGGGGCTGTGGACTCCTGTGTGGGGTTCTGCATTCCCGAGTGGGGCTGTGCACTCCGTGTGGGGCTGTGCACTCCCTTGTGGGGTTCTGCACTTCCGTGTGGGGCTGTGAAATCCCGTGTGGGGCTGTGAAATCCTGTGTGGGGTTCTGCACTTCCGTGTGGGGCTGTGGACTCCTGTGTGGGGCTGTGGACTCCTGTGTGGGGTTCTGCATTCCCGAGTGGGGCCGTGCACTCCGTGTGGGGCTGTGAAATCCTGTGTGGGGTTCTGCACTCCCATATGGGGCAGTGCATTCCCGTGTGGGGCTGTGAAATCCCGAGTGGGGCTGTGCGCTCCTGTGTGGGGTTCTACACTCCCGAGTGGGGCTGTGCAATCCCGTGTGGGGTTTTGCATTCCCCTGTGGGGCTGTGCACTCCTATATGGGGCCGTGCACTCCTGTGTGGGGTTCTCCACTCCCTGGTGGGGTTCTACAGTCCTGAGTGGGGCTGCGAAATCCCCTGTGGGGTTCTACACTCCCATGTGGGGCCGTGCACTCCTAGTGGGGTTTTACACTCCCGAGTGGGGCTGTGCACTCCTATATGGGGCTCTGAAATCCCGAGTGGGGCTGTGAAATCACAAGTGGGGCTGTGAAATCCCCTGTGGGGTTCCACACTCCCGTGTGGGCCCGTGCACTCCCGTGTGGGGCTGTGCACTCCTGAGTGAGGTTCAGCACTCCCGAGTGGGGCTGTGAAATCCCGAGTGGGGTTCTGCACTCTCATATGAGGCTGTGCACTCCTGTGTGGGGTTCTACACTCCTGAGTGGGGCTGTGAATTCCTGAGTGGGGCCGTGCACACCCATGTGGGGTTCCACACTCCTCTGTGGGGCTGTGAAATCCCGAGTGGGGCTGTGCACACCCATGTGGGGTTCTACACTCCCATATGGGGCCGTGCACTCGTGTGTGGGGCTGTGAAATCCCGGGTGGGTTCTGCACTTCCGTGTGGGGCTGTGCACTCCTGAGTGGGGCTGTGCATTCCTAGTGGGGTTCCACTCCTGTGTGGGGTTCTGCACTCCCGTGTAGGGTTCTACACTCCCATATGGGGTGGTACATTCCCGTGTGGGGCTCTGAAATCCCGAGTGGGGCTCTGAAATCCTGAGTGGGGCTGTGAAATCCTGAGTGGGGTTCTGCATTCCTGTGTGGGGCTGTGACATCCCCTGTGGGGTTCTACACTCTCATATGGGGCCGTGCACCCTGTGTGGGGTTCTTCACTCCCGGGTGGGGCTGTCAAATCCCGTGTGGGGTTCTGCATTCCCCTGTGGGGCCGTGCATTCCTAGTGGGGTTCTGCACTCCTGTGTGGGGCTGTGAAATCCCGAGTGGGGCTGTGGACTCCTGTATGGGGCCGTGCACTCCTGTGTGGGGTTCTTCACTCCTGAGTGGGGCTGTGAAATCCCGGGTGGGGTTCCACACTTCCAAGTGGGGCTGTGAAATCCCGGGTGGGGCTCTGAAATCCCGAGTGGGGCCATGAAATCCTGTGTGGGGCCGTGCATTCCTAGTGGGGTTCTACACTCCCATATGGGGCCGTGCCACCTCCCTGTCCCCGTCCTCGTCCCCCGCGCACTTCCCTGTCCCCCTCCCTGTCCCCGTCCCCGCACTCACTGCGCCCCTTGGCCTTGATCTCCTGGATGATGAAGGAGAAGTTGCCGCCGTCTTGGAACACGACGTCCTCGACCGTGAGGTTGAGCAGGGCGGGCAGCTGGACGTACAAACCCTCGGCGGCGAAATAATAGGGCCGATCATCCACCCGCTCGTCACAGTACACCAACAGCGCCCGCCGAGTCCAGTTAAAGCGCCGGTGCAGCTGCACTCCCAGTTCGCCCAGTTTGCGGTGACTGGGACCGGTGCGGGTGGTCAAACCGAACTCAATCCATGACAACACAAAAAATCCCCACTTTCCCACAAAAACCCCATTTTCCCCCCAAAATCCACATTTCCCCCAAAAAAATCCCCATTTTTCCCCAAAATCCCCATTTTCCCCACACAAATCCCCATTTTTCCCCACAAAAATCCCCATTTTTCCTCAAAAAATCCCCACTTTTCCCCACAAAAATCCCCATTTTCCCCACAAAAATCCCCCATTTATTCCCCACCAAAAAATCCCCATTTTCCCCACAAAAATCCCCATTTTCCCCCACAAAAATCCCCATTTTCCCCAAAAAAATCCCCATTTTCCCCACCCAAAAATCCCCATTTCCCCACAAAAATCCCCATTTTTCCCCCACAAATCCCCATTTTCCCCCAATAATCCCCATTTTTCCCCACAAAAATCCCCATTTTCCCCACAAAAATCCCCATTTTCCCCACAAAAATCCCCATTTTCCCCACAAAAATCCCCATTTTCCCCCACCACAAAAATCCCATTTTCCCCACAAAAATCCCCACTTTTCCCCACAAAAATCCCCATTTTTCCCCCAAAATCCACATTTTTCCCCAATAATCCCATTGGCACAACACAGAAATCCCCATTTTCCCCACAAAAATCCCCATTTTTCCCCACAAATCCCCATTTTCCCCACAAAAAATCCCCATTTTCCCACAAAAATCCCCATTTCCCTACAAATCCCATTTTTCCCCACAAAAATCCCCCATTTTTCCCCACAAAACCCCATTTTCCCCACACAAATCCCCATTTTCCCCACAAATCCCCATTTTCCCCACAAAATCCCCATTTCCCCACAAAAATCCCCATTTTCCCCACAAAATCCCCATTTTCCCCACACAAACCCCCATTTCCCCACAAAATCCCCATTTTCCCCACAAATCCCCATTTTCCCCCACAATCCCATTTTCCCCCACAAATCCCCATTTTCCCCACAAAAATCCCCATTTTTCCCCACAAATCCCCATTTTCCCCACAAAATCCCCATTTTCCCCACAAAAACCCCATTTCCCCACAATCCCCATTTTCCCCACAAAAATCCCCATTTTCCCCACAAAAATCCCCATTTCCCCACAAAATTCCCATTTTTCCAAAAAAAATCCCCATTTTCCCCACACAAATCCCCATTTTTCCCCACAAATCCCCATTTCCCACAAAAATCCCATTTTCCCCCACAAAAATCCCCATTTTTCCCCACACAATCCCCATTTTCCCCACACAATCCCATTTCCCCACACAAATCCCCATTTTTCCCCCCAAATCCCCATTTTTCCCCCAAAAAATCCCCAATTTCCCCACAAATCACATTTTTCCTCAAAATCCATTTTTCCCCAAAAATCCCCATTTCTCCAAAAATCCACATTTTCCAAAATAATCCACATTTTTCCTCAAAAATCCCCATTTTCCCCAAAAATCCCCATTTCCCCAATAAAAATCCCCATTTTCCCCACAAATCCCCACTTTTCCCCAATAAAAATCCCCATTTCCCCCAATAATCCCCATTTTCCCCCAAAAATCCCCATTTTCCCCACACAAATCCCCATTTTTCCCCCAAAATCCCCATTTTCCCCACAAAAATCCCCATTTTTCCCCACAAAAATCCACATTTTTCCCACACAAACCCCATTTCCCCCCAAAATCCCCATTTTCCCCAAAAATCCCCATTTTTCCCCACACAAATCCCCATTTTCCCCCCCAAATCCCCACTTTTCCCAAAATCCCCATTTTTCCCCACAAAACTCCCCATTTTCCCCCCCAAAATCCCCATTTTTCCCCACAAAAATCCACATTTTTCCCCCACACAAACCCCATTTTTCCCCCCAAAATCCCCATTTTCCCCACAAAAATCCCATTTTTCCCCCCAAAATCCCCATTTTCCCCCACACAAACCCCTCCTATCTTTTTATCCCACACAAACAATTAATTTCTAATCCACTCCTAAAAAGCTCTGGAATTCCCCCAACCCCATCCCGAGGATTTTGGGGGAATTTTGGGATCAGCACCTGCTCAGCTGCAGTGGGAGCCAAGTCCTGGTTCCTTTTGAGCAAAGCTTCACTAAAAGTTGTTTCATCTGCTGCAGGTTTGACCCTTGGAAACGCCATCTCACACTGGAATGGGATAAAATTCCAACTGGGAATCCACAATTCCATGTCCCCAAAGAGTTTTATTAATTCCAATTAAAAAAAATTATTAATTTAATTCATTAATTCCTGTTGGATGCGGCCACAAAGGTTTGGAGTCAACTCTACTGAGGGGAGAAATTCAGGGAATTTGGGAGGAGGGAATGAATTCCTCATGGAAAAGGTGGGGAGTGACAGGAATGGGAATCACCCAAAATTTAATCCTGGGATTTATAAATTATAATTCCCAAAAATCCCAATTTTGGAGTGATTTGTGTCACTATTTCTCACTCCAGGAATTTATAAATTATAATTAGGAATTTATAAATTTTAATTAGCAATTTATAAATTTTAATTAGCAATTTATAAATTTTAATTAGGAATTTATAAATTTTAATCAGGAATTTATAAATTATAATCCCAAAAAATCCCAATTTTGGAGTGATTTGTGTTATTATTTCTCAATCCTGGAATTTATAAATTATAATCAGGAATTTATAAATTTTAATCAGGAATTTATAAATTTTAATCAGGAATTTATAAATTATAATTCCCAAAAATCCCAATTAATTCACGGAAAATTCACGGAAAATTCACGGAAAAATCCCGGAAAATTCAGGGAAAAATCCCGGAAAATTCACGGAAAAATTCACGGAAAAATTCACGGAAAATTCACGGAAAAATCCCAGAAAAATCAGGGAAAAATCACGGAAAATTCACGGAAAATTCACGGAAAAATCCCGGAAAATTCACGGAAAATTCCCGGAAAATTCACGGAAAAATCCCAGAAAAATCAGGGAAAAATCACGGAAAATTCACGGAAAAAATCACGGAAAAAATCCCGGAAAATTCCCGGAAAATTCACGGGAAAATCCACGGAAAATTCCCGGAAAATTCCCGGAAAATTCCCGGAAAATTCCCGGGAATCGCTGTCGGGACAGGGGATACTCACGACATAAAAATCGAAGGGGATGTGAGGCACAAAGGGCCGGAACCTGAACGGGAGAGAAAAAACCCAAATTAATTTCTGGGACCGGGGATTCCCCCCCGCTCCCTCCCGGTCACGATTCGGTTCTGTCGCGACATGCGGACCCCACAGCAGCACCGGGACTCGCCTGGAACCGAAGCGGCCGCCGCGGCCGCGGCCTCGATCGCCCCTGCGGGGAGAAAAAACGGGAGCGGCGGTGATGGGGAGGCTCCGGTTCCCCTGCCCCGCATCCCCGGTGTTCCCCCGGTGCCTCCCCGGTGCCTCCCCGGTGCTCCCATCCCCGGTCCCGGTCCCGCCGCCCCCCGGTTCCCCTCAGTCCTGAACCCCCTCGGTTGTTCTCCCCGCTCCCTCCGGTCTCTTCCCGCTCCCCCGCAGCCCCTCAGGCCCGGTCCCTCCCCGGTACCGATCCCCCCGGTCCCGGTTCTCCCTTCATCCCCCCGTTCCTCCCTTAACCCCGGTATCCCCGCGCTCCCTCCCGCCCGGCCCCGCTCCCTCCAAGCTCTCGGTCCCTCTCTGTCCCTCCCGAGCCCGTCCCGGTGTCCCCCGGTCCCGCCGCCCCCACCTCATGTCGCCGCCGCTCCCGACAATGAAGCGCCGCTCGCAGACCCCGCAGCAACCCGCCCTCCCATTGGCTGCCGCTCTCCGCGTGCCCGCCCCCCGCGGGCGCTCGCTGATCACCATTGGTGGAGCGGTGCATCAATCAGAATGAAAGCGGCCAATAGCGGCGCGCCTTGAGTGGCCGCTGGAGGGGGTGCGAGGTTCATGAATGGCGCGCGTGATGCCGCGGTTATAGAAACTTCCGGAGAGGGCGTGTAGGTAGCAGCAGAGTGGCGCAGCGGGAGCGTGCTGGGCCCATAACCCAGAGGTCGATGGATCGAAACCATCCTCTGCTAGCTAAGCTTTTTCGTTTGTTATTTTTCCCCACGCGAGATTTGTTTTGCTCATTAACTTTTTTTATTCGCCGCATTGACTTCTTAACGCTCCGTGATGGTTTTCCAGGCTTGTTTCTGCGCGGAGACTCGGCAGCAGCGCGGGGGGTCACAGGTGCCACCCCACCCGTGTCCTCGGGAGTTGCGGGTGCAGCGTGGCCGGAGCACTGCGCGCGTCCCCGTGTGTGTGCGTGTCCCCATCCACGCGTGTCCCCAAGCTCTGCCCGTGTCCCCATCCGCTCGTGTCCCCCCCGAGCTCTGCCAGTGTCCCGAGTGACATCTCCGGGGTCACCCCCCGCTGCCGTGGGGCTGCCGTGGGGCAGAACCTCCCACGGAGATGGGAACCCAGAGGTGTCCGAGCCCCCCCGTGTCCCCCCGGGCTGCGTGGGGACAGCGCGGGCTGCGAGGGTCGCGATATCCCCGCTCCCTATTGAGTTTTTGGGGTCTCATCGCCCCACGCGTGACCGGCTCAGCAGCGCCACCCGGGTGGCGGCGACAACCGGGACCCAACCCACGGAGCGGGACACACCCCAGCACCTCAGCCAACACCCCACGGGTGGGAATGTCCCCACCCACCAGCGGGCGGCCCCATCCGCCTCCCATGGCGGCTGGAATGTCGTGGGGGGAGCGGGCAGGAAGGAGTTAAGCTCGGTGTGGCTGATAACGGCCCTTTGTGTCACCAGTGGGGGTGGCGAGCAAGGGCTCAGCCCCGCCGAGCGCGGGGGGGGTTGGTTGGAAGCCGCTCTCCGTCCGTGGGCGATGCTGGCGGTGCTGGCCCCGCTCCTGGCCCCGCTCCTGGCCCCGTTCCTGGCCCTGCTCCGGGGCTCGGGTTCGGCTCCGGCCCCGCTGACCCTCGCCGTGGTGCTGCCCCAGCACAACCTCACCTACCCGTGGGCTTGGCCACGCGTGGGTCCCGCCGTGCGTTTGGCCGCTGCCGCCGTGAATTCCCGGCGGGATTTACTGCCCGCTTTCACCCTGGGCTGGGTGTTCGGTAACAGCGAAGATCGCCACGGGGTCTGCTCGGAAATAGCCGCGCCGCTGGTGGCCGTGGACCTGCGGCTCGCCCATCAACCCGCCGCCTTCTTGGGGCCGGGGTGCGTCTACTCGGCGGCTCCGGTGGCTCGGTTCACCAGCCACTGGCAGCTCCCGTTGCTCACGGCGGGGGCAGAAGCTCACGGCTTCGACGACAAAAGCCGAA
>JAJEOU010001102.1:0-23160 GCA_021534815.1 Acrocephalus arundinaceus
AGGGTTACTAGGGATTAACGGGGGTAAAATGAACACCAGGTCTACCCATGCAAGTAAATAGGGATTGAGGACACCAGGTCTACCCATTCAAGTCAATATGAAAAATGGGACACTGCGTCTGCGTCTACCCAGTCAAAGAAGTGGGTAGTCACGACCACCATTTTGGTCAGGGGCCCAAGAATTTTTGGGGGTACTCAAAATTCTGTATCCAGGTGATTTTTGGGAGAATCCAGGAGATTTGGGGAGATACTCAGGTGGTTTTGGGGGTACCCAGGTGATTTTGGAAAGTACCCAGGTGATTTTTGGGAAGGACTGAGAAGATTTTTGGTGGTATCTAGCTGATTTGGGAGGGTACCTAGATGTATCCAGGAGATTTTGAGGGTACTCAGGAGATTTTTGGGTGTATCCAGTGATTTTTTTGGGTTACTAAGGTGATTTGGGGGGTACCCAGGTGATTTGGGGAGTTCCAGGGTGTCCCCACTCACCCTGACAGGCCGGGAGAAGATGACGGCCACCGTCTTGTACTCCTGGTCAATGTGGACACAGATGACCCTCGGCAGCAAGGGGGCTGTGGGGGGACACACCAACATTCAGGGGCACCCCAACATTCGGGGGGCACTTAATCATGATTTTAAAGAGCTAAGATTTTAGCTAAGAGATGAAAGTAATTTATATGGATCAGGGTGTAAGTTAGATTAGCAAATGATAGGTTAATGATTATTAGATGCTTAAGCTAAGGCTAATTGTTTTATTGTTTGCCATTATGAACTTGTTTATAGAAGGAAATGGAATAAGTGAACCGTTATAAGAACAGATGAAACCAGTAGAACAATGACCAGCACCTGGACTTTATATCAATCAATCACAAAGCAGGGACCTCGGATCGTGCCAGAGGGTCACAGAGACCTGAGGAAGACTCCTCTGACTTCATCTTTTGAGACAACCAACCCCAATTCAAGAAAGAATTGCGCACACGTGAGGGACTAACAGCCTCATTTAATACAGAGTGGGGATGGGAGTTGCTGGGGTTATGCATATATATATATGTAGGATCTTGGGAAATATAAAGAAGGCAGAGAACCTTGTACAGGGTGGTGATGCCTTTTGGAGGTGATTCCTGTGCCACCCGCTGGTGTTAGTATAAATACCACTTTCTGACTTTAACTAATTAGAGAGTCTCTGTCCATGATCATATCTGTTTTTAATGATTCACCCTTGAGGAGATTGTCTGAAATTCTGGAGTTTTAGATTCCTCAAATAAAGAAGAAAACCCCTCTTTGGCTCAGTGAGCCACTTCTCTGAGCAAAGCAGATCCCACGTGAGTGAGGAGAGACTCACTTTGAGGTTGGGTTGGGGAATGCAGAGCAAGGTTGTCCACACTGGGTCAGACCTCAAGGCACAGCTTCTCTGACCAGGCAAGACCTCCTGAGGAGAGACCCTGGGTCAATATCAATAAGTGAATGTTGCAGTCATCTCTTCTCTGAAGAGAAAATACACCCTTGAAAAAAGGAATGTGGGTTTATAAAAAGCTCTATGAAATATTTCTCCAAAACACTAGGAAAAAAAAACTCCTACTGAACTGCACCAGACCAGAAGGAAATCAAGGCACAGCCATGGTTTGTCAGGACTTCCCTGCACTTGGTGCTGAGCCCTGGAACCTCAGGGCCTGAGAGGAGATTGCAAAAACTTTGCCAGGAGTCAAAGCCAGAGGAAACACCCAAAGTGTCTTGAAGTATTAATGGGTCCCACTATGGTCAAACCCCAACACAGTCACCTCATGAGGTCTGCAGAGGAGGGAACTGGAGGCCAGGACTGCACAAGAAACTCTCCGAGACTCAGCATGGGATGGAAAATCCAAAGGAAAATCCAAAGTATCTTAAAAATCTTGATTATCTCAAAGCATTACTGAGCCCCACTATGTGTCAGTGCAAAGCTCTCAAGGGACTCATTAAAGCAGAGAATTGAAGGCCAGGATTGCACAAAAACTTCTCAGAGACTCAGCGGCAAAAAGAAGTATTTAAATTAATCCTGAGTATTTTGAAGTATTAAAAAACCCCACTGAGTGTTGTTAATGGCTAAGAATCCCAAGGGACTCATTAAAGCAGAGAATTGGAGGCCAGGATTGCACAAATCTCTCAGAGACTCCAAGGCAAAAGCCAAACCCAAAGTCCTAGGAAAAACCTGCAGTCCCTGGCAGCAGGAAGGAGCCCCCCAGGGCCATTGCTGACCAAGGTTCCTTCCCCAGGGACTCCTTCCAGCACATCCTGGAGGCCACTGGCATGGGAGGGGGATGCTGAGGGCAGCACAAGGGGCTGACAGTGCCCAGCCTGGCTGGGGCTGTGCCAGGAGGCCCAGGGCCTCAGGACAAGGTGTCTCCTCAGTGTCCTTGGTGTCACAGAGGCTGCTGTGGCCCAGAGCACCAAGCCTTGGCTTCTCTTTGTCCCCACCTGTCATCACTGCCTGCAGTTCTCTGCTCTGCCTGGGGCCTGGGGACACTTTCTGTGTCGTGTCCCTCAGTGGGACCCATTAAAACTTCCAGAAACTTTGGAGTTGGCTTCTGCCTTGGAGTTCTGGAGAGGTTTCTTCAGCTCCCTCTCAGGGACTGATGTTCAGGGCTCAGCACAAAGCCCCGAGAGGGTCATTAAAGTCCTTGTGCTGTGTCTGTGCTGCTGAGCTGGGCTGGGCTCCTGGCACAGAGGATGATCCTGGTAACCAAGAAGAGCTTAAAAACACATTTCTCTGGATGAGCAGCTTTTCTGCCAGCCCAGCAGGGCTGGGGCACTGCCTGCAGCCTCCCCGGGCACAGCACACAGGCACACAGGGCTTCAGCTCAGCCTGGGCTGGCAGCACAGAGCAGAGCTCACTCAGGGCTCACTGCAGGAGAAATCCTCCAGGCTTGCAAACAGTCACTCCCTGGTTGGGGGAAGAGAGGCTGCAGCTCCTGCAGGGATCTCCTGAAGCTGCCACATCCCACAGCTTGGAGCACCTTGCAGGAGCACTGTGGGAGCTGCTGCAGGGCAGGGATGTGGCCCTAGGGCAGGGCTGGGTTTCCCTGCTGCCCCAGCCCAGGCCCAGCACAAAGCAGCTCCCTGGGGCCAGGCTCTGCTGCAGGGCTGAGCAGCCGGGGCTGCAGCCAGGGTGCCCAGGGCTGTGGTGCAGAGCAGGGTCCTGCAGCCCAGGGCGCTGTGCTGGCCCAGGGACTCTGCTGCCTGCCAGGGACAGCTCTCAGCCGGCCTGGGGAGCTGCTGCCAGCGCTGGGGAGAAGCTGTGGGGGGAAGGAGCCACCCTGAGCAGGGCAGCTGCTGCTGCTGCTGCTGCTGCTGCTGAGAGGGGCTGTGTGGGGCAGGGCTGCTCCCAGCTCCACACCAGCCTGGGCACAGCTGCGGAGGACACTTGCCAAAAGAAGGTAAGCCTGGCATGGCTGTAAAGATCAGGAGCTTTCCTGAGACTGTTTTCAATTTTCTGCTTGAATGTGGATGGGAGAGTAGGGGTGATGACAAAAATATTTTTGCTTTTTATACATTTTTCATATATTAGTAGCTCTGTTAACTACTAATACATAGTTACAAAACTATAATTCTTAATTAACTCTGTTCAATTACTATTACATACTTAGATAACTATAATCCTTAATTAACTCTAGTATGTTTCATAGTCTTTCTCTTCAATTTTAGAACAATAAGCTTCTATATACATTCCTCAAATACTGTATAGTCTTAATATCAAAAAGAGGACTTACAAGAAGACCATTTTGGTTTTTAACCAGAGTGTTAGCAGTCATAAAAAAATATGTGGAAAAGAAACCATTGGACCTACTTGGATGGGTTGGCCCAGAGCTGTGTAACTGGGGCAAATGAATTATCTTTTGGATGTTCCTGTTAAATATCCTAATTATTCAACTTTTATAAGTTTCTGAACTTAGGGGCTGGATGTTCCCCATCCCCACTGGGACACCTGGAAGCTTCCAATAATGATCTGGTTGTTACTTTACAGTTCTAACACTTTTACAATGTTTTGGTTGGTTTTTTTTCTATTTTGATTACAGGCAAAAGGAGGATGAGAGAAACAGAACAGGAATTGAAATCACAGAATCACAGAACATTCTGAGTCAAAAGGGACACACAGGATCATCAAAGTAATGTTTCAACATTTACAGAGACTCCAGGAATCCAGGAAAGTTGCGGTGATGACAAATAGATCTTTGCTGTTTTATACATCTTTCGTATATTTGTAGCTTTGCTAACTACTATTATATAGTTGCAAAACTAAAATTCTTAATTAACTCTGTTCAATTACTATTACATACTTATAAACGTTTAATCCTAAATTAACTCTAGTACGTATCCTGCCCTTTCTCTTGGTCTTTAGAACAATTCGCAGACCTAAATAAATTCCTTAATTACAGTATAGTCCTATTATCAGGAAGAGGACTTTTTTTTTTTTTTTTCTTTTAACTAGAGGGTGATTAGTCATAAAAAAGTGGGGCAAAGAAGGCCTTTGACCTAATCCAATAGGTTGATCCAGTGGCATATAACTGGAGCAATGGAATCTCCTATAGGATGTTGTCGGAAGAGCCGCGGGAGACAAGTCTCATGCTGTCATGATCAACAAGCCTCGTTTATTGATTTCAATGTTATCATATTTATACAGGCAGTAATCAGCTCATACATATTGCAAAAGTATAGCTCATGATTTGCTATGTCTCTTATAATGCACGTATTTTTGCAGTTAGCCTTGCAGTTGCAACTTTCTTAAGCTTTTTGTACTTTCCCACATACCATGTATTCTCAACTTCCTCGTTGCTATGGAACCTCTGTGCTCAAGGGCAGTGTTTTCTTGCCGTAGGTCACGTAGCCCTCAGCTACACTCTGACCGATTTGATATTAAATATGGCCTTTGCTATGCAGCCATTCATCTGCTAAATTCTCCACACTTCCCCCGTTTCTTTTAGCACTAGCAAAGAGGTGTTCCATTTGTCGTTTACCAACTTCATCAAAGCGTTTTGCAAGCATTTAAAATGACAAGGCAACAATAATAATAACACAAAAATCACAATTCCCACTGTAATTAAATGCTGTAACAAGGAAGTTAGCCAAGGTCCTAAACCTAAACCTTTTAGCCAGTTATCAAGCCCAAAGCCAGTATCTTGCTGAAAATGTGTGGTCAGTGTGTGCAAAGTGTGCAATTGTGCATGTATAGAGCTGGAGTGGTCTGACAAGTTCATACAACACATCCCTTCAAACATTTCACAACTGTACCCTTGTGCTAATAATACCAGGAAATTGCAATGCTACAAAAAAAACATATTAGGCTAAACATTGTGGCCTTTCTTGTTAAATTTCTTTTTATCTTTTTTGCTTGCACCTCTCGGCTGCTAGCTGTCTAAATCTGCAGCAAAGCTCTTCCCAATCCTGCAGTTTCACTGTCCACTGTCGAGGGATTTTACAGACAATATCACACTGCTTCTGTAATACTTGGGAAGTACTAAGAGCCTTAGCTCTCCATGTCAGATGCCCAAGTTCCCACCGAGCATATGCTAAGGCCTGTTGCTCTGTACTTTCAAATAATTGAACAGCTAGAGGAAATGGCAACCCAGTGCTTGACTCTAGAGTTTGCCGAACATTTTCATTCCTCCATTTCCCTCTACAGGAAGCACACCACAGCTCTCCCTGGGTCCGCGTCTGATGAACCCATCTATCCCCCCCGCAACCCCCACAATGTATCAGTAACCAAGCACAATGATTACGGTCCCAACAGTTCAAGCATGCACAAAGTCTCAATTCTCCAGTGTTATAACTAGCTAAGCAAGCAAGCAAGTATGCCTGTTGTCGTGGGGTCCGTACATCCACCTGGGCTGGACTAAAGACAGTCTGCAAAAAGGATCGATGTGGCTGAATCAGTAGCTTCAGATGCAGCTGTATGTTCCTGACGGTCTCCACCTTGAGGCGGGCTCGCTGGTTTAACCCAGCGCGCAGGAATCCACTCGGAGCCTGTGGGGGTAGAGGTGCAAAGGTAACCCCTACCCAAGTAAAGCACTTTAGCCGGGCCTTTCCACACTCCTGTCTTAAGGCATTTATAATTAACCCACATCTCAGCCTGTTCATCCTTTTCTGTAATGGACCTGTCGGTGCGATGAGACACAGCTGCTGGAACTTCTGATGATCTAAAAATACAAAGATAATTTAGAACAAACAATGTTTTAGACAGCCTTTCCTGTACATCTAAAATATCTTTGAACTTCTCTAAATATCTTTTGAGTGTACCATTTGCTCTTTCCACTATAGCCTGTCCTCGAGGGTTGTGGGGTATCCCTGTCACATGTTTAACTCCCCATTGTTGTAGGAATCTCTGGACTCTCTGACTAGTATAGGAAGGTCCATTATCTGTTTTTACCTGATTGCAAACTTCCGTTACAGCAAAACAGCTAGTTAGGTGTCTGATTACATGAGATCCTTTTTCCCCTGGTTGGGCAGTAGCCCAAACAAAGTTACTGTGTGTGTCAATAGTGACATGCAAGTATTTCAGACGACCAAAGTTAGGCACATGAGTGACATCCATCTGCCAAATATCATTGACTGCTGTTCCTCGAGGGTTGACCCCTATACCTAAACCCACACCATTGTTATGATTTGCACAAATAGGGCAACTCCTGACAATGGCTGTGGCGTCTGCATGTGAGATCTGAAACTGTTTTTGCAAACCCTTAGCGTTCTGATGGAACATGGAGTGGGCCTCTCTAGCCAGTGTGAACTGTGACATTGGTACCGTAACTGCAGTGGATACCAGTTTATCCGCCCTTTGATTTCCTTCCCCCAGACCAATGTCCCATTGGTGGCTTCTAATGTGAGTAATAGAATAGGGCTCAGTCCTATTTCTCAAGGCACGCCTCAATTGTAGAAACAGTTCATACAGTCTCTTGTTCTGAACCTCCTTAATGGTGGCATCCTCGATTCTTGACACAACACCTACCACATAAAGTGAATCCGATACTACATTTAAGGGTTTACTTATGTGAGTCACTGCCCATACTACAGCTAAAAGTTCCAAGGTTTGTAAACTATCCTCAGGCTCTGCTTCCAGGATTTGCTGATGCCATTCTTTCCCTTTCTTCCAGACTCTAGCCGCTCTGCGTGTCTTCTTTCCCGCATCAGTGAAGGCTGTTATGGCATTGGAAATAGGCTTTTCTTTCCTCAATGGTTTGCTGATCCAGCTCCATTCACCAATCCACTGTAACATCCTGGGCACAAGAGACCCTGTCTCTATTTGTGCTCCTGAGGCCAGCAATGCTTCAGCCAGGTCGACAGAATTTAAAAGATACCAGTCCAGAGTGGCTTTTTCCATGGGCAAGTTAATTGTTGCTGGTTCTAGACCGTTGATCTCCATTACATGCATACGCCCCTTCTTAATTACTGCCGCCAAGTTTTCAATTTTTGTGGTTATTGTTTTCCGTTTCTGTAAAGGCGGTGAGATCCATTCCAGTACTCTCTCCCCCGTTTTCTTTTGAGGTTGGGTAACTGCTCCTAAGAGGTGCATGTCAGCGTGCCAGATAGTGAGATGTAAAGGCAATTCAGGATCCATCCATGACACAAAGCCTTTTAAAACACAGTCCATAATGTGCTGCAAGGTTTCCTGTTGTTTTTCAGTAAGTGTCAAAGGAGCACAGGGATCAGTGCCCTTTAGCAAGGGCTGCAGGTCCTCCAACAGGTTGTTGGGAATGCCTGTGACAGGCTTTAACCACTGCAAGTCACCCAAGAGTTTCTGAGCCTCATGTAATGTAGTGATTGTAGTACCGATTAATAGCTTCTGTGGTTTAAACATTTGTTCAGTAATCGTCCAACCCAGATATTTCCAAGGTGCAGTCCTTTGTACTTTTTCAGGAGCAACAATGAGGGAGAATTCTGCTAATGTTGTTACAATGTCCTCTATTTGCTCATCTGTGAATGGTACCTCCTGAGAAAACAAAATATCATCCATGTAATGATAAATGATAGTTCTGGGCATCTTTAGTCGAAGCGGCTGTAGTGCAGTGTCAACATAAAGCTGACATAGAGAGGGTGAATTACGCATTCCTTGTGGCAGAACAGTCCATTCGAACCTTTTATCAGGTTCTCCTCTATTAATTGCAGGCAAGGTAAAAGCAAACCGTTTAGTGTCTTGTGGGTGCAAGGCAATGGTAAAAAAGCAATCCTTTAAATCAATGATAAGGATGGGCCAATTCTCCGGAAGCATAGAGGGGTTAGGAAGTCCTGGTTGCAGTGCCCCCATGGGTTCCATCTGACGATTGACAGCTCTCAAGTCATGTAATAGCCGATATTTTCCAGATTTCTTTTTTATCACAAATATTGGCGTGTTCCAAGGGCTGGTAGACAGTTTCAAGTGTCCTTGTGCATATTGCTCCTGGACTAACTGATGAGCTTGCTCAAGACTTTCCCGTTTTAGCGGCCATTGCTTAACCACTACAGGTTCCTCGGTAGTCCAAGTAAGTGGTAGCGGGAAAGTCCAACCAATGGCCATTACCCTAAAGGGTGCTCATTGGTGAGGACGAGGCCCCAACTGAGATAAAACATCCCGGCCAATAAAACATGCCACCGTAGGAGGAAGTGGAGCAATAGAAAATGATGCTGCAGCCTGCTTGCCATCTATTTCCACCTTGAGTACGGGTGTGCGGTTTGCCAGTGTCATTCCACCGATCCCTGTCACTGTGATAGCAGAGGGCTGCACTGGCCAGTCTGAGGGCCACTCTCCAGGGGCGATAATGCAGGTATCGGCACCCGTATCCAACAATCCGATCAATGTAATGCTCCAATTCTGAAAAGAAAGTCGACATGGCCTCTTTGGACGAGTTGTCAAATCAATAGTGAGCAAGGTTAACCCTCCAGTTGAGCCAAAGCTTCCCTGCCGTCTGGGATCCTTTTTTAAGGGTATCAATCCCTTTGTCATCTGTATTAATTGAGCTAGCCATTGTCCTTTTGAGACTTTTACTGGAGGGTAGGGGGTGTGGACCATGATCATAATTTCCCCCTCATAGTCCAAATATATTATACCCGGTATTACAAATAGTCCCAACATGCTTGCAGACGATCGGCCTAAGAGTAGTCCCCCGACTGGTTGTCCATTTATCAGGATAGGTCCAATTAGTCCTGTGGGGATCTTTTGTGGTTGACTGGTCATAATTGTAACATCTATTGAGGCTGCCACGTCCAGGCTGAGGCTTCTCCTGGTGGCTGGTTGTAATTACTGTTGAGTCCTGATGGCATTGCAGCTGCAATTTGTGTCCTCAAGCGGCAGCTGCTCGCCCTGCTTCTCGAGTTTCCCGGTTTCCTGCGGCAGGCACTAGTGTTGTGCGTATTGGATTGGCATTTTCCACACCAGACTCCTGTCGCTCCACACTCGCGGCGAATATGTCCAAAGCCTCCGCAGCGGAAACATTTCACACGGCTACCGTTGGTTGAGCAAGGGCAGGAGTTCTCCGCAGTGGCCACTTGGAGGGGCGCAAGAGCTGCCAGGACCTGAGTTTTTGACTGCTCCTGTAATGACTTTGCCTGCTCTTGTAACCCCTCAACTATCTTTTGCAAAGCATCCACTAAAAAAGCCTGAGAACCCGATGGAAGGGAGGCTGCCTTCTCTAACAAGTCCGGGATTGTCCAGTCCCCTGACATAGTATTAATAAGGGTTCTAGTTGAGGAATTACAATTCTGTAATACACATTGTTTTAGTAAGGCCCCTTGCATATATTCAGCCACCCCAGCTTTTGTTATAGCATCCATTAGTTTATCTACGAAGGTGCCTAGTGACTCCTCCCTCCCCTGTTTTATCCCCATGTAAATGGGCGTACCCCCTGGCGTTTTAATTTTCTCCATGGCTCTCTTTTGTCTCCCTCCTCCACCCCCCACCGGGTTTGCCTAGTCCACAGCTCATACCTTTCTCTAGCCATAGCCTCCGCGAGGTCCGATTCAGCCCTTGGGACAGGCTCAGGTTTCCCGGGGGGATGGGCTGCCTGGGGAGGAAAACAAAGAGCTGACCTTTCGGGCTCATTAACAGTGTCGTCTGCCTCCTTCCAAGAGGGTGCAGATGGTACCGAAGCAGGCAGATTTACGGTTGTAAAGGCAGGGGGGTTTGGAGCACTAGCATTCCACTGCAATTCATAATCCTTATTCCTTTCTTGTGCAACTTTCACCTCCTCAGCTGCCCTCTTTTCTGCCTGACTCATTAACAATTCATTGTGCACCACTTTCTACAACTTACTCATCTTTTTAGCGGATTTATCATCTTCTAATACTAACTCCCAGAGCTTATCCCCAAAGTTTCTCCACTCCCCCACATCATGAACAGTATGAGGATTAACAAAGAAACCGTAAGAGGTAGCAAACTTAAGAAGCGAGGGGAGTTCCTTATCTAAGTCAATCCCCTTAATCTGCCTTTTCCTTAGAAATGCTGTGAATAAATTATGTGCCGCTTGCCTGTCCATACTCACGTCAGCGCTGTTGCAGCCCCTCCAGGTCTCGGCAGCACGTATTGGCCGAGCCCACCGCTGTGGTCACTTGGGACTCGGAGCCCCTTCTAGTGCTCTGTAGTCGTCCCTCTAGCTGCAGGACCCGAACCCAACGCAGCCTCCAACAATCGTGGTAGTATGTCCCCCGTTTTCTTCTGGCCAGCAGAAACGACAGGGCGACATCACGTCGTTAGGGTCACCATTTGTTGAAAGAAGCCGCGGGAGACAAGTCTCATGCTTTTCATGATCAACAAGCCTCGTTTATTGTATTCAATGTTATCACATTTATACAGACAGTAATTAGCTCATACATATTGCAAAAGTATAGCTCATGATTGGTTATGTCTTTTATAATGCACGTTTTTTTTGCAGTTAGCCTTGCAGTTGCAACTTTCTTAGCTTTTTGTACTTTCCCACATACCATGTATTCTCAGCTTCCCCGTTGCTATGAAACATCTGTGCTCAAGGGCAGTGTTTTCTTGCCTTAAGTCACGTAGCCTTTAGCTACACTCTAACCGATTTGATATTAAATATGGCCTTGGCTATGCAGCCATTCATTTGCTAAATTCTCCACAATAAGATATCTCCCTGGAGGGAGTGTGGGTGGTGGAAGAGATAAAGAACACTGCCCCACCTGGTTTGAACAGCTGGCCCATTAACAGAAGATATCCCCCCAGAGTTATGAGAAATGAGTCATGGAACAGTTCTTACTTGGGATCTCCTGTTGGTTTTGTGTTCAAACTGGCACACTGGGGAGAAGTGGGACCATGCTGGGAACTGCTGTGAGCAGGTTGGAGTGACTGGTCTACACTGTGGGCAACTGGGCATGACTGGGACTGTGCTGGGAGAGACTGGCATCATACTGGGAGTGACTGGGACCTGACATGGGGAAACTGGGAGCAAGTGGATGAAAGTGGGAGGAACCTGGACCATGCTGGGGGCAAACTGCATCATAATGGGGAATGACTGGCAGTGACTGGGCTCATACTGGGATTGCCGTGGAAACTAGAACCACACCGGGGGGCAACTGGGCTGATACTGGGAGCAGCCACTGCTGGCACAGGGACCCTCAAACCCTTTTCCTGGCCACCCCACCTCTCCCAGGCCCACCATTTTCTTTGGCCCTGGGAGCCCTGGACTCCTATTCCTGCCTTTCCCAGCACCCAGCCCCTCCTTCCCTAATCACTGATGACACTTGGGACCCCTATTCCCAGCCATCCTGGGTTTTCCCAGCTTTTGATGGGAATGGGGACACCGGGGAACCTTGGAGCTCTCTTTCCTGACTAAATGGAGCCTTTTAACCCCACCTATCCCACATCTACCCACCCCTACCATCCCCTTTTATCAATCCTGGAACCCCCAAACCCCCTTCCCTGCTCTCCCAGCTCTCCCTGTTCCGCCCTTCCTTCACCCATGACCCCCCAGACCCCAAATCTCCGTGTCCCCCCAGTTCTCCTCTCCCTGCAGTCCCTGCCCGTGGCGCTGTCGGAGCCCGGCCCGGGGTTCCCCCAGTTCCTGTCCATGGGGTCCTTGGATGGGATCCCCTTCCAGCGCCGCCACAGCCAGCGGGGCCGGGCGGAGCCGCAGCCGCCGGGGATGGCGGCTGGAGCCGAGCCGGGATATTGGGATGGCCGGAGCCGGCACAAGGAGTGGCACCGGCACGGGGCCAGCAGGGAGCTGCAGATGCTGCAGGAGCGGCACAGCCAGAGCAGGGCTCAGGGCGGGGAGCCGGGGCTGGGGGATCTGTGGGGCTGCCATGGCACCTGTGGGACTGCAGTGGGGATCCGTGGGGCTGGGCTGGGATCTGGGGCGCTGGGATGTGCATCCATGAGGATCCAAGGGGCTGGGATGAGGCTCTGTAGGCATCCATCAGACTCTGGGGCCCTGCAGGGCTGGAATGGGGTTCTGTGGGGCTGGGACACAATTCCGTGGGTCTCGGTGGGTCCAATCCCTTCCCAGGTCTCCACACACTGCAGGAGGTTTCCGGCTGTGACCTCCTGTCCCATGGGAGTGTCCTCGCATCAGATCAGCTCAGCTCTGATGGTGGGCATTCCTCTCCTTCCAGCCGGGATCCAGGGGATTCCTGGTGGCCGACGGTGCTGCCCAGGACACCAAGAGGCACTGGAAACAGGATGAGATCGAGGCTGTGGAATGAACAAATCCCCTGGGGCACACCTGCCTGGAATGTCCCCAGAAATATGTCAGATATGGGTGGGAGGCACTGGAGCGTAAAGGTGGGGAGGGTAGAATTCCCATGGGAATGTGGGATTTGGAAATATGGGATTTGGGAGGGCAAAATTTGGGAACATGGGAATTCCCATGGGACCTCCATAGATGGACTCCACTGCTGTCCCATTCCCATGGGAATTCTATAGATGGATTTCACTGCCATGCCGTTCCCATGGAATTCCATGGGCAGATCTCATCCCCATCCCACTGCCATGGAAACTCCAATCCTCTTCCCCCCCAAACCCCTCCTGGGGTTTGCCCTGTTCTTTGCTGTCCTCACCCCCCACAAGACACCTGCGGGTTCCCCATGACCCACCCAGCCACCCCAAATTCCTTCTGGGTCCCCCCTCACCCCCCATGGGGATTCCTGGGAATCCCCCCGTGTCACCTCCCCCAGGACTTTGGGGGTCTTCCTGACCTGTCTGTGCCCCTCCCGTGTTTCTGTCCCTCTGTGATGGTGGGGGTGGGGCTGAGTGTTGGTGCCCCCCTGCCTGCAGCAGATGCAGCAGTGAGGGGAGTTCAGGGGGTCCCTGAGCATTTGGGATCCCCTGGGATTTGCGGTGACCCCTCAGGCCTCCAGGATCTCCCTGAACACGCTGACACTGCCCGTGCACAGTGAGAAGGGTCAGATCTGGCACGGGGTCCCCAGCTCTGTCACCAGCATGGCCCAGGTACCCCCAAAACCTCCCAGGAATCCTCAAATCTTTCTGGGACACCCCAACCTCCCCAGGATCACAAAAACATCCTGGGACCCTCAAAAAACTCTTCAAGAATGCAAAAAGCAATACAGACTTCCCCCCAAACCCTCTCAGGACATCAAAATTGATACAGAACCTCCCAACACCCCTGTCAGAACCCCTTGAGAAGATTCATACCTGTCACGGGGTCCTCATCTCTGTCACCAGCAGGTACCCAAAACCAGCCCCGGGATCCCCCTGGGATCACCTAATCCCTCTTTTTAGGACCCCTGAAAAACCCTTGGGAACCTCCAAAAACGCACCATGACCCCAAAAATCCCTGGGATCTTAAAAACCCTCTCCAGGAACCCCTCATGCATGCTTACACCTAACAGGGGGTTCACATCACCATCATCAGCATCACCCAGGTACCCCTAAACCCCTCTGGGACCTACAAACCCTCCTAGGACCCCCAAACACCCCCAGGGCTCTGTACTGGCATCAACGCGAAAGGTGTTGGCCTTTTAAGGGCAGTTATAGAAGGACCCTACAAGAGCGGGGGATCTTAAAGCAGCTGTCTTGGTTTTGAACGACAGTTGTCTGCCAGGGAGAGCTGGAGCTTCCCTTGGAATGGAGAATGTCACTCCTCTCCCCTCCTAATTATTATAATTTTGCAATTAGGGACTTTCAGGCAAAGATATGGGAATAGGGGTAACAGTTCTTTAATAGGAATAAAACAACAACAACAACAACAAAACCACCAAAATACAAATGCAGCAGCACAAACACAAGCAAGCAAGCAAAGCAGAAATCCTGGAAAAAAAATCCTGACAGAGTCAGGGATACGACCTGACACTGTTGGTAAGGGTGTTGGAAGCAGTCATGTCCTTGATGAGCCTTAATGGCCCATTAGCAGAAGATATCTCCCTGGAGGATGGACAGGAGGTGAAGGAGATAAGAAACACTGCCACACCTGGTTTGAACAGCTGGCCCATTATCAGAAGGCATCTGCCCCCCTCCCCCCTGGAGTTATAAGAGATAAAGAAATATCTGCTTTTACAACACATGAAATTGAATACAAATCTCTTGGCTACCCAACCCAAGACACAGTCCCTTCCAGTCGATGCCAGTTGCTCCCTATGTGTCCACAATTTCCTCCCAACATGGGCCCAGTAGCTCCCAGTAACCCCCAGACAGGTTCCATGGCAGTCCCAGTGGCTCCCAGGATGATCCAACAGGACCTGTAGTCACTGCCAGTATGGTTCCAGTCACTCCCATTACAATCCCAGATTTCCCCAGTCACTCCTAGATACTCCTGGTATGATTCCAATCATGCCCACAGTGACTCCCTTTCAGTCCCAGTGTGGTTCCAGTCACAGCCAGCACCTTTCCAGTCACTCCCAGTCTGATTCCAGTATGATCTCACTCACTCCAAAATACACCCAGAACTGTTCCAGTCACTCCTAGTATGAATCCAGTCAGTTCCAGTAGGATCCCAGTTTGACCCCAGCATGGGCACAGCTGCTCCCATTATAATCAAACATGGTTCCAGTTGCTCCCATTTACCCCCACTGCGGTTTCAGTCTCTCCCAGTGTATCCGAGTTGATCTCAGCCACTCACAGTGACCCTCAGTGCCGTTCAGTTGCTGCCAGTATGGTCCCAGGGTCCCCCAGCATTTTCCCACTGTGATCCCAGTAGGATCCCAGTTCACCCCTGCATGGTCCCAGTTGCTCCCTGTTCCTCCCAGAGTGTTTCCAGTTGCTCCCAGTTGCCCCTAGCCTAGTCCCAGTCACCCCACAGATGATCCCAGTGGTTTCCAGCACGGTCCCAGTCATGCCCAGTTGCCCACAGTGTAGACCAGTCACTCCAACCTGCTCACAGCAGTTCCCAGCATGGTCCCACTTCTCCCCAGTGTGCCAGTTTGAAAACAAAACCAACAGGAGATCCCAAGTAAGAACTGTTCCATGACTCATTTCTCATAACTCTGGGGGATATCTTCTGTTAATGGGCCAGCTGTTCAAACCAGGTGGGGCAGTGTTCTTTATCTCTTCCACCACCCACACTCCCTCCAGGGAGATATCTTCTGTTAATGGGCCATTGAGTCTCACTGCATCACTGATCAAATTCCATCATCCCATTGTGAGATGCTCCACCCAGGGGGAGGAGCCAAGCATTCCTACCTGGATATAACCTGAGATTTAACACACCAGAAGCAGCCTGTTTCCACTGGATTCCCAGAGGAACACCAGACCCATCTACACCACCACTGGACCTTCAGAGGAAAACTACACCCTTCTACAGGATCATTGCTTCAACAAAACCACATCTGTGACTCCAGGAGGACTGCAGCCACCATTTGATTGGACTGCTACCAACACCGTGCCTAATCGGGTGTCAGGTTGTATTCTGACTCTGTGAGTGTTTCCTTTTTTTACTACTGCATTTTTAGTTTAATTTTCTTACTAAAGAACTGTTATTCCCATATCTTTGCCTGAGAGCCCGCCTTTTTACAAATTATAGGAAGGGGTTTATGTTTTCCATTTCAAGGGAGGCTCCTGCCTTCCTTAGCAGACACCTGTCTTTCCAAACCAAGACAGGGAGCTTGACCCAGATACTCTGGGAGGTCCCTGAGTTGGGGTTTTCTTTGGGGGGGGATTTTTGAAGAATGAAGAACTTCAAAGTTGCGTGGTAAATGCCCCTTGGCAGGACATTGAGGGGTCCCAGTGGCAGCTGCCCGCAGAGGATGCCTGGAGGAGCAGAGCCCTGTGTGCCCCAGGACCCCAAAGTGGGGAGCCCAGAGAGGGGGGAGTGCCGTGATTCGTGGGACCCTTAAAAGCCTGGAGAAGGGCAAGGGGGAATCCTTGGACCCCCTGCATCCCAAAGCAGAGAATAAGGGGAGAAGGGACTTCAGGGACACCAAAAACCCCCAGCATCCCTAAGTGGGGAGATTGAAAAGGGGGGAATTTTTTGTATTCCTGGGACTCCCAGCAGCCTGGGGAGGGCAGGGACTGAGTTGATGGGTGGCTGTAAATGCAAGTGTGACCCCCAGCAGCTGGGACAGAGGGGACCCCTGAACACCAAATGAGAGAGACCAGGGATGGGGAACTCCTTGGAGGCATATTCAGGGCTGAATCTTGGTGTTTGGGAGGTTTATATGGACCCCAGATTCCAGGTGACTTTTAGAGATGGACTTGGTCAGGCAGACCTTCAAACTCAATGTGCTCATCTGTTATTTTTCCCCAAACCAGGATTTCCCATTCCCAAACCTTGGCCAGATGGAGGTGGAAGCTGTGAGGAAGAGGAAGATGACCTGGGACAGCCAGGCAGGTGAGGAGGAAGTCACTGCCCCTTTTCCCCATCTTTCCTGCTCCATCTCCCAGCCCAGCATGGCCCTCAGCTGCAGGAAAACCCTGCTGCTGACGCCGTCCTGCCAGACATTCCCTGGGGGGATCTCCTTCCCCTTCCCTCTTGCAGAGAGGAAATTCCATCCTTTCCTTGGTCTTTCTCCCCCAGACAAGGAGCTGAGCATGGAGACCAGGGAGGAAAAATCCCCAGAGCAGAACCTCATGGAAGAGGCTGTTTTGAGTGGCTCCCGGGCACAGGAATCCAATGGGGAGGAAAAGCCCTAGAGATCCCACAGGAGGAGGGGCTCCAAACCCATCCCAGGGTGCTCTGAGGAGGAAATATCTGCCCTGTGCCAGGAACGTGGCCTGAGATTGAGGCAGAGCTCAGACCTAGTGGCCTATGAGCAGCTTCATGACAGGGAGCAGTCCTATGAGTGCTTTGAGTGTGGGAAGAGCTTCAGCAACAACTCCCACCTGATCCGCCACAAGAGGATCCACACTGGGGAACGGCCCTACGTGTGTGGGGAATGTGGGCAGGGCTGCAGAGACAGCACCAACCTGATCAGCCACCTCAGGACCCACACTGGGGAGCGGCCATATGAGTGTGCAGAATGTGGGAAGAGCTTCAGTGACAGCTCCGACCTGATTGTCCACCAAATGATCCACACCAGGGAGAGGCCCTATGAGTGTCCCCAGTGTGGGAAGAGGTTTCACACCAGCTCAGATCTCCTCAAGCACCAGCGCATTCACGCAGAGGAGAGGCCCTTCCGCTGCCCTGACTGTGGGAAGGGCTTCAAGCGCAACTCCCACCTCATCAGGCACCGGCGCATCCACACTGGGGAGAGGCCCTACAAGTGTCCCCAGTGTGGGAAGAGCTTCACCCAGAACTCTACCTTGACCCGACACCAATGGAGTCACCAGTAAGGGAAGCCCTGCGAGTGCCCCTACTCTGGGAAGGGCTTCATGTGCATCTCCAACCTCATCCCCCATCAGAAGATGCACACTGGGAAGAGCCCTAGTGACCCACAGTTCCCTTTGATTCATTCTGGGTGGACACCTGTCCCTTTCCCTGCCCCTGGCAATGATGTGAGATGGGATTTAAAAACGTGAGCATCTGGCCATGGCCCCATCATTGTATTCAATCCCATCTCAGGTCATTACCAGGGCTAGGAAAGGGACTCTATCTCTCCTTCAAGGTGAAGGGTGTCCTTTCCAGGCAGGATGGGACGAGCCAGTTGATGTTTTTGTAGTTTTCCCTTTATATTGTTAGTTTTATCCCGTTTGTTATCAATATTGTTTCTGTTCCTTTTTGTTCCTTGTTTCTGTTCCCATTAAATTGTTCTTATCGCAGCCTGGGATCTTTGCCTTTTGTACTTTCAGAGGGAGGCTGGAGGGCAGCGAGCAGTGACACAGTTTTAGTGGGAGCACAAAATTGGGGAATCCCATTCCCAAACCCCAGCCCATGGAAACCGAGCATCCCAGCTGGTGCCAGCCCTGGCTGCCCTGGAACAGCCTTGGGAGCGGGTTCCTGGCTGGGGCTGTGGGAACCTCTTCCCTCTGGTGCCCAGGGACAAGACTGGAGGGAAGGGCTGGAGGTGAGTCGGGGCAGGTTGGGGTTGGATCTGAGGAAAAGGTTTTTCCCCAAAGGCTGCTGGGGCACTGACCAGGCTCCCAGGGAAGGGTCTCAGCTCCAGGGCTCTGGGAGCTCCAGCAGCATTTGGACAGCGCTGCCAGGCCCAGGCTGGCATTGTTGGGGTGTCCTGGGCAGGGCCAGGAGTTGGACTCGAGGATCCTGGAGACCTCCCAGGGCTTTCTGGGGATGCTAAAGAGCCCTGTGCTCAGAGGCAGTCACAGCCATTCCATGGGGACATCCCAGGGCACCTTGGGCTGCAAAGGCACCCATCTGTCACAGGCACTCACGGGGGCTCCATGGTGACATCCCAGGAGTCCCCAGGCTGCCAAAGAGCCGGGATGTCCCAGACACTCCCAGGGGTTCCTGTCATGGGCAGAGTGGGAGCTTCAGGCAAAAGCTTATTTCTTCAGTGGAGAAATTCTTGCTAAATTATGGGGTGGAGAAATGACACCCTGGAGCCACACTGGATCCTCAAAACTCCTCCAGGAGGCCTAGATTTTTAAAATTCCATCCTATGTAAGGAGACTGGGAGCGTCTGGTTCTAATACCAGCCCCAGACTTTATCAAAAGTTTATATATAAAGAACTGCAGAAGGGGAATTTACCTGAATTTTTTCCACAGGGTTAAAGATTGAATACCAGATATATTTATATAAATTAAGCTATGATTGATTTTGATCAGGATTAGGCAGAAATATTTATTTATACCACAGAGTAAATTTAAAACAGAGTTATCTACAGGAAAGTAAAGGAGATGAAAATATTATTTGAAAAAAGTGCTCTAGGAAGAAATTTTGGAGTAATTAGGGCCTTGATGGAGTTGTTTGCACCTGTTTCATGAAGAGCCTCCTGCTCCATCAGGAACTGCCTTTCCTGTGCCAGCACTAGGGCAGATCCCGCTGCAGGAAAAGCCCCAGGCCAGCCCCAAGACTGTGAAGGCCTCGGGCACAAGTGCAGAGTGCCACGCTGGGAGCTGTGCCAGGGAGAGCCTGAGGCACCAAAGGCACCTTGGCAGCAGCAGCTGCTCCCAGGCCATGGCCACAAGCCTCCCTTGGCAGCCCGGCCTGGTGGCCAGCACTGCAGAGCTGCTGCTGCTGCTGCTTCAGGGCTCCTTTCTGCCTGGGCTCTGCCCCAGCCCACAGAGTGTGACCTCAGCCCTGAGCCTGGCACAGCCGCTGCGCCTGAGCCCTGCAAAGCCTCAAGGTCACCTGGGCCAGCCTGGCTCTGTCAGCCCCTGGGGAAGGCAGGGCCAGCAAAGGCCACAGAAGGGGCTGCCTTTGCCTGCTGCATGTGGGCTCCAGCAGAGACAAGGAGGAGTCAAGGCAGTGCATGGAGTCCAGGGAGCAGCCCCTTCTCCCCATACACTCCTGGAATGGTTTGCATGGGAAGAGCTCTGCAGTGCTCATCTCATCCAAACCCCTGCCATGAGCAGGGACATCTTTGAGCAGCTCAGGTTGTTCAGAGCCCTGTCCCAGCTGGACTGGAATGTTTCCAGGGATGGGGCATTGACCACCTCCCTGGGAACTTGTCCTGGTGGATCACTAATCTCACAAGCAAAAAATTCTTCGTTATCTCTCCTTATCTGACCCTCCGTTCCTTTAGTTCCAAACCACCACCCTGTGTCCTATTGGGACAGGCCCCACTAAAACCTTTGTCCACCCTTGCATTTCCCATGAGCCGGGTTTCCACGGCAATTGCCATGCCAGGTGACCCAGGGGTGGTGTCCCAGTGAGGGCTGCCATGGAAACAGTGCCCAGCCCTGCCCCTTTCTGTCTGCCTGAGCTGGCCTTTGGCCCTGGCAGTGGCGTTTGCTGCTGGTTCCGCGGTGCATGAGCAGCCAGCGCGGCACAGGGCAGGTGGCCATGGCACAAGCCCCCAGCAAGGGATCCCCTCTGCCTCTGGGCACTGACACCAGCCCTGAGCAAGACACTGCCACAGTGGGCTCAGTGCAGTGTCCATGGCCAAAGCACCTTGCAATGGCCCAGGGCAGCTTGGCCTGATGATCCAGCCTCACTCCTGGCCCAGGCCAGGCCTGCAGTGCCCTTCCCCACAGCCTGGCTGCACAGAAGCACTTCCAGGGCTCTCTGCAGTTTCCTTGCCCTCACTCTTGCCTCACTCACACACCTGCCAACAACCCAGCTGGAGCTTTGAGCTGCAAGGAGTTCAAAGCTTGTCTGTCCTTCAGCAGTTGGTCTAATTCTGCCTTCAGCCAACTCTGGATTTGTGTTTATTGTAGAACTTCCTGTGATTCTAAATCATTCCCTGCATTGTTCTGCCTTGGGGAAGTGGAACCTCCTTGGCGGCACCTTGGGCTGGCACACACTTGGAGAGATTGTCTGAAACTTTGGAGACTTAGATTGCTAAAACATGAAGAAAACTCCTCTTTTTGCTGAGTGCAGCAAAGTCTCCCAGCAAATCAGATCCCAGGTGAGGGAGGAGAGACAGGATGGGGTTCGGGAATGTGGATCAAGGTTGTCCACACTGGGTCAGACCTCAAGGCACAGCTTCTCTGAACATGCCAGACCTCCTGAGGAGAGTCCCTGGGTCCATATCAGTCACAGAATGATGCAATTGCTCTTGTGTATTAAGAAAAGTAATAAAATACATCTTTAAAATAGAAATATATATTTCCTAGAAAGTCTTTGAAATATTTCTCCATAACTCTTGGAAAAAGGACTTCGTAGTGAGCTGCACCAGACCAGAGGGAAATCAAGGCACAGCCATGGTTTGTCAGGACTTGCTTGATCCTAATGAGCCCCGTGGTGCATCTGGTGCTTAGCCCTGGAACCTCAGGGCCTGAGAGGAAATTGCACAAACCATTCCAGGAGTCAAAGTCAGAAGAAAAACCCAAAGTCTCTTGAGGCATTATTGGGTCCCACTATGGTCAATCCCCAACACAGGCTCCTCATGAGGTCTGTAGAGAAGAGAACTGAAAGCCAGGATTGCACAAAAACCTCTCAGAGACTCAGTGTGGGATGGAAAATCCAAAGGAAAATCCAAAGTATCTTAAAAATCTTGAGTATCTCAAAGCATTACTGAGACCAACTTTGTGTCAGTGCAAAGCTATCAAGGGACTCATTAAAGCAGATAATTGGAGTCCAGGATTGCACAGAAACTTTTCAGAGACTCAGTGAAAAAAAGGAGTACTTAAACAAACCCTGAGTACGTTGAAGTATTAATAAACCAGACTGAGTGTAGTTACTGGCTAAGAATCCCAAGGTATTCGTTAAAGGAGATAATTGGGGCCATGATTGCACAAACTTTTCCTAGAGTCAGTTTGAAAAGGGAAACACCAAGTGCCCTAAAACACCTGAGGTACCTTGAAGCATTAATGATCCCCACTGAGTGTTGTTACTGACAAAGCCTCTCAAGGGACCAATTAAAGCAAATAATTGGAGGCCAGGATTGCAAAAACCTCTCAGAGACTCCAAGGCAAAAGACAAAACCCAAAGTCCTTGGAAAAACCTGCAGTCCCTGGCAGCATGAAGGAGCCCCCCAGGGCCATTGCTGACCAAGGCTCCTTCCCCAGGGACTCCTTCCAGCACATCCTGGAGGCCACTGGCATGGGAGGGGGATGCTGAGGGCAGGACAAGGGGCTGACAGTGCCCAGCCTTGCTGGGGCTGTGCCAGGAGGCCCCAGGGCCTCAGGACAAGGGGTCTCCTCTGTGCCCTTGGTGGCACAGAGGCTGCTGTGGCCCAGGGCACCAAGCCTTGGCTTCTCTTTGTCCCCAGTTGTCATCCCTGCCTGCAGTTCTCTGCTCTGCCTGGGGCCTGGGGACACTTTCTGTGTTGTGTCCCTCAGTGGGACCCATTAAAACTTCCAGAAACTTTGGAGTTGGCTTCTGACTTGGAGTTCTGGAGAGGTTTCTTCAGCTCCCTCTCAGGGACTGATGTTCAGGGCTTCAGCACAAAGCCCTGAAAGGGTCATTAAAGTCCTTGTGCTGTGTCTGTGCTGCTGAGCTGGGCTGAGCTCATCATCCAGAGGGAGATCCTGGTAACCAAGAAGAGCTTAAAACACATTTCTCTTGATGAGCAGCTTTTCTGCCAGCCCAGCAGGGCTGGGGCACTGCCTGCAGCCACCCCGGGCACAGCACACAGGCACACAGGGCTTCAGCTCAGCCTGGGCTGGCAGCACAGAGCAGAGCTCACTCAGGGCTCACTGCAGGAGAAATCCTCCCAGGCTTGCAAACAGTCACTCTCTGGCTGGGGGAAGAGAAGCTGCAGCTCCTGCAGGGATCTCCTGAAGCTGCCACATGCCACAGCTTGGAGCACCTTCCAGGAGCACTCTGGGAGCTGCTGCAGGCAGGGATGTGGCCCTAGGGCAGGGCTGGGTTTCCCTGCTGCCCCAGCCCAGGCCCAGCACAAGGCAGCTCCCTGGGGCCAGGCTCTGCTGCAGGGCTGAGCAGCCGGGGCTGCAGCCAGGGCTGCCCAGGGCTGTGGTGCAGAGCAGGGTCCTGCAGCCCAGGGCGCTGTGCTGGCCCAGGGACTCTGCTGCCTGCCAGGGACATCTCTCAGCCGGCCCGGGGAGCTGCTGCCAGTGCTGGGGAGAAGCTGTGGGGGGAAGGAGCCACCCTGAGCAGGGCAGCTGCTGCTGCTGCTGCTGCTGCTGCTGCTGCTGAGAGGGGCTGTGTGGGGCAGGGCTGCTCCCAGCTCCACAGCAGCCTGGGCACAGCTGCGGAGGACACTTGCCAAAAGAAGGTAAGCCTGGCATTGCTGTAAAGATCAGGAGCTTTCCTCAGAGTGTTTTCAATTTTCTGCTTGGAGAAGGATCAGAAAGCTGACGTG
>JAJEOU010000152.1:0-13811 GCA_021534815.1 Acrocephalus arundinaceus
TGTGTGTGCTTCAAGCACTCACTCTCTTGTGCTCGGCTGTATAGGAGGGAGGAAGCTACGTTTTTTCCCTTGGCTTTTAGCTAGCTTCTTTTTGTTAGCTGAGGCAAATTTTCCTGGGACTGCATACAGCAATCCTCTGGTGACTTCTGTGGCTTTTTCTGGAACTATTTGGTTTAGCTTCGGTCTGAGCAACCAGACCATTGGTAGCCAGACTGGTGGACCAGCGGAGCACTGTGGGACACCCCATTCCGGCTCCAGACCTTGGGAGAAGCTGAGCAGAACTCTAAAATCCACCAACTTTCTCCACAGTGAGGAGGTTTAATATCTAACATTATTCATTTTTTTTCCTGTGCCCTGTGGGCACTCTGTTAAATAAACCAGTTTTTTCACTTTCCTCCAATAAATTCCTTTCATATCAGTGGGAGAGGAATGCCAAAACCTGCCTTCTTTAGAGGAGATGTTCATTCCAGAGCATTTTCATCCTAAAATTGTCTCAAAACTGAGACATGAAGGAATTTTATTTTGGCCTACTTTTAAACTAAATTTCTAATTTTCTCGATTCCTTTTTGGAAATATCTCTTTCAAAGTTCTTATTTTGGGGTTGTTATAAGTGTATATTATAAAATTGGCTTTTCGCAGATATTGAGGTGAATGCTATATGTATAATAACTTTGTTGTAAGGATATAGTTTTTATTTCTGCTATTAGCAAAACTTAGACATAGTAGTAAGATAGCTGATATAGTTATGCTTGTAATTGAACGGCCTGTTTGGTTGAGATAACATCAGCGAGCATATGGTGAAGCCCCTGCTGCTGACATGCCAACTCTCAACATCGACAGTCTGTGGAAAGTATGGACCAAGGCCCAAGATGGAGGAGATAATGAAGACACAGCCAAGAAACATGCATGCTCTAAAAAGGCAGACCCAAGGAGGGACCATGATAAACAGTTCCTAGAATATGGAAAATAGGCTGATGCAATAGAAAGGGTATTTAAAGAAGGTGTCTGAAATAGCAGGCTGTGATCTTGGCTGGATGCCAAGTAAACTGGCCATCAATCCTTTGCTTGATTTCTGTCTCCTAATTGTCTATTTTAAAATTGTTATTAAACTTCTAAGAAAATGAACCTCATTTTTCACAGGGTTTTATTTACTTCATGATAAAACTTTAAAAGAACACAGTAGTAAATATTTTGCTTATAATAACTGTTATAAACGACAATTCTCCATTTTTTCTGTAAGGAAATTTATTGGAAAATAGCAATATGAAAATCCCAGAAGAGCCACAATCAAAGTCAGTTCCTAACCCGGGAATTGGAACTGGGTGAATCCACGGACACGGCCTCTATCGCACCAAGTCCCACACAGTTCTTACCGGCAGTTTTCTAATGCTGGCTTTCATACAGTTTTCTGGTGAAACTGCGGGGGGGGGGGGGGGGGGTGTTCGTTGCTTCCCTTTGTCTTGTCCTGCTCTTATTGCATACTCATATAGTTCCTTTTCATTATTGTTAGTTCCTTGTGCAATGTTCCCGGAAAAGGATACAGTCTTGATTGGATTTCTTGGGCAGGGCATTGAGATGCAACTCCTTGACAAGCCGAGAAGATGCTTATCTGGTATCGATCATCAGTTCGTTTCATTGCCCATCTCCAAGAAGGCCTGCACCTCCCTGTATTCTTCTGTTAATTTGCTCAAATTATGGGAGAAGGATGGCATAGCTTCTGTTCACTGGACCATGAGCTGATTTATACAGTGGGTTATAATGAAATACAATTTGTTACAGTAAAATACAGAGTTATTTTAACAAAAAACGTGAATTAATCCATGACATATATAACAATAACCATAACAAAGAATCCTTTCACTTCCCCTAGAAAGGGTTGCAAGGGAAACTGACAGGCCACCTGCTTTGTATTTTTGGCCATCATAACTATTTGTGATACTGTTCAACAAATGATAAAGCATATAGCGTTCATTTACACTATATACAAATACAATTTGGTTTCTGTGGCAAAGAAAACTGAATTATTAAACATGCTACCACAAAATAGACTGCTCTGAGGCAAAAGCCTTTGTAGGAAGGAGAGGCTGACTCTGAAACCACTTGCATTTAGTCTACTACATTAGCTGGCTAATTTTCTTAGTCTGCTTTTACAGTGAGTGGAAAGGGACAGCCCTTTCCAAAGGGTAGAGAGCTAACTAAAGGGCTCCTAGCTACCTCCCCAAGTATCTGTTTCTCTCCAATGAGTGGGGATGAGGACAAAACTGGGTGCTGTGAGTCTCCTTTTGAGAGAAAGACCTTTTCATCTCTGAAATTCAGAGATGCAAAATGTTCCCAGCTGTTATGGTGTGTTGGTTTAGCACGGATGGTAAAAACCAATTAGTGATTGACATTTAAGATTGATGGCCAGATTGGCCAATTAAATACAGGTATACACCTCTGGGTCACACAGCCTTAATTTAGGAGGATCTTGGGAAGTTCTTTCTCTTCCTTCCTGCATTGGAACAGGTAACAGGGCTGGTCCTGGTCTGCCGTGTGGCCCCCTGAGGTCTGGCAGCCAAGGCTGGGCCCGCCACCCCCTGCAGGGAAAGGGCCGGCCCTGGACGGGTAGTTCCTCTGGGCCCAGGCAGGTCGGGCCCCCTCTGCTCTCCCTTGTTAGGCGGGGGAGCGGCCCAAGGCCTGGCCGAGCTCCATCGGCTCCCGGCGGGGGAGGGGAGGCTGCAGCTTAACATCAGCTAATTTTAAAGCCTATCCCCGAGGACTGGAGCCCTGGAGTACTGGAGCCCCAGAGCCCCGGAGCCGGCTGAGATGGGAGGGAGGGAGCCAGCCGAGTCAGGACGGAGCCAGCCAAACCAGGACCCCTGATAGCAGCTATAGGCCCGGCAGGGCCAAGCACCCTCCAATTGTCACTCAGGGGTGGGCAGGGATTTTGCCCCCCCCCCCCCCCTTCCCCCGGGGTGAGAGGAAAAGAGAGGAGGGGAAGCCCAGACACTCTGAGATGCAACAGCGGGTGAAGCTGCTGCCTGGAGAAGCTGCTGCCTGGCAGAGATCACATAACCACTGCAGGCCTGGGCAGATTTAACCCTTTCTTGGCAAGATTGAGACTTTTTAAAACTCTAACCCTTCTCAGAGAGAGAGAAAAGGCCAAAATTGGAGATACGTAAAAAGACAATATGAAGATATCAAAGTCAGTAAAAGGAGAGTGACCCCCTTAGGTGGAAGAGATGACAAGTTGCCTTGGTCCTAGGCTGAAAATCTCCTATGAGTTGTGGTAACAGACTGTAATATGAATATGCTAGAGTATTCCTTTAAATTGTGGACAGTATGAATTGGGGAGATGATTTGTGGATTTTTGAGCAAAGGTATCTGTTATTGACTGAGTGAATATTGATTTAGAAGCTGTGATCTGGTGATCCCATAAGATGTTTTAACAGAGAGATGAGAAGAAGCCCTCTGTGCCAGTGAAGAAGTGAAAAAATATCTCTGTTCCCTGACATGAAGAATCCTTTGCCTTTGAGTTGTGCATCTTTAAAAGGTGACACCCCAGTATGTGTGTGAGTCTACAGCCCATATGTAGTCATGAGAAAGGCTATGTGATATGGGAGGTCTACAACTGCAGAATTTCCCGGGCAGGCTGCTTTTGTGAGAGTTGGAAGCCACAAGCAGAGTGTCTCTTGTGGAAAGTTACCAGAACAAAACAGGAGAGACTTCTCTCTCTCAAAGACTGAATGAAAGACTATTTTATAAGTGGTACTGACCTGGAGTTCTGAGTTTTGCCTCTACATTGTCTGTGGGAAACTTAACATTTTGTGGTAGGAGAAGGGGTTGTTTTAGAAGTTTCATTTGTTTTTCTTTTTCTTTTCTTATTTTCTTCTTCTTATCGTGTGTTAATAAAACTGTTTACTTTTAAGTTGGGCCTGTTTTGCCTTTATCTACTAATCCTATTTCACAGTAGAAAAACATTTAGACCACTACACTAAATTTAGTAAATAGAAGTGAATGTGAAACTACTACACATAGACATCACTTAGAGCTGGAGATGTTCAGGCTTTGAGGTGCCAAACTTGTATGTTGGAACCCTAGCATGTTGTATTTAAAACAGTTGCTTTTTCTCATTTATCTGACAGTTCTTATTTGGCCTGCCATATTCGCTCTAAATGTGCTCTTATTAGGTGGTGATGGTGTTTTCTCCCCAAGAGACAATAAATTGCTAAAGTATTTAGTAGTTTTTGGTGCAGTGACTTGGCACACTGATGTAAGCTGGCCTTATAAACATTTTAAAAGACAGCATTGAAAATACTGCTTGGGGTTTTGGGGTGTTTTTTGTCATTTTATTTCAAAGCAAATCTAGTGGTCTTGATCAAGACAGTTGTAATTTGCAGTGAAAAGCTGAAAAAAACCCCATGGGATCTTTACTAGATGCCTGAAGAGAAAGATAGCTATTTGAGAAATAGGTAATAAAGCCCAGTGAGAGATGAAAAAGGTGTTTCCTCTTCTTAGCCTGTGTTGGGGGTTAGGCTTGTTTCTTGTTTTTTTTGTCACCTATAGAATTTTTTCCCAAGGGTTGCGAGGCAACTAATCACTGAATACTTATCGGTGCTCAGGTGAAATAAAAGGATAGAGCCTGGCACTTGGCGCCACTCTTTGTCTCCTCGAGTTTCTCGGGGGGGGGGGGGGGGAGGGGGCAGGGAAAAAGACGGGGCTGGGAGGGGCAGCTTCAGTTTTGGTGTGCTCTGCATCGGGAGAGGACGGGGCTGCTGTTGCTGCGTGGGTTTTTCACTGGCACCACCCGGATCTGATCCTGAGGAGAGCTATCATCATTCTGCTCGTGTGCCCAAGGGGACTCCTGAGTTCTCCTTTTGCTGTCCTGCTGGAGCTGGCCCGGCCCTGTCCCCCTGCTGCTGCTTCCTCGGCGCTGCTTTGAGGCTGTTCTGCACCACGGCCCAGCGCTGCCCTCCCTGCCGTACATCCCTGCCCTCCAGTGACCACCGACAGAGCTCTGGATTTTATCCGATCCACCAGCCCGGGATTCCTCACCGTTCCAGCTTGGTACTTTTTTTCAGAGTCCCGGGAGACCGGACTGCCCTGGGTTTTATGAAACCAAGCCCTGTCAAGGCCCCTGGTTCTGTTTTCGATATTAATTGCTGTAGTTGTTGTTGTTTGTTTGCCTTGTTATACCTATTAGTAAAGAACTGTTATTCCTATCCCCATATCTCTGCCTGAAAGCTGTTTTATTTTTTCTAAATTATAATAATTTGAGGGGAGGGGATTTGAATTATCCATTCCAAGAGAGGCCCTGCCCCTCTTTAGCAGATACCTGTCTTCTTTTCAAAACCAAGACAAATTTTGGAGCCCAAGTGTGGGGCTTGAGGGCATTGAGAGAAAAAAAGAATAACAGTTCTTAAGTGACCTAATTTCTTGTTCACTGGATATAGAAACCTTGATAGGTAACGCCATGTGGTCTAACTTATCCTGGTTCGGGTGGCATGTGGTTGTGGCTTTATTTTGCCCATTTGAAGGCCCTTACCTAAACATGGGCCCTATAACGAAAGCTACTGTGGCTGTTATCCAGTTTGTTTTATGGGCTGATAAGGTGAGGAATTCATTGATTTTTAACTTGCTCTGGAAGGCAGGCACGTGGATACGTAGCTATCACACACTAAGTGGGTGTATTTGGAGTTACTTTAAGAATGGTACATTCTGTGAGGAAATGACAGTGGGGGAAGTTTTCCAGACTTTTAACCAGTTCCTTATGCCTACTCCACCAGCTTTTGAAGAGTTTAAATTTCCTCTAGAAACTAACCAAATGTTGCTGATGATCCTAGCTTATTTAGCTTTCAAAGATAAGGTGAGGTCAATTTGGAGCACGGCACAGACTAAGGATATTGCTGTGGGGCCTGACACTACCCCAGAGACTAGAGATACTGCTGTGGGGCCTGATACTGCCCCAGAGGCTGGGAATGCTGCCATGGAGCCTGATACTGCCCCACAGACTGGGGATGCTGGCCCATTGCCTGACCCTGCCCTGCAGCCCACCCCAGAAATGAACCACCCCAATTGGGTGGGGGTTCTAGTGAAAGAGATACGTGAGATGGGCCAAATGCTGAAAGAATACACTTCCCCAGATGGTGGGAAGCCCTCCCCTTGCCCTGAAAAGGGAGAATCCGATGGTGCAGCAGTGGAACCCACAGACGTTACAACCGTCCAGGTCCCAGCTGAACCACAAGAGCAGTCACAACCAGCTGCAGTTGCCCCTGTAGAAACAAAGAAGTATAAGATGAAATCAGAGCACCCAGGTAATAAGGATAAGAAAGGAGGGCCCTCACAGCCCACAAGGGAACCAGAGGTTGAGATTATCACCGAGTCCCTGATATATGAAAGTCTACGTAATCTGCAAAAAGATATTGCACGACGGGGACGTGAGGCTTATACAACTTGGTTGCTTCGGGTTTGGGACCTTATAAGTACAGGCGTGACACTGGATGGTGGTGAGGCAAGGAATTTGGGACCCTTGACCCAGGACTCAGGGGTGAATCAAGTATTTGTAAGGGAGCAAGGGCCCCTTCCCCTCTGGGAGTGACTTCTAATGAGTGTAAGGGAGGAGGTTTGTCCACAGAGACAGAATGCAGGAGCACCATCATAGAAGTCACTAGAAGACCCTTGAAGAAGGGATCCAACAGCTGAGGGAAGTGGCAATATTAGAGGTTCTCTTTGGGAGGGGTGGACAGCATGACAATGACCCTGACAAGGTCAGGTGCACAGGGCAGATGTTGTGGAACCTGGCAAGTAAAGGGCCATCTCAATACACCACCTTCATTGCAATGATCAATCCTGATAGCAACCGAGAGACAGTGGGTTCTGTCGCCAACAGGCTCAGAAATTATGAGAGCATGATCAGTGGCCCAATGCAGGCTCAGGTCTCTGCCATAGATAAGGAACTCGAGGAGAAGATAATAAGGGAGGTGAGGGAGGAGGTGAGGGAAGAGATGAGGAGGAACAGTTCCCATGCGGCACCGGTGCGAGTCACAGGCCCCAGAGTCAGAGCCCAATGCCCTCCAGCTAGAGAGAGAGGGTACACCCCAAGAGCTGACCTGTGGTTTTTCCTGCATGATCATGGGGAAGACATGGGAAGGTAGGATGGAAAACCCACTTCCGTCCTGGAAGCACGGGTGCGTGAGCTCAAGGAGAGAAACACTAACCAAGGGGGTCCCACTAAAATGAAAGTAGCCTCAACCTCCCATGAACGAGCCACCAGGTATTATAGATGTGAAGATGATATGTCAGATGCCCTTGAAGGAACTTCTACTGCGTATGCCCAGGAAAGGAATAATAACCAGTGCTAGAGGGGCCCTGCCTCTAGCCAGGAAGAGGCATGGGAAAACCGAGCCTTTTGGACTGTGTGGATTCGATGGCCTGGCACATCAGAGCCACAGAAATATGAAGCTTTGGTAGATACTGGTGCGCAGTGTACCCTGATGCCATTGGGACATGCAGGGGCAGAACCTATTTCCATTGCTGGAGTGACAGGGGGATCACAGCAACTGACTCTTGTGGAAGCCGAGGTGAGCCTGACCCGGAAAGAGTGGCAGAAACATCTGATTGCAACCGGCCCAGAGGCCCCGTGTATTCTGGGCATTGACGTCCTCAGGAATGGGTATTACAAAGACCCTAAGGGACTGAGATGGGCTTTTGGAATAGCTGCTGTGGAGGCAGAGGGCATCAAGAAATTGAACACCTTGCCTGGACTGTCAGAGAACCCATCTGCAGTAGGACACCTGAAGGTAGAAGAACAACGAGTACCAGTTGCCACCTCGACAGTGCACCGCTGGCAGTATCGGACCAATCGAGATGCCGTGATCCCCATCCACAAGATGATCCGGGAGCTGGAGAGTCAAGGGGTGGTCAGCAAAACACACTCACCCTTCAACAGCCCCATCTGGCCTGTGTGCAAGTCTGATGGAGAATGGAGACTGAGTGTGGACTATCATGCCTTGAATGAGGTGACTCCACCGCTGAGTGTTGCTGTGCCGGACATGCTGGAACTCCAGTATGAGCTGGAGTCCAAGGCAGCAAAGTGGTGCGCCACTATTGACATTGCCAATGCATTTTTCTCCATTCCTCTGGCTGCAGAGTGCAGGCCTCAGTTTGCATTCACATGGAGGGGCGTGCAGTACACTTGGAACCGACTGCCCCAGGGGTGGAAGCACAGTCCCACCATCTGCCATGGACTGATCCAGGCTGCACTAGAAAAGGGTGAGGCTCTGGAACATCTGCAGTAAATCGATGACATCATTGTGTGGGGAAACACAGCATTGGAAGTGTTTGAGAAAGGGGAGAAGATCATCCAGATTCTCCTGGAAGCCGGCTTTGCCATCAAGAAGAGCAAGGTCAAGGGACCTGCCCGAGAGATCCAGTTCTTAGGGGTAAAGTGGCAAGATGGACGTCGCCAGATACCCACAGAGGTAATCAATAAGATCACCGCAATGTCTCCACCAACCACGAAGAAGGAAACACAAGCTGTCCTAGGTGCCATAGGCTTTTGGAGAATGCACATTCCTGAGTATAGCCAGATTGTGAGCCCTCTCTACCTGGTTACCCGCAAGAAGAATGATTTCCACTGCGGCCTTGAACAGCAGCAAGCATTTGCCCAGATCAAGCAAGAGATCGCTCATGCGGTAGCCCTTGGCCCAGTCAGGATGGGACCAGAGGTAAAGAACGTGCTCTACTCAGCAGCCGGGAGCCATGGCCTGTCCTGGAACCTTTGGCAGAAGGTGCCGGGTGAGACTCGAGGCCGACCACTGGGATTCTGGAGCCGAAGCTACAGAGGGTCTGAAGCCAACTACACTCCCACGGAGAAGGAAATCTTGGCCGCCTATGAAGGAGTTCAAGCTGCCTCAGAGGTGATTGGCACAGAAGCACAACTCCTCCTGGCACCCCGACTGCCTGTGCTGGGGTGGATGTTTAAAGGAAAGGTTCCCTCTACCCACCATGCCACCGACGCCACATGGAGCAAATGGATTGCCCTCATCACACAGTGCACCCGTATTAGAAACCCAAACCGCCCTGGGATTCTCAAAGTTATTACCAACTGGCCGGAAGTTGAAAGCTTTGGTCTCATGGATGAAGAAGAGCAGGCACAAGTGACACGGGCTGAAGAAGCACCACCGTACAACCAACTGCCAGTGGATGACACACAGTACGCTCTTTTCACTGATAGTTCCTGTCGCATTGCAGGCCTGAACCAGAAGTGGAAGGCAGCCGTATGGAGCCCCACACGACAGGTTGCACAAGCCACTGAAAGAGAAGGTGGATCAAGTCAACTTACCGAACTCAAAGCCGTTCAGTTAGCCCTGGACATTGCTGAAAGAGAGAAATGGCCAAAGCTCTACCTCTACACTGATTCGTGGATGGTGGCCAATGCTCTGTGGGGTTGGCTGGAAAGGTGGAAAAAGGCCAACTGGCAGTGTCGGGGAAAACCAATCTGGGCTGCTGATGAGTGGAAGGACATTGCCACTCGGGTAGAGAAGCTACCTGTGAAAGTCTGCCATGTAGATTCCCATGTACCCAAGAGCAGAGCTAATGAGGAGCACCGAAACAACGAGCAAGTAGATCAGGCTGCCAAGATAGAAGTATCAAAGATAGACTTAGACTGGCAACACAAGGGAGAGCTGTTCCTAGCTCGATGGGCCCATGACGCTTCAGGACATCAAGGCAGAGATGCCACCTATAAGTAGGCACGAGACCGAGGAGTAGATCTAACCATAGACAGTATTTCCCAGGTTATCCATGACTGTGAGACATGCACTGCAATCAAGGAGGCCAAGCAGGTGAAGCCCCTATGGTATGGGGGACGGTGGTCTGAATATAAGTATGGGGAAGCCTGGCAGATTGACTACATCACCCTTCCCCAGACCCGCCAAGGCAAGCGCTACGTGCTGACCATGGTGGAAGCCACCACTGGATGGCTGGAGACCTACCCTGTGCCTCACGCTACTGCCCGGAACACCATCCTGGGCCTTGAAAAACAAGTCCTGTGGAGACATGGCACCCCTGAGAGAATTGAGTTGGACAATGGGACCCATTTCAAGAACAGCCTTATAAACACCTGGGCTAGAGAACATGGCATCGAATGGATATATCACATCCCTTATCATGCACCAGCTGCCGGGAAAGTTGAACGATGCAATGGCCTGCTTAAAACCAACTTGAAGGCACTGTGTGGGGGGTCTTTCAAGAACTGGGAGATTAATTTAGCAAAGGCCACATGGTTAGTGAACACCAGAGGTTCCACCAACCGAGCAGGCCCTGCCCAGTCTGAGCCCCTGAGAACAATGGATGGAGATAAGGTTCCAGTGGTACACATGAGAGGTATGCTGGGAAAAACTGTTTGGGTTAATTCTGCCTCCAGCAAAGACAATCCCATCCGTGGGGTTGTCTTCGCTCAGGGACCAGGTTGCACTTGGTGGGTAATGCAAAAAGATGGACAGACCCGATGCATACCTCAAGGAGACCTTGTTTTAGGGTGAACTACCCATGCCACTGCATCCGTACCCATATTTGCTTGTATATATGTATATAATTAAGGTAGTGCATGTATGTATATAGTTTGGAGGTTTAAATTCAATGTAATATGTTGGCATGGGAAAAAATTCGGGGTGGATTAATGTTGGGGGTTAGGCTTGTTTCTTGTTTTTTTTGTCACCTATAGAATTTTTTCCCAAGGGTTGAGAGGCAACTAATCACTGAATACTTATCAGTGCTCAGGTGAAACAAAAGGATAGAGCCTGGCACTTGGCGACACTTTGTCTCCGGGAAATCCTCTCTGGAAGGGGGGGGGGGGAGGGGGGCCAAGGAAAAAGATGGGGCTGGGGGGGCAGCTTCACTTTTGGTGTGCTCTGCAACGGGAGAGGACGGAGCTGCTGTTGCTGTGTGGGTTTTTCACTGGCACCACCCGGATCTGATCCTGAGGAGAGCTATCATCATTCTGCTCGTGTGCCCAAGGGGACTCCTGAGTTCTCCTTTTGCTGTCCTGCTGGAGCTGGCCTGGCCCTGTCCCCTTGCCGCTGCTTCCTCGGCGCTGCTTTGAGGCTGTTCTGCACCACGGCCCAGCGCTGCCCTCCCTGCCGTACATCCCTGCCCTCCAGTGACCACCGACAGAGCTCTGGATTTTATCCGATCCACCAGCCCGGGGTCCCTCACCGTTCCAGCTTGGTACTTCTTTTTCAGAGTCCCGGGAGACCGGACTGCCCTGGGTTTTATGAAACCAAGCCCCGTCAAGGCCCCTGGTTCTGTTTTCGATATTAATTGCTGTAGTTGTTGTTTGTTTGCCTTGTTATACCTATTAGTAAAGAACTGTTATTCCTATCCCCATATCTCTGCCTGAAAGCTGTTTTATTTTTTCTAAATTATAATAATTTGAGGGGAGAGGATTTGAATTATCCATTCCAAGAGAGGCACTGCCCCTCTTTAGCAGATACCTGTCTTCTTTTCAAAACCAAGACAGCCTGTATCCCAGGTTATTTGGCTTTTTGAACTTCAGGAAGCTGGTGTCACCTTGTGATCTCAAGCTGGGGAACTACAGTGGAAGAATTCTTACCAGCCTTCAGAGCATCTCTGAGGTTTCTGCTCACCTTCTGGCAGGGCTGTGCAAAAGTCCTGTTTTTTGGGGCTTTGCTGTGGAGCCAGTGTAAAGCAAGTCCCGTAACCTTTTTTTCCAGTTACATTTCTCACGGATCCCAGGCTGGTAGCCTACCGAGAATTGCGGGTAAAGTCCTTTTCTCCATGCCCCGTGCCAGAAGAAAGAGTCAGGATGCGTCGATTTCTTTATCAAGGTTGTTTATTCATTCATGTTCCAAAATATTTTTTCTTCGGCCGGCGTAGGTATCACCTACACTGCTGCCAAAGGCTATCTGTCTCGCTCAAGGGCGGTCGTATTCTTTTATACTAATTGTTACGTCCTGATTGTTTTTACTGTTGTACCAATATCCACTACCTTTATTAAACTGTGCACCTTTACACTAAACCAATCAGAAAATGCCACCACCTCACCCGAAGATGGAGGACAAGAAGAAGAAGGAGAAAGACAAGGGACACACCCAAATCCCTCCATCTTGTCTCCTTGAGCCTCCTTTGTGAACCCCCAAAATCCACATTAATACACAAAAATAAGTTACCTAATATCCTAATCACACACTTGTGACTTGTAATTCTTCATATAACGTTGGCAATCGCTCCCAAGGGCTAAAATCAAGGGCACTGGTGTTTTTATCACTGTACCAGGGTCTCCGGACCCCCTCTTGGGGTCTCGGACTGCCCGGGACATCTAAAGGGATGTCCTGGGTTCCGACACATTTCTATTATCATGTGCTTGTAAAAGGTATGCTAGGTGAGAGTAAAATTAGAGAACTGTAAAAGACCTTTGGGACATACTACAAATCCCCCATCTCCTTGGTTCTTGTTTAACTCCTGATTCTGGTTCCCTGAATAGTTTTATTTTTACCGGATTTGTATGTTCAGTAATGAATGTAGATTTTCTCTGGACTATTTTTGTGTAATGGATGTAATGGATAAATTCATGTATATAATATGGTATCAAAGATATGGTTTACTAAAAGCTACTCAAGGGCATCTCCAAGATTCCAGAGTCCATTGTGCAAGCAAACACATTTGCAACTGAAAGGACAAGGCCAAACTGGAAGATGGCCCATTCATCAAGGATGGACCTCCACTTCACAGCTCCTCAACATCTGATATCAATCTTAGTGGGGATCCCAAGATGAACACATCACCCCTCCTAAGATGAAATCCTGGAAGACTATCAAGCAATCCTTTCATGTAGAAGGGAACTCCTTTCAAACCTCCATTTGGAAATTGAAAAACACATGCATACTTAGACTTTCAATGGACTTAGCCTTAGGGTAAAAAAACTGTATAAAACCCACATGCTGAAGCTTGGCATGTGTGGTAGAGGTTAGATGGTACCCTTGTACTGTCACTCTGTCCACCCAGCATTCGATCGATGTTGTCTCACTTTTATTGTAGCTTTTAATTCAGTGTTAGAAACTTTGCTAAATAAATTCTGTTATTTTGAATTAGCTTCTAATCATTTATAACATTTTGTAATATAGATGGATAGCAATGCCACAGCATTCAAAAATTGCACATTTTTTCTTGAATTTCTTTGTAAAATACACTCTTTTTTTGGAGAAATGTAATTTATGCTAAAAACATAACATGCCATTTTGCCACTTAATGGGGTATTAGCACAAGATGCAAAGTCTTGGAGGAGGAGGTAAATCTCTTCTAGATTCAATTGTAAATTTGAACTGATGCCTTGAAGTGACTACCTAGAACAGAGGCTAGACAGAGTTAAACGAATAAAGTAGGTATTTATTAAAGGCCTTCAGTAGATACACCTTGGACAGTGCAAAAGCCTCACAGAGGCTACACTCAAGATGGACGATGGTCACGAGTTTTTCAGACAGATAAAAGTTTGGTCTATTTGCACATCAGAGGTTAATTCTCCAATTACAGCTTCAGGTAACGAAGTCATATTCTCCCCGTTTGCTACACCCCCCCACCCCCCCATTCACATTTGCTTATACTTTTCAGGGCCTGAGTCAGAGGGTGTCCTTGGTTCTCAGGCCTGGAAGGATTGTTTTGTCTGACAAAAATGTGAAGAGAGCTTACTAACACTCAATATGGAGTTCAGAGTTATACAGTAATGCAGTACAGGATCTGAAAAATATAAACGTTAAAACTTAAGGCATCAGTTCCAATATTGGTCTGTCAGCATCCCTAAAGGTGCATTACAA